>OZ025249.1:46378764-46882801 GCA_964019135.1 Arenicola marina
GTTAACACGCGAAACGGCGGGGGGAGGAAAACAGCGCTACGGGCGGGCCCGCCGGCCCAATAATACCCGATAACCGCCTCGCCGCGACAAGTTTTTATTGTCATTTAGTGGGAATCTATATTCTGTGCCTATAGATCGGGATGGCTTTATAGCCAGCTGCGTCATTGATAAATTACCGAAGTACTTATATTTTATTAAAAATGCACGCTTCTCCGGGGTGTAATGTGGGGCTGGGGGTAGTAGGGGGAGGGGGGGGGGGGTGTTGGGAGGTGGGGCGGGGGTCTGGTGGACTCGGGCCGGAATCCGCCATGGTTGTGGTTGTGTTTATGTTAGCCTCTGTTGTGGGTCCGGCCCAAACCGCCTGCACCGTGCGACCGTGGGGAGTTCCCTGGGGGACGGTCTAGTGCTGGTCACCATGGTCACCGTACGTGTGGTGGTGAAGGAATAGGACACCATGCAGTTACCACGGCGACCGCGGGCGCAATGCGGACCTTCAAAACGCCGCCGGCCCGCTGCACCCTCCCCCCCCTCCCCCACTACGCCACCCGGCATGCCCTCTCACCACACGCAGGCACCATGGTCCCCAGCCCATCCCGCCTCCTATATGCAGTCTTAGTCCCCCGATTATTGGGCGTCCCTACTCAGTGTAATTATTATTGACCTACTGTCTGCTGTATGACAAACGCGGGGGGAATCAGCGGCATATGTGCGTGGACATCTAGATAATGTATGGATCACCTGTAATGGATCGACCGTGGGGGTCCAGAGTGGCTCGCCGTTTGCGCCTGATCCTAACCCTAGCACCTCTCCCTACACCGCCACCCCCACTCGTACACATCCCCATGCTCCCACACCCCTTCCCCACCCCCATACACATCCCCATGCTCCACACCCCTCCCCCCACCCATACACATCCCCATGCTCCGCACCTCTCCCCCCACCCATACACATCCCCATGCTCCACACCCCTCCCCCACCCATACACATCCCCATGCTCCACACCCCATGCCCATACTCCCTACGCCACACCGCATCGCACCCCTCCCCCACCCCTGTTCTTCGCTCCGTATCCACCCCCCCCCCCCCCTTTCAGTAACCCCCTCCCTCTATCTCCTACACCATCTCCCCTCCACCCCATCGCCCCTTTCGCACCTCTCCGCGCCATACACATTTTTGTGCGGGATAAAAGATGCCAGGTTTTTTCTCCGCAAAGAGTAGGCGAGTACACCAGGAGATGTGGGTCCTCGCTACCTTTACCCCTCCCGTTGTCGCGATACGACTTACAGAGCGTGCTACTTGATATACAGAGGCGACCAGCCTTTGACGAAGAATAGCTTATAGCGATAGCATTGGTCGCTACCACACGCACGATCCATACTGCCGGCATCTGTGCCTCCACTGAGCATGCCGTGTATGGTATAGTAGGCTATCGTAGCTTACGTCATCTCATTGATGCCCGCACATATGGTGTCCCCTGTGGGGGAATGGCCTAAACGGGGGCGTGGGGAGGGGTGGGGGTGGGGGGGGGGGGGGGCATGAGAGGGTGGGGGTGCGCGGCGGGGGGAGGGGTGCGCCGAGTCAGATGTTTGACTCTCTCCCGAGAGTCTCAGGTGGCAGCTAGTGTCGGGAGAAGGTTTGGGAGGTTGGTGCATGGTGATGAGGCTGGGGGTGGAAAAGGGGGGAGTGGGGAGGTTGGCGGGCGGGCGGAGGGGAGGGGGGTCAGCTGGATGGTTGGGTGTGTGTCAGTCAGTGCACGCAGAACCCGGGCCTGCGTAGCGTGCATTGATCACCCCCTGTGGCCAGCCCCCCCTCGGGACAGGAGCCATCGCTCAAGGCCAGGCCACAGGGCCCGGCCTACCGACCCCACGTGTTACCATGTGGGGGACTGACAAGCTGACTGAGTAACTGACCAGTGGTCACTACCATTGTCTGGCCGGGGTTCGCGTGCATTCCGTCAGTGAGTGAGTGAGCCAGATGCACAGCGATCGAGTCCCTGTGGGCGGCCGGTCGAGATGCCGGGATAGAGGCCACGGTATAGCCGCCAGGAGGGCCGGGAGTTATGGGGGGTGCCAGAGGGGCCGAGGCGTGGGCGGGCAGACCGGGGGCCGCTACCGGCCGGCTGGTGGGCGGGCGGGCGGTGCATGGTGGCCAGGCAGGCGGTACCGGGCGGGGCGGTGGACATTATATATATATGTACATATATCTGTATATATGTATTTAGGAAGGAGGTGCTCGCCCCCGCTGGTGCCCCCGGTGCCCGCTGGTCAGCTGGTCGTCAGTCACCTGGCGGGCGTGGACCGAACTACATATACACACCAGCGGGCCCTGCGGACGAGGACGACAAAGGGCGGGGGTGGGGGGAGGGGCTGGGATGAGTGAGGGCGGGGGGACGGAGGGGTGGGGGGAGCCACATAGCGGGAAGACCTCCCTACTTACTCCCCGTGATCGTCAAGAGAGAAACTGCACCGCACGCAGCATAATTACCCATAATGCACCTGTTGCCGCCTGGCGGAGCACTCATTACACCGACAGGCGCTCTTGATGGTCTTCCGTGTCGTCTCCCCCCCCGCCTGCTCCCGCTCGCCCCCTCCCCCTCCCTCCCCTTCCTTTCCCGCCCCCACTCCCACCCGTGAGCCACCGACACACCCACACCCCCGCCATCGCCCGACCCGCATCCCTCGGCCAATGACACACGTCAGCGCCACTTCCGCTAACCAATAAGGCACCGCTCACTCCAAAGATAGCAGACCCATTCAATAATCTTTGCCTTTGAAAAAGTCTAGGTCCATATGTTATGTCTTTGCTTTGGACTGTCCCGCATATGGCCCACTGACGACGCAACGGATGGTGGGGTGGCATGTGCATGTATTTCAAGTTGTTTATTCACCGGCGTTAACATTTTATGGCAGTGCGGGACATGAATATTCATGATGTGGTCGAATAGCTGACATGCATGCAGCAGGCAATCCCGTCAGCAATAACACTTCCGCCCACATCGACACTTTATTTCGTAATTAAAGGGGCACTAAAGGGCGACAAATTAAACTGCCATGCTAGCATGCAACAGGGCGTTAATCATCCAACTGGTTTGCCTTTACTAATTGGATTCTATATTTGAAATGTTATCTAATGACAGTTACGAGCCATGGCTATAATTGCAATTTATTGGCTCGATATTGATGCACATAAGCCGATACGTGTTATAATTGGAAGATAATCAAAAAGGGTTGTTGCTGCAATCTATCCACCGATGCAGTTACGTTTTTTTTTGTACTTTATTTGGACAAAGCTATCATCTAAGTTACGCCCGATGTCCTAACGCTCAACAATTACAATTTCACTTGAGATGTTCTATGTAGCATTTCACACTTACAGGGTTAAGTTAATTTTAACCTGTAAATGACAACGTGGGGGTATCGTGTTGTTTATTTTTGCACCAATGTTGGGTCGTTATACCTTTTTTGGGAGTGAGGGAGTGAGTAAACCGTGACCCCGGAAAACAAGTCGCCGCGTTTCATGTTTCTTGTGGGGGCTGCCTCGATAGCTCAGTGGGTTAGAGCGCTCGCCCTGAGTGCTCTGACCACCTGAGAGCCTATAACGGCACGTGGGTCGGTGGTTCGAGCCCCGCTGTGGCCATGTCTGTGTGGTCGCAGGATAAAGATCCCCATGTTCTTCTTCGCAAAGAGTAGGGGGTTACTTACCCCCGGGGATATGGCTCCACTCTCCCTTAATTCCTTCCCCCATCGACGCGATATGGCAAGCAGTGGTTAAAGCGTCCTGAATATACAACCAAGCAACCCTTCCTTCACCCATTGACGCGATATAACCAGCAGTGGTTAAAGCGTCCTGAATATACAACCAAGCAACCCTTCCTTCACCCATTGACGCGATATAACCAGCAGTGGTTAAAGCGTCCTGAATATACAACCAGTCAACCCTGTTTGTTGTGGGTTATGTAGGTGCGCCGGACCCGACAGCCGGCGCTTCGGCTGAGGACGACAACAGCTGGCACCTCGACGAGGAACAGGTGCGCGAGCAGGTCAAGACCTACCTGGCCAAGGGCAACTTCTCCAGCGCCTCGGACCATCTCGACTCCATGTTCGCCAAGGTGGGTGTGTTGGGAGGGTGGGTGGGAGGGAGGGGGGTGGGGGTGTCATGTGTGGGATTGTGCCGTTATACCGAGGCGTGTGCTTTGGGGAGGGGGTAATGGTTAATTAACGTATAAAGACTTCGAGAGTGCTCAGAATTCCGGTCAATATTTCATCAAGAAGTATTTCATAAATTACACGGATGAGACAGGTATGCGTATACGCCTATTTGGGGTATGTTTTCTGATGTTTGCGACCATTGAAACTGTTTGTTAATTACCGTTTGTGTACGCAACTTTTAGTCTGGATATTAGGAGATGTCAATTTTAGCGTCTGTAATTTGACAAGATAGTGTATATCATGCCCTGGTATCCATGCTAGATCCAGGATTATATTTCCTATATTTCCTATTTCTCTATCCATCAGAACTTTTTTGTTCTTTAAACATTAACATGGCCGTTATGTTAGACGTGGCCTTTCGCTATCCACCGTCACATTGGACTTCATGAGAACCGCCCAACTTTATGCCATAAGATTCGTCATAATAACTTCATACAAGAAATAATTATATTAATTAATATTATTATAGTATATTATAAGTAAATCCTGACATTACTTTTGTTTTTTTTATCATTGTATTAACCGTTGCCTTGTTTTGTTTATTACTTAACGTTTATAGAATGGTTTCATGAACTTGTTATGTGTTTTTTTTTTGAAGCGAATAAGCCTCGGCTTCTGCTCTTTGCCAACCTGTTCTGTATTACTTGGATTTGTGTACTCTTCATGGTAATAGAGATTATTATTATTATTATTATTAACCCATGCCCCTGTGTGTCCGCCATGACAGGTGCGCGAGATGCTGCGCGTGCGCGACACGAACGGTGCTAGGATGTTGATGCTGATCACGGAGCAGTTCCTGGCCGACCCCCGCCTCGTGGCCTGGCGCGTGCAGGGCGCCGGCATGTCCGACAAGTGCCGACAACTCTGGGACCGCCTCAGTGAGTGTACCGACCGACCAACCCAACCACCCAACCACCCAGCCATCCAGGCATCCCCCCTTCTAACTCTCACCGCCCGCTGACCTTGCCCTGGTCCCCCCCCCCCTCCCACCCACCTCCCACCCACACCCAAGCCGTCGCCTCACGATATCGCCATTTTTGTAAAATGTCGGACACGAGTGCGGCGTCAACTGCTGCGAGGCGGCTTCGACCTGACCTCGTTTCTACGTGCGCCGCGCTGGGTGTGTCTGGCGGGTGCAATGGGTGTATTGATGTGTTGCTGATTGATTGCGGTAGTCTTCTTTGATGATAGGTGTGAAATAAACCCCCGTCGGCTAGCGTGTCTAGTCTTGATTAATTATTCAATGTTCCGCCTACATTGCGCCATCCGTTCCTATTGTATTCCTACGGCATAACGGCGGGCAAAGAATCCCTTATATCACTTTTTACAATAGTTCATGAAATTTACATCGCCGTTTGTTTTTATTATACATTTTGTATATATGTATCCTATATGTGAAAGAGATCACGTGGTCACCGTTTCAAATAAATCACGAGGAGAAAAGCTCAGTTGAGAACCGCGCGGGAGAAAACAATGGGGAAAATAGACAGCGAGATGTCGATGTCACCACGTACCCCTGTGTGTGTGGCGGGGGGGGCGGGGCGTCCCGGTTGCTCAGTGGGTTAGAGCGCTCGCCTTTAGTGCTCTGGCCACCTAAGAAATCTAACGGCACGTGGATCGGTGGTTCGCGCCCCGCTGTGGTCATGTCTGTGTGGTCGCAGGATAAAGATCCCATTTTGTCTTTGCAAAAAGTATGGTGTTACCCCCGGGGCATGGCTCCACTCTCCCTTAATTCCTTCTCCCATTGACGCGATTTGGCCGAAAGTGGTTAAAGCGTCCTGAATATACAACCAAACCCCCGTGTGTGTGTTGATGTCACCACGTTACCCCTGTGTGTGTGTGCTTTTAGGCTGCCTGTGGGTGTGTGTGGTGCTCAACCCCAGCTGTAGCTCCCAGGACCGACTGGGCTACCGCCGCCAGCTCAAGATCTGGGCCGACATGGACGTGTGTCCGCTGGAGGATCCGGACAGACCCTCACCCACCTCCCAGGGCAACCACCAGCACCACCACCATCACCATAACAACAACAATAACAATAACGCAGGTAGGTTGCCGTGCGCATGCTGGAAGCTGCATGAATGTTAAATTAGATGCTCGTTGGTTATTCCTCTTTAACCAGCAGTAAATCTCTGTTACGTGGTTAGTGCATCATTTAGGCAGACGTCGATCTAATATTGTTGACATTTAACCTTGTACCTGCTATGGTACATACGTAAGATGGCCATGGACTGTTATGTGGTGAGCTACGTGTGTCGGGGGCCTGCCAGGGCGTAGTGGGAGTGCCGATCAAGGTATTGCTTTATTTAAGACTCATAAAATGTAACTTTTGTTGCTACATGTACTTTCCTTGGTCCAATAAATATTTTGGGGCTTTTGACTCTTGTTGCTACTTGTAATTTTCTTGGTCTAATAAATATCGTCGTGCTCTTGACTATTGTTGCTACTTGTATTTTCTTGGTCCAATAAATATCCACTGACTGTGACTGTATACTTTGCAGACGGTGGCGTCGCCCAGCGGCCGCGGTCCATCTTCCACCGGTCTCTGGAGGCCTGTCGCCTGTCGTGGTGCGACTCCCACCTCCGCCTCATCCTCAACAGCCAGTGCTGCTGCTACGACCCCGCCAAACACCTCGTCAACGTCAAGCTCTTCACGTCCAAGGGACTTCCCATGTGGCATGGTAAGAGGCGCCCAGAGCCGCCGACCACGGACACTCCTGAAGAACTTCTCCGCAAAGAAATACACGGTAGCTCGATGTTAGGCCGAATCCTGGTCATACCCACATACTTAGGAACGCGTTTATAGTGAGAGGTGACCTAGATTTATTGTTATAAGCTGTCTTGTCTGTTATAAATTGAAGTAAACTCTACTTTTTAGGTGCATGTTGCATCAGTTTGTTAGGATTAATGGTATATATGGTTTTTCCGCAGACCTCAAGTGCGAGTAAATAACACAAAAGGGGTGAAAAATTTGTGCTTTTGGGGTGAATGCAGAAATAGTAATGGTTACGTCGTCTCATTGCGCGTAGAACACATTCCCACGGCGTGTGCGCGTGTGGACGCTCTACGGTCGCACGGCTACCACCCGGAGGCGCTGCGCCTGGCGGTGGCCATCGTCCGGAGCATGAAGCACAAGCAGCGGGAGCATCAGCAGTACTACCAGTGGATGCACCTCCCACGTAGGTCTCCATCCGCCTGGTCCCCGAGCGACCCGAGACGCAATAATACACTGGCCTACTGCTGTTACATCCGGCGGTCTAGTAATGACTCGCCTCGCATTGTAATAATTGAATAATTGAGCTAACATTGTATTGGCCCTTTTGTCGATAAGTCTCGAATTTGTGAAGTCGCCACATTGATTTGACTGTACTTTAATGATGGCTTTGTTCCGCGGTCCAGTATGGATCCCCTCCCATTGTAAAAATTGTATAATTGAGCTAAGAATTAAAGGGAGCTTTTGTCGATAATTTAGGAAATTGTGACGTCACGACATTGACTTGACTGTACTTCGACGACGAAGTTGTTCTGCGGCCCAGTGTGGACACAACTAGTTTAATTGGGATAAAAATTGAAGTGGACCTTTTTGTCGATAATTAGGAAATTGGTCCATGAGAGGACGTCTCGACATTTATTTGACTGTATTATTTGATGACGGTGTTCTGTCTTCTGCCTCTCGCAGCTCTGCCCTCACCGGACGCTGAGCACTGCAGTACGGCGATAGCCAATCAGGATGGCTGGGTGGGCCACCTCCTCGACCCCATTGGCTGCCTGCTGTCTGTCCTCCTCGACGCCTCCGCCATACCAGTTTCTACCTCTTCTTCCGGTACGTGAAGCGCCCAGACGCCATCAGCCGTATGTCCTGGGCCGGCCCGGTGGCTCAGTGTGTTAGAGCGCTCGCATTGAGTGATCTGGTCACCTGGGAGCCTAACGGCACGTGGATCGGTGGTTCGAGCCCCGCTATGGCCATGTATGTGTGGTCGCAGGATAAAGATTCCATGTCCTTCTTCGCGAAGCGTAGGGGGTTACCCCCGGAGACATGGCTCCACTGTCCCTTCCTTCTCCCATTGACGCGATATGACCAAAAGTGGTTAAAGCGTCCTGAGTGTACAACCAACCAACCGCTTTGGTGTCCTGGGGTGACCTGGGTACTCCGTTACTATCGACACTGAAAGATAGATGGATGTCAAGTTCGTCTTCTTGTTTTCACATATATATCTAATGCCGTAATGGAAACAAGAACCGTAAATAAGAAATATGGGACCATGCCTTTGGTTATCTACAGCGTATGCTTTCGTTTTTAAAGTTCAACCGCATGTTTTGGCCTCTTTAAAAAAAATTAATTTCACCTGTGAATAAAATTATTAAGGACGTGGACGTCCGTATCCCATGGAAGCTGTGTTTGCTATGCTGATCTGTATTATTAATTGGCTTTCGGCGGCGTGGACGTCCATCTCCCACGTTGGACGATATGTTTGGTCTGTTTGTGGACCTGTGTTTATACCTGGCTCTGTGCGGTGATTGCAGGCGACGGTTGTGGCTACTGCCACGGGCACCACTCGCACCAGGTGTCTTCCAGCAGCTCGGAGGCCAAGACCCGATACCAACACGTCCTCATCCCGTGTAGTCGAGACCGTAACGAATCCTACCTCACGCTGGCCTTCGAGGCGGCTCTCATAGGTTAGTTAGTTAGTTAGTTAGCTGGTAGGATCTGCCGTGACGGCTTCCTTATCCATGAGATGATTGCCAATAGGCAGTTGATTTGCACGGGACATTGTTTATACAGAGCGTTGGTTATAATAAAGAACATTCGTCATAAAAGGCGTTTAATCAAGAGGGTATTGCTTAGAGAGACAATTGCTTAGAGAGACAATTGCTTAGTGTAGGTTTTATATTGGCAAGGACAGTGGTTGTTGATGTTGCATACTTTAAAATTTCATTTGCTGAAGACCTAAAATAGAGATTGTATATAAATAATTATTACCGTATTATAAATTTAAGGATTACATTATATATCATTAAGTATTACCGTATTATAAATTCAAGAATTACATTATATATCATTCATTATTACCGTATTATAAATTCAAGAATTACATTATATATCATTAATTATTACCGTATTATAAATTCAAGGATGTTGATGATCGAGAAATCTCGGACAAGCAATGATTACAGGTGCCCTTTGCACGCCGTGTGTAAAGCAATGTGTGAATGTGTGTGTGTGTGCCTCCAGGTCTGGGTCAGCAGAGGCTGATGGCGGCCGGTGTCTACGCCCAGGAGAAGCTCAAGCTACAGGAGGAGAGGCTGATAGCGCGCCTCGAGGACATGGAGCTCGACTCCACCATGGTCACAGTGCTGCGGCAACAGGCGCTCCTCTTGTTAGACGGTAAGGGTCGCTGGGGAGACGGGAGGGGAGGGGGGCGGTGGGGACTCCACCATGGTCACAGTGCTGCGGCAACAGGCGCTCCTCTTGTTAGACGGTAAGGGCGGTTGGGGAGACAAGGGGAGTGGGGGGGGGGCTGTGGGATACGGTGGGAGACAGTGGGGGGCGCTGGGAACCAATGGGAGACACTGGGAACCACTGGGAACCAATGGGAGACATTGGGAACCAATGGGAGACTGGGAACCAATGGGAGACTGGGAACCAATGGGAGACACTGGGAACCAATGGGAGACGCTGGGAACCAATGGGAGACACTGGGAACCAGTGGAAGACATTGGAAACCAATGGAAGACACTGGGAGCCAATGGGAGAAATTGGAAAACGCTGAGTAACGAACAGGAGAAAATAGGAACCAAAAGGAGACAATGTGAACGTAGCCAGGTTCCGTCGTTGGAGGAGGATAACTATTTCGTATGACAAGCGTGTATGCAACTAAATGGTTTTGCCCTGTATGAGCTATGAAGTAATGTAGAACTTTTCGATTGGATTTACACGATTACATTTCATTGTCTATATGGAGTAGCCTGTTTTTTTTTTTATATTATATTTGATATTATATATATACAGTGGAACCCAGTGGATTAGCCGGATGATCACATTAACGGGGTGCAGGCCCATGTTCACGTATAGGCAAAAATTCGGGACTGGGAAAAAGTGGTCTTAATGGCGGGGTGGTCACATTACCGGGGTGGACTTAAAGCGGGTTTCCACTGTATATGTATATATATATATATATATATATATATATATATATATATATATATAATGATAAACCTCAGATTTAATGTATCCTTTCTCTCTCTCCTCCCCCCCAGGCGGCCCCGCCAGCGGCTTTGGCTTCGGCGTTCACACGGAGAGCGTTCCCATGCATACGTTCACCAAGTACCTGTACAAGTCGCTGCTGCCCTACGACGCCGACCTGGCCTTCAGGATCGGGCTGCGCAGTATGAGGTAGGATTAATTACCACGCCGCTGTTGTCTTATCGCTTTGCACTGCGCCAGTGGCTGTAAATAATAGGGGATTAAAAGTGGTGTATTAGCAATGTAGGACATTGACAAATCTTGTCCATTAGATCGTATTGGAAGTGGAGAACATTCGCGTTTCGTGTCAATAATTTTCTAGAGGATCATGAATGTTGACATTAGTGTCATGACTCGAAGTCGTCTTGGGAGATGCATCGAAGAACCTTTGCATGGCCTTCGACGGTCCCCTCCACGCAATAGTAATTTTTAAACCATTCTATTTCTTTCGTATCTCAGCGCCAACTGACACTTGTCGTTGAGCTTTTTCCACCGTATTGGCATATAATGTCGGCATTACAAGTTGAAATCCCTATTGAATCCCAACCGCATGTCATGCACGTACTCTACGAAGGTTAAATATGGTTATTAGTTATATTATGTTGTGGAGTGTGTGTGCCGTATGCTGACCGACCTGTGCCTGTGCCATTCGTCAGGTTACCGGTGCTGGAGGCCGGGGACCGCGAGGCCGACGGCGAGGAGCCGGGCAACAACATTCACCTAGGTCAAGGTCGCTCCACGCGCTGGTCGACGCTCAGTCACATCGAGACGCAGCAGTACGAGCTGGCGGCGACCATGCTTAGTGCGGCCAGAGGTGAGGGGGACAGTCCCGTGGGTGTGGTGTGTGGGGGTGGGGGTGGGGGAGGGGGGCGGCCACCATGCTGAGTGCGGCCAGAGGTAAGGGGGACAGTCCCGTGGTTGTGGTGTGTGGGGGTGGGGGAGCGGGGGCGGCCACCATGCTGAGTGCGGCCAGAGGTGAGGGGTCGTGTGACAGTCACCACAGGGGCGGCGTATGGCTATTTTACCACTATATCGGGTCAATGCTCTACACGTTTTTGGTGCAAAACTTTTTGTGTCATTTGTGTCAGTATCTAGAATATACTATATAGGATTATATAGTAAGGGATTTTGTGAGGTATAAACCTTAGTTTGGGAAATAATGAAGAATAATTTGTTATATATGTAGGCCAACCGATGAAAGAACTCGCAATATGACGTCATTGTTACTTGTCCGTGACGTCTTGATTACTCGTCCCTGACGTCATCGTTACTGTCTTTGCCCCTCACAACAGATGACGTCATGCGATTGCGGACCGTCCTCGAGTCGGCCCAGCGGAACATCCACAGCTCGACCATGTTGTTTAAGCTGGCCCAGGAGACCTTCAAGATGGGCACTCCGGACGGCGGACCGCGACACCTACCGCTGCTCAATACCAGCTTCGATCTCGGGCTGCAGGTCAGTCACTCAGCCTTACTGTGGATTATGCCTTAACAGTGCCTTATTATTATTATTATTATTATTATGATAGGGCTCCGTTACAGTATCGCTTGGCCCTGACCCCGTAAACTCTTTGTGCCTATGTGATGTTTTTTTTTTACGATGAATGCGATGTAATCACTTGAAAGGAATGATATTGAGAATATGGACGTAAGGTAATCTTTTACTTAATTTCGCCAGCCCGGGTAGGTTTGACTTCTGTTTGCGCGGGAATGGCTTAAAACACTAATTTAGTCAATCTTTCGCGGCGGCAGTGGCAGACCAAACGGTTGCGGATTTAAACTCCCCCTGTGTCTGGGGGTGTTATATGCAAGGTCGAATCTTGTCCCAGCGTTTTTGGTTTGGTCACAAATGTAGCCTTGAATTTGCCTAAAAAACACGGAAACTTCAGTTCATTCCATTTCCACAATAGACCGATCCAGGCTGTCAATCATTTCCTGACGTCATTGTTGCTTTTATCCAATCATGTGGGGAAAAAAGGTCGTTATGTCGGACAAACAAGTCGGACAAACAAAGCCGCATGTCACTTTCTTGTCAGTTTCAGAGATGAGTGCTTCTCACTTGTATCTCCCATCAGCTATTGATTGTCAATTTCTACTCACAATAAAGATGACTCGAGCGTGGGCGGGGCTTAGTGACGGAGCCTGAATCAGTCTTTTTAGACTTACATGAGCCCCAAACGTGGTCTAACACTCCAGTTGATGTGTGTGTTGATGTTTTCTGTCACCAGGTGATGAGGAAGACGCTGAACAACCCCAACTGGCGGCGGAGGGAGATGGTGCGCTGGCTGGTCACGTGCTCCACGGAGCTCGGCTACGACGCCCTCCGGTCCCTCATGCAGAACTGGAAGCGGTTCTTCACCCCCGTGGAGGCCACCGGTAAGGGCCGTGATGGGGTTCCTGTCGCGCACACTCGGCTGTGGTGTCTCTGGTGGTGCTCGTAGTGCCAATTCGTTTTTGAATTAGTTTAACGAAAGTACACGTTTGATGGACTAACTTTCAAACACGGGTTGATATAGTGATCGTTATGTGTTTGTCGTTTAACTAGTGCTGAATATATGATCTGTTATAAGTGAAGAAATCTTCGAGTATTAAATACTCCTCCTTCTCCTAAAATGCTTCTCTCATTGACGCGATATGACCAAAAATTGTTAAAGCGTCCTGAATATAAACTATGCGTTTATGCTGCTGTTCGGGCTGATCCAGTGTGTCTATGTGGGCTGATGCAGTGTCTATGTGGGCTGATCCAGTGTGTCTATTCGGCGTTGTTCCAGATACGGTGGCCATCACCATCATGTCGCAGCAGACGCTGCTCCAACTCCGGCTCGACTTCCCCCACCAGGAGGAGCTCGCCGCCTGCGCGCGCAACCTGGCCTTACAGTGTGCTACCAAAGATCCGCCAAACTGTGCCTTAAGCGCCCTGACGCTCTCCGAGAAGGACCACCTCGCCTTCGAGGCCTCCTACCAAATAGTAATGGACGCGACGGACACCGTGCTCAACTCCGCCCAGCTGTTCACCATCGCGCGCTACATGGAGCACCGCGGCTATCCGGAGCGCGCCTACAAGCTCTCGTACATCGCCATGAAGAAGCTACGCGTCGCTTACAACGAGGACCGCCACCCGGCCATCAACAACATCCACTGGGCGTGCGTCCTCAGCCACGCGCTGGGCAAGGAGGAGCTGGAGAACATGGTCGTGCTGCTGGTGAAAAACGTCCTCTGCGCCGACGTCCTGGTGGACGTGTTGCACCGCTGTTCGCTCACGGCGCCCAGCCAGTACGCCACGGCCAACGGCAAGCGGCGCGCCGTCAAACTGCTGTCGTACGACAAGCCGCCGCTTAGGACGCTCCTTGAGGCCGCCATCTGTGCCTACATCAACACTACGCATTCCCGCCTCACACATATCAGCCCCAGTCGCTATGGAGATTTCATCGAGTTCCTCAGTAAGGCCAGGGAAACCTTCCTCCTGGCCCACGACGGACCCATGCAGTTCGCCCAGCTCATCGAAAACATGAAACTCGTCTATAAGGGGAAGAAAAAACTGATGTATCTCATAAAAGAGCGCTTCGGCATGTAAGACCTATACGGGTGGGTGAAAAAAACACACCTTATAGGCGATTTATTTTGAATGACGTGCCGAAGTGGAGTCTAGTAAAGGAGTAACAAATTCACGTCGCTCGTGCATGTAGTTGAAGGCGATCCAGCTGACAGATGCGCGTCGGTGGGTGCCTGACCCCAACACATGGCGGCGTACGGGAGGCGTTCTTTCGCGTGGAAGAAGCCTCACAAATAGTGCTATTCGATTAGGAAATCTGGTGTAATGACAACTGACTGGTGGCGACCACCGCCGCAGCGGATATTGCTGGCGGGGTGACGTTAAATGGGAGAGTGTCGTAGGCCTGAATGACAGCGTTGGCGGCCTCTGTCCATGGGTGCCGCGCGGCCCGTAATAAAAGCATATTGTGATAGGTGCATTGTACTTTCATGCAAAGCATACCCTTTACGTATGTAAGTCTGCACGTACATGTGTCTCAGAGATCCACCTAATAGCATCGGCTTGGCGAAGCCGCCCTGGCACTTTGTTTTGTAGTCGTCACGTGACATAGCAACTTCCGGTCAATCGCGTGACCTGCCAGGAAGACTCCGGTAGCTGCCGTTAGGGGGAGCCACGGTTTCATTGTTTTCTATTTTGTTGTTTTGTTTTAAGCAGTCAAGGCAGGCAAACGAGAACTTCCATTAAATGGAGAGAGCGTTACAGATGTGCATGTCTGACGTACATGCGTAATTAAATACAGAAATATATATATATGTAGCCGAACACATTACCTCGAACAATAGTTGCACGTATTTATATGTACTAGCTATTGCCAGTGATGCAACTTTCCAATACATTGGTGAGATCTTCAGTGCGAATGGGCACAGCTGCAGAATAAGACCTAGATGAATGAATCTATATTGGTGTCGGCTGGCTGAGTGGTACCGTCTCGACGTTGATTGGGATATTGTCCGATTTGTGCTATTATCTTGAGTGATCCCTCCGCGAGCTCGACGGTGATGCGGTCAGTTGCGTTGGGGAGATCCCTCCGCGCGTGACTCGGTGATACGGTCAATTGGGTTCGGGAGATCCCTCCGCGCGTGACTCGGTGATACGGTCAATTGGGTTCGGGAGATCCCTCCGCGCGTGACTCGGTGATACGGTCAATTGGGATGAGGATATCCCTCCGCGCGTGACTCAGTGATGCGGTCAGTTGGGATGGGGATATCCCTCCGCGCGTGATTCGGTGACGCGGTCAGTTGGGATGGGGATATCCCTCCGCGCGTGAATCGGTGATACGGTGTTGATTCTAATTTTTGGGGGAAATCCTGTCTTGATACACATGATCACCTCTTGTGCGCAAGGTAAGGGGCAGGCGTTGGGGACACGCCACGTGAATCCACCTGGGGGTAAGTATCACGCCAATGTGGAAGCGTCTGGCGCGATATCGCATTTGGAACCTACGGAATCTGTCTTGACGTCTGGGCTCGTGGAGAGTGAGGACTCTAACAACGTCTTGTGGAAGGTTTCTTGTTAGACAAGAATCTTAATTTATTGCTATTCCTCTCAACATTTGAGTGATTTTTTCAAACTCTTGCGACAAAAGGATATATTGTAAACGTGGCATTCACATGGCTTTGAAGCCTAGCCTCGGTAATCTGTTGTAGTATTTATCGGTTGACAAACTGCCACGCGAAGCTGCTACATGATTGTGTAACTATATGAAGAATTATGATATTGCTGAGGTTAAATCTATGGGGAGGAGATTTGGCGGGAATCGCGTGAACCCGTGCATATGGTGCTCTCTTCAGAAACGACAAAACTCATCAAGGCTTTCAAGTCAATGCACTTATTCAATAAAAAAAAAGAGAGATGCTTTTCGTATAGTATCTATTCAATTGTAACATAGATTACTTTATAATTGAATGTCAATTGTATGTTTTGTATCTGGAAATCGTGGAAGCTTTGTATACATTTTATACAGCCCAATCAATATATATTTAAGAAGATAATTTTCATTCCATAGAGGATGATGTTGCACTATGTATAATACTGTAGTTTTGTGAATAAGACCACTTATTTTCCATAATTGTAGCATTAGTGAACCGTTCTCTCTTTAAATATATATAGATATATATATATATATGTGTATATAAATATATGCATATAATTCTGTATTGGCGTGTGTGAGTATGAACACATCGGACTTGGCCGTTTTGTGCCATTTTTCATGCCACGATATTAAATAGGGTACAATTGTATTTTTTAGGATATAATGTTTTTGTCTCGGTACGCTTGTGAAATCCATGTATACATGTTACTGTCTGTTGCATGTGAAGTATTTCCGTGACAAAAGATGATCTTTCGTCGCACGTTGGAGGTGTTGTCTCGTATGAACTATATTCAGTCAGGTCTTTTTACGTCATCTTTGTCTGTCCAATGTCTGTCTTTGTGCTTGCTTGTGTCAAAAACAGGTTTGAAACTTATCCTCGAATTTAACGATACATCTATTTTGGAGTATTAAATATCGAGAAGTGTGCATGGGAAATTGGTGTGTGAACTGTATTTACAGCGACAGCGTATAGATGCTAAGAACTGTCTTGGAGTAAAATAGTAAAATGTTGGTGGGCTGGTCGATAATAGACATACGTCTACTATGTCTTGGCATCGAAGGAATCCTGTTACCTACCGGTGATGTACTATATTAAATTGGCCTCCTTTGGAACTTATTATTAACCCTTTATCTGCCAATCATGGATGAGGGTTCAAAGCGACACTGTCTGTCATTCATGTCATGTGAGATCCCGCTTTCTTAGCTACCTCGAAATTCCTATACATCTACTATATAACATATGTATTGGAGCGTATTTTGCGTGGAAATTTGACTGGGTTTCATGTGTTTATGTTAGCGTTCGGGTAATTGTACTAAACACGTCAACTATCATTGATCATCTGAAACAAATTATAGAAGATTTTATTCGGTGAGTATGCTTCTTGACGATAGCGATGTAGTCGTTGAGTGGAAGTCAGTATTAACATTCTATTAAAAAAAATGAGGCGCATTGGCCTCCATGCTATCTTTAAAAATACAAACTCTCAACAGATGTCGCCAAGTGCCATAGTTTGCCGTATGGCGGCGACCTGGTCGTCAGGTACAGCTAACCATAACGGAATGCCTCGAATTTGTGTATAGAAATCGGCATCTGGTGTGTAAATGATTTGTATTGATCTTGTTTTGCCTTCTATTGATGTGTTAAATTTCGTTGTACATTTCACTACTAGAATCTTTATAGTTCGGAGGGAGGGGGCGTTTCCCGCTCCCGTCGTTGGGAGGCGAGAGAACGCGCCATCCCCGCGAGAATCCGTGTTGTGCTCAGCTATCTATGTGGTGTCACCTCGACAGTGCGTGCATTTTTGTACAGTTTTGTTGATGTAACCCTCGCGCAGAAATCTTCGGATCGTTGGTGTATTTTTTTGTTCCTTGTTTTCCTTAAAAATTTTCTTTGTGATGAGGAATTAAGAGGAGAGGTTGCTACTCAGTATATGAAATAACGACAGTGTGTCAGGTGGTCACTTTCAGTTACGCTAACTGAAAGAATACCAGACTACTTTCATGCAATGATTATGTATCGAAAAGGGAAATATGGAAGGTGGGTGGGGGGGGGGAGTAAATTTTATTAAATTCTGATGATTGCCTTCCTACCTGTGCGGCCAGTTGTATTGGAAAGCCTTTTTGTCATGTCCAATAAGGCGTCCGAAGTTCTTCCACATCAAGGTCATTTATACCGTGCTTGTGTGTGGACATACATTTCACATTTGGTGTACGTATTATAGTGTCTTTATATCTGTTTTAAAATGAAAATATCCCTCCCTGGAGCTTCTGTTTGAGACGATAGTCTCTATGGGTTCTGAATGCCGCCCTCCTATCGAAGCAACAAGGGGTTCCAATGTGTTTGCCTTCCCTCATCTCAACGACGGAGCGGAGATATGCAGTTTTACCCTCACTTGCAAACCGAGGCGTTATAAGGTATACAGCTTCCAATGGTTTTGATCAAACTATGCACAAAAAGCGGATTTATGATTTCAAGTACTTCCCGCGATCAGTGAATCGCAATGCTGTCGGATTGATTTACTTAAATATACCACTTTTTTTTTCATTTCCTTTTATGTAAACTATATAGCCTAGTTAATTGTGTCCAATAGGGTATGGGAAGTGATGAAATATAGGCTTTATCGGAAATCTTTGATTGCGTTTCGTACTAGGTTCTGTTACGGTATTCGGGGTACTGAAGACTTCATGCATACCACACGTAACCGAACGACTACTGGAGTGAGTATGTAGGTCACGTGATGTGTCAAGTGTTCACACGGAGGTGACTCAGCCATTGCTAGACCCGACAGCCTGAAAAAAAAGACCTCTGACTGACCAAGTGTGACTGAGAGATGATTGTAACTGGGTCGCAACTTACTGTGGGTATTTATAAAAATAAACTAAAATGAACGTGTCTTTGGAGTTTCTTATATTTCTTATGTATTTCGTGATGCCAACACAAAGTGTTTCTTGTCCCCTTATGGCCGTGCTTACTATGATTAGTTCTAGGAGGCCCGTTCGAGTAATGTTAAAAGCGTGTATTATTTATGCGTTCGCTTGAAACCAGGTGGCTTCTACAAACTGGAAGTAGTGTGCTGGTGGCTTTCGCCACTAATTTCTTCAACTAACGTCAAGGGCTGCCGCGATAGCTCAGTGGGTTAGAGCGCTCAAATTGGGCGCTCTGGCCACATGAGAGCCTAACGGCACGTGGATCGGTGGTTCGCGCCCCGCTGTGGCAATGTCTGTGATCGCAGGATAAAAAAAAATCCCATGTTCTTGTTCGCACAGAGTAGGGGGTTACCCCAGCTCCGCTCTTCCCTTCCTTCTCGCTTTGACGCGATATGGCCATAATTGGTTAAAGCGTCTTGAATATACAACCAACCAATTCCACTAGAGTAAGAGCACTGTCAGATGATGTCGATCGAGAAACCAAAACACATTTAATGGCTACATAAAGAGCGTGCCTTCATACAAAGAGTCTCTTACATCCTGATCATTGTCTCATACGTTTATTTGTACAGTACATACATTGACAATAACTACATTGTACGACAGATCACACAAGGAGCGCTCAACTTTATTACTCGTTCTATTGCTATATATAGGCGGGCTTAATGGTGGAAACAACCAAGGTAAGGTGACTAATAATGAGAGATGAAGCTCGTGGATCAGACAGTTCCTCGCCTCGCCGCTAGAGGCAGTGCTATACACGCGCCTCTCGCTACGTCACCAGCGCGCCATGACAGCCTATGGAGGAGGAAATCAAGACCCTAGCAGGGCGGGGTGGGTGGGGGGGAGCCAAACTCTGGCTGGAGGCACTCAAAACCCTGGCGGGGGTGGGGGTAGGGTAAGACGTGATGAAACCCTGGCACGCGTTGTCATAGGCTACGGTTGCCGGGGAGGGTGTCAATACTCCATCATTCTGTCTCTTTCAACCAGCACCTCGTTTGTGTATTTACCTGAAACAATGATCGATGGGTTAGACAACGGCAACGAGTGTCCTATACAGGCAAATCAAACCGCATTCACTCATGTGAAGGTTACAGGTAAACGATTTCGAACGTGAAGGTAATGTTGACAACGAGAAAGACTTGCTTTGTTTATTTATGTAAACTGCTTTTGTTTAAATGACCACGTATAGCCGCCAACGCCAATTGTATGCCAACTGACTCTTTACTAATCAGCAGTATATAATTGATTAAGCACCAGTTGATAACATATCACGAGTTATGAAACCTACCCATAGACATTACGTGTTGTGAATTTCCAACGATGCAGTCTCGTAGCTCACACTTTTCATCGACTTCAGCATTTTCACATACGACGCATCCACTCAAACTGGATCTGAAACCATAGAATTTGACTCCCGTTCATTGACATGTATGGTTACGCATAACACAGTCTGCGTACAGTAAACATATTTAATCTATCCGATTAAGTGATATTGTGAAACAGCTTCATTTCTCGCTGATTTTCATTTAACATTGTGTTTGTCCTTTAGCATTTATCCTTCTTTGAGGACGGCTCGCTCACTTAGCCTTCCTTGACGACGGCTCGAACACTTACCCTTCCTTGACGACGGCTCGTACACTTACCCTTCCTTTACGACGGCTCGTACACTTACCCTTCCTTGACGACGGCTCGTACACTTACCCTTCCTTGACGACGGCTCGTACACTTACCCTTCCTTGACGACAGCTCGTTCACTTAGCCTTCCTTGACGACGGCTCGCTCACTTAGCCTTCCATGACGACGGCTCGCTCACTTAGCCTTCCTTGACGACGGCTCGCTCAGTTAGCCTTCCTTGACGACGGCTCACTCACTTAACCTTCCTTGACGACTGCTCGCTCACTTAGCCTTTCTTGACGACGGCTCGCTCACTTAGCCTTCCTTGACGACGGCTCGCTCACTTAGCCTTCCTTGACGACGGCTCGAGCACTTAGCCTTACTTGACGACGGCTCGCTCACTTAGCCTTCCTTGACGACGGCTCGCTCACTTAGCCTTCCTTGACGACGGCTCGCTCACTTAGCCTTCCTTGACGACGGCTCGCTCACTTAGCCTTCCTTGACGACGGCTCGTACACATACCCTTCCTTGACGACGGCTCGAGCACTTACCCTTCCTTGACGACGGCTCGCTCACTTAGCCTTCCTTGACGACGGCTCGCTCACTTAGCCTTCCTTGACGACGGCTCGCTCACTTAGCCTTCCTTGATGACTGCTCGCTCACTTAGCCTTCCTTGATGACGGCTCGCTCACTTAGCCTTCCTTGACGACGGCTCGTACACTTACCCTTCCTTGACGACGGCTCGTACACTTACCCTTCCTTGACGACGGCTCGTACACTTACCCTTCCTTGACGACGGCTCGTACACTTACCCTTCCTTGACGACGGCTCGTACACTAACTTTTCCTTGACGACGGCTCGAGCACTTACCCTTCCTTGACGACGGTTCGAGCACTTACCCTTCCTTGACGATGGCTCGTACGCTTACCCTTCCTTGACGACGGCTCGTACACTAACTTTTCCTTGACGACGGCTCGAGCACTTACCCTTCCTTGACGACGGTTCGAGCAGTTACCCTTCCTTGACGACGGCTCGTACACTAACTTTTCCTTGACGACGGCTCGAGCACTTACCCTTCCTTGACGACGGCTCGTAAACTTACCCTTCCTTGACGACGGCTCGTACACTTACCTTTCCTTGACGACGGCTCGTACACTTACCCTTCCTTGACGACGGCTCGTACACTTACCCTTCCTTGACGACGGCTCGTACACTTACCCTTCCTTGACGACGGCTCGTACACTAACTTTTCCTTGACGACGGCTCGAGCACTTACCCTTCCTTGACGACGGCTCGCTCACTTAGCCTTCCTCGACGACGGCTCGAGTACTTACCCTTCCTTGACGACGGCTCGTACACTTACCCTTCCTTGACGACGGCTCGTACACTTACCCTTCCTTGACGACGGCTCGTACACTTACCCTTCCTTGAC
Source organism: Arenicola marina (assembly GCA_964019135.1). NCBI lineage: Eukaryota > Metazoa > Annelida > Polychaeta > Arenicolidae > Arenicola > Arenicola marina. The sequence continues at coordinate 46,400,335 of OZ025249.1, forward strand.
GACGGCTCGTACACTAACTTTTCCTTGACGACGGCTCGAGCACTTACCCTTCCTTGACGACGGTTCGAGCACTTACCCTTCCTTGACGACGGCTCGTACACTTACCCTTCCTTGACGACGGCTCGAGCACTTACCCTTCCTTGACGACGGCGTGGTCCATGATGACACAGTTGGCTATTTTCACCTTCTCCCCGATGGTACAGTGCTTGCCGATCACAGACCTCTTGACAGTCACCTTCTCGGCCACGGTGGTGCCCTCCCCCACCATGCTGTCAGCGCCCACCTGTCAGTGCCATTGAAGGAGAGATCAAGTGATATGGTATGCCACCGGAAGTAGTATGCGCACACATGGACTAAAGCGATCCAGCGAAGCACGTGGGGCAATATAATACAATGAAAGTGCTAAAATCCCTCAACTGGAGGAAAGGAAAGAAAAATACACAAGGCATTTCTTAAATTTAATGCGGTTGGCTGTGTAATAGTTTACAATTCCCATACCGTAGATTTCATCGCAATGGTAGCGGTTGGGTGGACAAGCGGGGTCGTGGAGTCCTGGGACAACATACACAGCTGGCGCGGGACCTAGAACGACGTACAAAGGATGATCTCCCCACTCACCATAACTTAATAGTTCGAAAAAAAAACACATTTTTATTGCCAATTGGAAAACAGGCCCACTGCCTATGCGAATTCCTCTTGGTGAGAGCGACACTTGAACAACTAGTGCCTAAGCTAAAGATGCAAACAATATCGCTTTATAGTTGACGAAAACACAAGAATCAAAACTATCAAGTGCGACAAAGCGCAGTGAAACTGCTTACACCAGGACACAATTATGAAGCGATCGCGTTATCTACTTAAACCCAAACAATATTCAACATATACAAGAGAAGAAGAATTGGATCGCACCTGTCTGTTGGCCTCACAGTACGTTGCCAAAGTGTTTGTCCTGAGGCAGAACCCGCCGTCTAACACGAAGGTGTGGCATCGGACCTTGTCGCCATGGTAACAGTCCTCCATGTCGCCTTGGTGATCGTTCCAGCTGGAGTATTCTCGAGCCAGCGTAGTGTACCTATCCTCCTCCACAAAGTCGGAAATATCTGGAATAAGATGATGGTTGGTTGGTTATTCAGGACGTTTTAACCACTTTTGGTCATGTTGCGTTAATGAAGGAGAAGAAAGGGAGAGTGGAGCCATGCCCCCGGGGGTAACCCATCTTTACGAAGAAAGACATGGGATCTTAATCCCATGTCTTTCTTCGTAATCCTGCGGCCAAACAGACATGACCACAGCAGGGTTCGAACCATAGATCCACGTGCCGTTAGGCTCTCAGGTGGCCAGACCACTCGGAACAAGCTGACCATACCAGAATCACGCCGTTTAGAAATACTGATCAAATAGTTAAAAGTCCTGGAATAATCTAATTTAAGAAGGTATAGGCATTAATAACTAATGAAATTAAGTAAAATGCTTAAAAAAGTACGTAATAAAGGAAAATTTATTTCGGAGCACGTGGTGTGTATACCTGTTTTGTCGTTGTTGGGCGCTGAAATAGTTGAAACATCGTGGTTTTGAGCGGGCCGCTTCTTTTTACTAAACTGCTTCTGAACTAAATATGGAATCAGCTCCCCCTTGACTGTATTGAGATGTCTACAGCAAACAAAGCAGTAGCATTACATCAATGTGTGTATTATTTCTACTAAATATATACCAGGAATTTTTTTAAATCTAATACTAATAATGATTTTATATTGAATGGTAAATGAGAACTGTAGTCAGACTGTGTCGGCCTTTGGTAGAATAAATTTGTAAAATAAAGCCAAATTTAATCAAAAATCCCTTTGAGGAAATAATGTATACACTAAAGCAAGCATTCATGAAAAAAGTGAACAGCGAATGACGGAAAACGGTAGAAACGAAAGGCGGAAAACAGTGGAGAAGTAAGGATTAAAATAGTACAAAGCGAGAGTGAAAGCGCCAGGACATTGAACGTACTCTTCTTGGAGAAGGAATTCTAGCACTGAGTACTTCATCATGTATAGGTGGCAGTCGTTTAGGGATGTATGAATCGACACGACCGGGTGTCTGAAAAGAAAGAATAAAAACAATTTATGGCCTGGCTATTACAGAGCACAAATTACGCATAGATGCAGCTGTGTTGCACAGATTAACGAATAAATATTGAGTCTGACATAAGCCATGGTCGTTCTTCCACATCAGGGTGAACCTTTGTTTCACTACAGCTTGCGTATGGCTCACGCCTACAATAATCCATTTCGAAGTCACTGACATGGACAAGGGAATTGACCTTTACCTAATGAACTATTAAAACTCATTTATTTTAACTTGCTAACTTTACTATTGGTACGCCAATCTACAGAACGGTCCTATCGAAACGAGCGGAATCGACATAAGTGTCGTTCTCTTAGTCTTCAGTCTTCAGAATATATCAGAGGAAGAATTGTTCTTCTTGTTTAGTGGCCGAAATAAAGCCGAAGCGAGCGCTGAGAACAGGTGTAAGTGACCGGTAACGACTCCTCCCTAACCGCCCCCCCCCCCCCCCGCGATGTCTGTGACACTCCCGACGACAAGGTCGTGCTCACCTGTGATCAGACAGAAAGAACAGAAAAGTCAGCGAAGACGTAGTTCCAGAGAAAGGTAACACCAGGTAATTTTCTTAATATGTAACACACCATCTAATCTATGGTTAGTGCGCTATTACTAAGGTATTTATAAATTTTGCACGATTATTTAAAAAAAAAAAAAAAATCATACCCAGTCATTCACTCTGAAGTATAAGCCCACCATACAAAACAAGCATCTTTTGCGTTGGGTATTTAGATCGCCAATAATGCTATATGGACCATTCAAGAATTGCAAGGTTAAGTTTATGTGCATACCAGGACGCTATTTTACCTTAAGTTTGTCCCAGGTACGCGGGGGCGACGGCAAATAAGTATCAACTGGCACTGAGAGTTTTCAATGCTTTGAAATCCAACAGAAATGAGACATTGTCTCTGGATCCTGGACCTGGATATAGCCGTATTCATCTCGATACTGATAGAAATGAACGCTTATGAACTATGCTCCGCGTTCTTATTCCGCTAGAAGCAGGCTAGGACTCTGGCTACGAACAGCTGAATCTGTCATCCCAGGATATGAAGATTAAACTGTTTCAGGACGAAAAGTTACGGAGTCTTAGGAATCCACTTGACAATGAAATGGTGGATAGACGGACTGATGTTTCAGGCCATCGTTAGTGCAAACATGGGTAAACCGTGACAACAAAATGAAAGAGTTATCAGCTGGCCTGCGTGGAGAGAAAGAACCTGGAATTATTAGCGTGAAAGACGAGGAAAGGATGTGGGAAAAGAGAAGTTGCTCGACACATCGGTGTATCCGCTAGGCTTACACCTCGCCGTAAATGCTGGTCAGGAGCATAAGAAGCCGAGATGTGTCTCAGATTCATTGCTCACTGACAAATAAGACAGAGTTGTGGGGTAAACCGAGGAGTGCGTCAGGAGTGATGCAGTACCGACGGACTACATGTAGACCCAAGTCCATAGGTGCCCGTGGCAACATACAGAGGCCAGAGCGTAGTGTAGTGTCAATCTACAAGATGTATCTGAATCGCCGTTCCCCCAACAGATAGAAGTACCCCAGCCCTGTACGCGCGGCCACTCCGTAAACTGTATATTTTGATGAATACCATGACACGTCCATACACTACTCCCGCCTAGCCTATTGTACAAGAATTGATTCCACAACAATGAAAGTTAAGACCACAGCAAATTCTTACCTCTTGAGAAACGATTTTTTGAATGTGGCGAATTCCTCAAAGTCACCTTCAGACGACAAGAAGAGAACTCTGTTTCCTCTGTCGTCCAAACCAACAAAGTCCTTCTCTGGCAAAGAGAGACACGCAAACACATGGTACAAATTCCACGGCAGAAAGCAGAGGTTATACTGGAAATCGAAAGTTACTTAAACCTGCTGTATCGTCTGGCCCTTTAGACATTAGTTCAACATAAACCACAAGTGGTATTAACAGGCAATGACAATATGATAACGCCTGAAGACATATTAAAACACACAATCAAGGCAGACCAAAGTGTTTATCCCAAAGGCATGCAACGAATAGTCCGCCACACTGTAGATATCGTTCAAAAATTAATTGCAATTCAATGACTGTTCAATGTATAATAAAATCAGACATCTATTACAGGCCTACGATCTCATAAGAAAATAGAGGTAAAGTAGGACTACTTATGCCAGAAAAGTAGGGGGAAAAGCGGAGAAAAGTATGATGTAAATTAGCTACGTCTTTTCTGCATATTTACTTAAATCGAGATGGCTTTTACCCTTACCACAGGATGAATCACTTATCACTTTGAGACCAGGTTAAGATAACATGCATTCCAGTACCCAGTGTCAAAGGTCACTGGGCATCAATCCGAAACTTGTGGCGTGATCCGGTGGCCAAGTGGCCTATTTCACGTACATAGTTTAGCCGGCTACGGGGCTTAGTCGACTAAAATCGTCCATCATTTACATGGTAACTGTAGCACACTAAGCCCTGAAGTCGGCTAAACTGCGTATGGGAAATCCGCCACTGATGTACCCGATTTCCTTCAAACAATGGGTGCCTTGCATGTCATCTGGTCAAATCTTAAAAAATTCAAAAAAAAATAATGAAATAGTAAGGATCAATTAGGGCTTCTTCTACGTCATTTCCCATTTCGTTAAAGAAGATCTGGGCATTCTGTATGTCACGTACCTATTTTTCTGTTGGCCTTTCCGCCTGGCACGGCTATCTCTGTGATGTCGGGGACGGGCGCCATCAGCATGGTGACAGTGGCGTCATTAGTGCGGTGTACGTCAGCCAGCAGGTGGAGCGATATGTCTGTTACCAGGTCGCACGACAACACCAGCAGGTCTCCCTGACAAGGCGGAAACATAGGAGTGGTTTCGAGTCCCGTTATTTTCTTAGCAAATGTATTATAAAGGGACAGACGTGACAATATATTTATATATTTATAGTTACAATAGAGAAGTTTACTATACCCTCACGTTGATTTCTGGCGGTATTTCGGGAGTAGCCGGTAACTCTGAGCTTTGGAAAGTGGCGGATCCAGGGGAGGGGGGGGGGGGTTAGGGGGGTTGCAACCCCCCCCCTTGGGAACCTGAACATACACTGTTAAAGTCGGTTTCTCCGAGCACTCCACCCCCCCCCCCCCGGTCGCAAGTTTTTCAGAGAGCAACCCCCCCCTCTTGGCAAAAAGAGAGCACACGCCCCCCCCCCAAGTTTTAGCCAGAGAGCACCCTCCCCCCCGGGTCGCAAGTTTTCAGAGAGCAACCCCCCCCTTGGCAAATTCCTAGATCCGCCCCTGATTGGAGATAGGAGTTAATTTCTCAAACCCTTGACCCATATTCTTTTCCAGGTTGGTAGAAATAATTTCGTGATATGGGATAATTTTCAAAAGAACACATGAACCTAATGTGCGAAAAGGATCCGTCTCCCCGGTCAACCCGCTACTGTCCTCGAACAAGGATCCGTCTCCCCGGTCAACCCGCTACTGTCCTCGAACAAGGATCCGTCTCCCCGGTCAACCCGCTACTGTCCTCGAACAAGGATCCGTCTCCCCGGTCAACCCGCTACTGTCCTCGAACAAGGATCCGTCTCCCCGGTCAACCCGCTACTGTCCTCGAACAAGGATCCGTCTCCCCGGTCAACCCGCTACTGTCCTCGAACAAGGATCCGTCTCCCCGGTCAACCCGCTACTGTCCTCGAACAAGGATCCGTCTCCCCGGTCAACCCGCTACTGTCCTCGAACAAGGATCCGTCTCCTCGGTCAACCCGCTACTGTCCTCGAACAAGGATCCGTCTCCCCGGTCAACCCGCTACTGTCCTCGAACAAGGATCCGTCTCCCCGGTCAACCCGCTGCTGTCCTCGAACAAGGATATGAGAGCCTTATCCCACATGAACATGGGTGTGATGCCCCGAAACCCCGACAATATGGCTGGCCTGGCTGAGCGCACCCGAAAACGACAGCGTTAAAGCAGCCTACTCACATGCACCATCTTAGATTTTTTACATTTTAGAATCAAGACTAAAATTATGTTTTATATCTCGTTGAGTCTGTAAAACAACAATTTCAACATGCGTGGACTTGTTTATCGCGCGCGGACTTGTTTATCGCGCGCGGACTTGTTTATCGCGCGCGGACTTGTTTATCGCGCGCGGACGTCCTATCCGCGATCGACATCACACAGAATACCGAAGAGTGGACAGGCGCGCAGGGATATAAAGCCGGCCACCAACTTCTGCTCCGGTGAACAAATGAGCTTCTCTCCGGATAGCCTACGGGCTTTCAGAATTTAAATTCAAGACCGAATATACTTACTTGACATGGAGAGACTGGTAATATTAAAAGTTACAGAACATATTGGTTTAACCACTAAGCCATTGAAGCTAGTGACCTCGACTTTTTACATTGATTTATCGGACTGGCAATCAAAAGCCATTATGAGCATGCAGTGGCAGTTCAGATAGTTATTTATTAGTCCAATTTAGCTCCTGATTACCAAACTGCCTAGCCTATGCACATGAACTAAAAAAACTGCATGCTGTCTTGGCCAGAATGCCTTCATATACTGGCAGACTGTGCTTTCTAGTCTGATAACAAATTATCAACAATTACACTTATCTTACTGTAACTATATACTCTTATACTGTGCTCTTTGTATGTCACACTATTTCTGTTCTTTGAATAAAAACTAATTGTCTACAGCATATAAAAAAACATCTTTTAGCTGAGGACGGATAGATACCGTTAGTATAAAGAGAGACAAACCTTGATTTTGTCTTTAATTAGTCGCAGGGAATGAGCAGTTCCGAGATCTTGGCCCTCTGGGATCGCTACAAAGTCCAAGCGGATCTTCACAGCACAGATATCTTCCAGCGCCTTCTTGATACTGGCTTTTTCTGATTCCAGTACGACGACCAAAGCATCTACCACAGCAAAAAAATACATATATAGGATGAGTGCATACCATAAAGCAAAATGTTTATACACACACAATCGCATTTATACATATTTAAATTTGTATTCATTATACAATAACTTACCAGCTTTAAACAATCATTGAATCACCTAATGCCATGAATTTTGTATAAATATGTACTGCTAGTCTCTCACAAAATAATTTACCATATATCATATATACTGTATATCACTCACCTTGAAATCCGGCTTTTTCAAGTAATTGAACAGGATACCAAATCATTGGCATGTTAGCTACAGGGAGAAGAGCCTTGGCAGTCTTGGCTGTGAGTTCTGTCATACGAGAGCCTTGGCCGGCAGCCATTATAATGGGCTGAACTTCCATACTCCTGTCTTGGTGCTTGCAAAGTAAAGCATTTGTAAATTAGCTGCCGGTACGGTGGTCTCCATGTCTATATACATGTAGCATCTTCTAGTATATTTTTTTAAAACTTGGGTAAATAATTTTTTCTTTCGTTGCCTTCGTGACCGGCGGGGATATCGGGGGTAGTTTTTCGGACCGTCCCCGAATATCATAATCCCATCCAGCGAATGAAGACAATTACTCTTGCGTCGATTGTAGAACCACTTTCCTTTCGCGCCTACACGGTTTTCTGTCTGGCCCACTTAGTCTAAGACAGCAGCTGCATCAAGTTACACCGCCGACTGCCTCTTCCGCCTCTTCCCGAACCATGACTCTACGAGTCAAGTTAAAATTGGGCACCCTGGCAACGATGACGATGGACCCCTGACTCTACTCCCCCCCCCCCCCCCACGCTCTACTAATGCAACATGGCTTCACTGACCACGCGAGGCGTCAATGACCTTACAAACAATGCCTAACCAGCAGGGTGTTAAGCTGATACAGCTGAACCTGTGTCCCAAATACCCATCAAAGAAACACACATCTGTCAATTCTTACCGCCTTTGACAACAAACATTAGCACAGGAAGCAACTTGCCACCCTAAGACATTGTCATTCGTGTGAACGCTGAGTTAAACGCAATTTCAGGCATCAGTTAACAATAGTGGGCACACATGGTAGTATACATAGAATGCTATAAATGCACTTTCAGAATGGGTTTGTCTCTTGATGATATCAAGAGGCCTTATATAAAGCAAAAATCTTATACAGCCAGTCTAAATCGACATCAACAGCAGAGGCATGCACAGTGCCTCTGCTGTTAAAGTAGATTTAGATGGTGAGCACACATGGTAGTATATATAGAATGCTATAAATGCACTTTCAGAATGTGTTTGTCCCTCGATGATATCAATAGGCCTCATATCAAACAAAAATCTTATACAGCCAGCTTAAATATACATCAAGAGAAGAGGCATGGACAGTGCTTCAACGCTGAAGGTGTGACTTATATATGACCCAAGTCTAAATATGTCTTCAAATCAGTGGGTGTAACTTATACACCAGTGCGATATATACCCTGGAAATTATGGTATATGATACCAATATAATAATTGGGTCTTAGTTTTAACAGTTTATTTACAAGGCCGTAAAAGGTTAGAGGTGGTGGAGTGGCTGGCAGAAGATAATAGGAGAAGGAAGTGGTAGTTGGGGTTTTGAGGTAGATGGACTTTTCGCTGCCAGACCAAGTTCGCTTTCAGCTTTTTCATCATCACTAAAGACATAAGTATGAAGGGGTAAAATCTTGCACAGGAGGTGAGACCTATTGGGAGTCGTTTGGAGACATTTTGTATAGACAGTATCTATTAAAGGGCCACTCCTCTCCTTTGTGATTATTTTGTTGTATTCTTCTGCATATGTCATTTTTTATATGTTCAAGGTACCGTAAACTGCCTATTTGAAGCCACAGCTTATATTAGGAAGTTGGAGGTTCCACTTTCCGGGTTTGAGTCGCAAGTAAAGGTGCAGCTTTAAATAGGGCCTTTCGCTGTTTTAAAGTGAGCAAATAGGCAGTTTACGGTAGTCATTAAGATGTGTAAGCGCTGTTGATAACCTTGTTAAATAAATGAAGTTTACAAAAAAAAGGGCTACTGTCACAATCCCAACAACTATTTTCAAAGCTATTGCAGTTGACAATCACCATTTTGAAACAATGGCTAAACATGGGCGTGTACCCACAATATTTCTATTACCCAGCTATTTGATTTGGAATGAGTGCAGATATTATATCCCCAAATTTTTATTTAAATCAAGAAGGAAGAACACTGTTATTTTATCATACAGTTGATAAGTATATTTTGAGTCAAGATGTGAAAACAGTTTTTTTTACACAGCAAGTGTCATGAATTCAGACATTACATGATGTTATCCCTTTTCCAACTATTCTCTGACTAAATTTGTTTATAGCCTTTTCAATAGGTAAATAAAAAAGTAAGCCCTGATATGAGCATTCATCCCTTTTGCTTAAATTTATTAGATGAATCGATTAGAATTATTGTTGAATTGAAAAAGATACAGTGACAATTGTGCCAGCAATGTCACGTCAAACAGTAAAGACTGAAAGGTGTATAAATAAGTCAGTCAAACTATTTACTCAGTCAAACAGGTTGAGGTGGATAGGATGATACCTAATAATGGTGCAGAGGTGAGAGGTGTAGTACTCCAACCGATGGCCAGTCATGCTAGCCAGTTGCTATCACAGCGACTGGACCCATAATGGACTGTATTATATCTATGAAATTAGACAGCGGCAAAGCAAAGCAAAGCTTTGACTATTAGTGTTAAAAAAACAGTCGTGCTGAGCCAAGGGGCTATCACACCGCCTGTGATTACCCTTAACAACATGCCTTTAGAGGTGGTTAATAAGTTTTGCTACCTGGGAAGTACCGTCACGGATAATCTATCCCTGGACGAGGAAATAAATACTCAAATTGGAAAGGCAGCCACCATGTTTGGTAGGTTAAACAAACGTGCTTGGCGTAATTCAAAACTTACCATTCGCACCAAAATGCTAATCTACAGGGTGTGCATTCTAAGTAGCTTGCTGTATGGCAGTGAAATGTGGCACACGTATTGTAGCCAAGAAAGTAAATTGAATAACTTCCATTTTCGTTGCCTACGAAATATTTTAGGCATATCTTGGCAAGACAAGGTCACAAATGCTGAAGTGTTAGCCCGGGCCAACCTATCAAGCATTCTTGCTCTTGTGAAGCAAATTCGTCTACGTTGGCTTGGGAACATTCATCGTATGCAAGATGAACGCATTCCCAAGGATGTGCTATACGGTGAACTCGTCGACGGCAAAAGGCCAACTGGACGGCCAAAGCTTAGGTTTAAGGATGTTTGTAAGCGGGACATGAAGGCTTTCGGCATCGATCCAGACTCTTGGGAGGACTTGGCATCCTAAAAGAGGGGATGTGCACGTGTCGTGTGTGACGGAATAGCCCACAATGACTCGCTATGGTTTGTGAAACTGGGCTTGAAACGCCAATCTAGGCGTCCACCAGCGAGCACAAACCAAGATCTATCGACAGGTCACCGTTGCGATGACTGCGGAAAGCTCTGTCGATCACAAATAGGCTTACTCAGTCATCAGCGTAAAAGAAGTGTTACGAATCGTAAAACTTAAACCAAACAAAGCTGCAAATCCATTGTCTTTCGCAGACGGACGGATGCCAACAACAACAGACAGTGGCATGCTAGGATTATTTAATAGGCCCAATTGATAAACTGTATATGCTATATATTGTAGTGTTGCGTAAAAAATGTTATGCAATAAAGACCAACAACATCATCATGATCATGGTAACAGCTATTTAACAACACATTGTCAATGCAATTGATGTACCAACCCAATTACAAGATTGATATGAATTCATTTTAGCGAATAGCCGAATAAGGGGGCCTAACATTCACATCGGGGGCCTCCCTGGTGTAGTGGTTAGCGCACTAGACCGTAGATCAATAGGTCCTGGATTCGAATCCGGGCTCGGGCACCTAATCTGGGGCATGTTTCATTCCTTCATCCTTCATCGTCTCGGGAGGTTCCTTGGCCCAATTTAGCCTGTATGTGCACAAAAGTGGCCTAAAACACCAACATTCCATTCCATTCCTAACATTCACATCCACTGATAACAGCATTTGTTGCTGCCGCTACCTACTACACTCCACTGCCTTGACTAGCCCTGCCCCCCCCCCCCCGCCCCCTCAGCTCCCAGCCACCTATGCCAAGGGGTGGTGGGAGCATACGGCCGAGTTGGTAGTACGAGAGCACGGCCGTGTTGTCCGTTATACAGACTGAAGTAAAGTCAGCGAAGTAGGCCTACGGCACTTTATTTGAGCGATAATAGAACAACCATAAAGTTTGATACATTAACTTAGTTTCAAATTCTTTCCCGCCAGAAGAACAAACCAGAAAATTAGAGCAGCAATAAAAGCGTTGATTTTGTTCACATATTCACCTTGTCGAAGTTTCAATGCAGAATATATTGAGCTATCTGAAATGTAAACAGCACCTTATGTCAGACAAGTTTCATCACTTCAAGATTTTATTCGGATAAATCTATCAACGGAAGAATTAACTATGGCACCTTTCTCCCAAAGAATATTTTTCTCGACGTGATCACATGCGCTAGCCGTGATCTGTAATCGTGGTCTATATGCGACCCTCATATGATCGTGCTGATTTCATTTATCTTTAGAAAAATAGTGTCCACTCTATACAAAAAAAAAAACATAAACTAGCCAGATTTTTTTACATAAAGCGGGCCCATGCATGCATGGGCCCGCTCCTCGACACCAAAGACCTTACTATGTACTTACTAGTAAAGAGCTAGTAAAGACCTTACTTAATTACTAGTAAGGTCTTTGGGAACACGCATGTATATATTCTCGGTGACGTGTGAATAAATTCCTAAATTAGTCACTTTGAACTTAGATGGTTCTAAACTTATATCCTAATTATTGACACTGTCGTCAGCCTGTTCACGGACGCCGTCGATCGTCACCCGGGCCTCTTCAACGGACGCCGTCGCCGTCACCGTGTTCACGGACACCGTCGTCACCCTGTTCAAGGACGCCGTCGTCATGCACCCTGTTTACGGACACCGTCGTCACCCGGTTCACGGACGCCGTCGATCGTCACCATTTTCAAGGTCGCCGTCGTCACCCTGTACACGGACACCGTCGTCGCCCTGTTCACGGCGGACACCGTCGTCAGCCTGTTCGCGGACACCGTCATCAGCCTGTTCACGGACGCCATCGTCACCCTGTTTACGGACGCTGTCCTCACCATGTTCACGGACGTCGTCGTCACCCTGTTTACGGCCGCCGTCGTCAGCCTGTTCACGGACGCCGTCGTCACCCGGCCTGCATGTTTACGGACGCCGTCATCAACCTGTTCACGGACGCCGTAGTCACCCTGTTCACGGACGCCGTCGTCACCCGACCTGTTTACGGCCGCCGTCGACACCCTGTTCACGAATGCCGTCGTCACCCTGTTCACGGACGCCGTCGTCAACCGGCCTGTTTACGGACGCCGTCATCAGCCGGTTCACGGACGCCGTATATAGTCACCCTGTTCACGGACGCCGTCATCACCCGACCTGTTTACGGCCGCCGTCGACACCCTGTTCACGAACGCAGTCGTGACCCTGTTCACGGACGCCGTCGTCACCCTGTTCACGGACACCGTCGTCACCCTGTTCACGGACGCTGTCGTCATCCGGCCTGTTCACGGACGCCGTCGTCACCCTGTTCACGGACGCCGTCGTCACCCTGTTCACGGACACCGTCGTCACCCTGTTCACGGACGCCGTCATCACCCGGCCTGTTTACGGACGCCGTCGTCACCCTTTTCACGGACGCCGTCGTCACCCTGTTCACGGACGCCGTCATCACCCTGTTCACGGACACCGTCGTCACCCTGTTCACGGACACCGTCGTCACCCTGTTCACGGACGCCGAAGCCGCCTTCAGTGAAGCGGATTTCGCGATGCATACCGTATATAGTCACAATTTAATAAGCAAGTCACTCTTTATGCATATATACGACGAAGATTAATAACAAAAGTGATTTCCCCTGACGCAACAACAAAATATTTTAATTACATATATATGTGTATGAATTGCAAATATGTAAGGAATATATCACATCGCAGCAACCTTTGTATCAGTCCATGTTTCATCCCACACAGTTTGTGTACATCAGTGTGAAACAAAACGTCAAATTACTCCCGAATTGTAAGTTCGCCAGCAGGATCTTGGTTGATCGGTATGATTCCAGTAAGCTTATATGAATAGAAAGCAAATATGGCAACAAGAGCTAACGCATCGCGTTGATCACTGTATATCCTTTTGTAATTTGACACCTACTATAGTCGTTTTGTATTATTAGATCTATTGAAGTTAATGAAGTTATGGAGGAATCTGCTATTGTTCTCAACTATTTTGGCTACTGCAGCGGCTGCCGGTTCGAGAATCGCTCTTTTGCGATAAATTTCTCCTTAGAACGGTTCCGGCGGAACGGCTTTTGACTGAACGTGGCGCCGCCTGGTGAGAGTTGCTGCCGCCAATCGAAGGAGCGCCCTCCAAAGGTTGTCGACAGTGGTGTAACCTGCCCGGGATCCAGGGCGAAATGGTGAACACTTGTTCCTCTTCCTGAGGGGAGTAGGCCAAGTAAACCTGGCGGAAGAGGTCCTTAAGCTTCTGGGACTTGATTTGATCGACATGCAGCTGATCCCAATGATCGGAGGCGGTCTTCATATGGGCTTTTCTCAGTTTTGAATGATAAGCATCCATGCAGGTGGATACCTAGAAACGTATACATGCACAGTTAAGATTGCCTGAGAGCTCGCATAATTATATCGAAATATATCGAACAAGTACCCGGGAATAAAATTGTCATGTCATTAAATATAAACAAATGGTAAATATTTGAAGAAAAAAAAATATATATACATAAATTAAGCATATATAAAGCGGTAATACGTGAATATAAATAAAATAAAAATTCTGTAACCTGCTTTTACAGGTTTTGAATAGCGGGATACAGAGATATGGACATCGCAATAATCGGGAGGATTACGCATTCGGCTGGATTTGATCCCACCCCAAGGTACCTTTTGCCGTATTTCCGGCATATCCTCTATGGTGACTGGCTTGCGGGAAAGTCTGTGAAGCTCGATGAAGGGCAGCGGGGCTTGACCCCGATGTATCATTGGAATTCGCCACCCATGTGGCTTACAAGATGTCGGGGAATCTGCAAATGCGTGCATACATCTCGGGAACGAGTTGCTCAATATATTAACTTGGCTGGTACTGCGCCACACGCGAAAATCGCATACACTTTTATATTAATTAATAAAAAATAAATATATTATGAGCCATAGCATGAAGTAAATTAACACTAAATGCGGCAAACCTGGAAAATTAAGCCACATTGATTGCTACCAAGAGAGGTACCGCGCCCGCATGAGTTGAGTGTGCCCTAGCTGCTGGGCCAGCCCAACGCATGCCAAAACCTCGAAGAGTCCGGAAGTGGGGTGGGGTCCAGTATCTATTTGTCAAAATTCGCAGCGTCGATTGTCAAATTGTCACGACGTTCCGTGCCGTTTTTGCTAATATACAACTATCTCTGTCGATGTCGCTTTTTCAGATCCTCAGTTTCGGAATTTTGGGTGTCTATGTCGAATGTAGCCAGTTACCCCTTCCAGACCCCTACCTCGAGTCGCTACCTTACTTCGGTTATTTATAAGCCGGTTCCCGGGTTCAACTTTCAACGTCCGACGTCTCTTCCGCGCGCTGCTGCATATGGGGTCCTCCACGCCTCCACTGGCTGCAACAACGGTGTGGTTACCATGGTAGATTATCATCACTCAGTATTGTCATACTGTGATAAAGAGCTGCCAGGTAAATAAACGATAATGCCATAGTCGCCATGTATATATGGTTGTTATGTCGAACAGGTGTGCGCAAACCACATACAGTATGTTTTGATTGACAGGCTTCAGAAGAGGTAAATGCAGCACTCGGAGGGCAAGGCATCAAGGGGAGGGGAGGAGGGGAACGGGTAGACGGACGACAGAGATAGAGATATGCTCGTAACATTCCAACGAATGCGAGTGATTGAAACATAAATACATTTTGAAATTAGTTAAGTAAGTTATATGATTGATTTATTACTTACCAAGCTTATCTCGGATTTGCGGAACCATGTGAATATCAGGTATTTTGGCCACCACATTGCCTTTCTCTGCCAGTGCGTTTAGCATTTGCTGCAGGGGTAATATGTAGGCCTATACATATCGCATTGTAAAATGTCTTGCCATAACGCAGCATGCATGCGCTAACTACATGGGATACTTCTTTGCACTTAAAAAGCCATCAGTAAAGCTTACATGTATAAGGCAAGTTAACGAAACCTTTTACTAAAACTATCGAATAATTGTGATTACGCAAAACAAGCTGCTGAAGATGAGTCAAGGAAATCTCAGCACCCGATTAACTTATTTAATCGGGAAACAATGTAAAGAGTTCAATAATATATATCAAATTGATGTAGGTTTTCCGTGTAGCACCGTTACACGCATGCAATTAAACATACTTCCGCAAAAAAAGCTCACAATTATTTCAAGATCTTGCGGAGTAATGGCTGCCCTTCTAACTCGCCCGGGGGACGGCCGTTGCTGAAAGTCCCGCTGGTCCTGTTCCGACACGGTGTGTGCAATGGACATATCTGACGACGACGTCTGCTCCGGCACTGGCTCCGGTCTCTTTTTCGCGGGCTTGGGTTTTTTCTTCTCAGGTATGAAGAATGGCAGAGGTTTCGCGTATGGCGATTTGTGTTTCCTCGCGGCTTTTTGCAAGCGCCGTATTTCCTCTTCCAATTGCCTGTCGTTTAATCCTATGAGTCGCGCGCCGGCAGTGTAGCAGCTAATGACATGAGGAGCTTGTCTCATCTTGTTGGTGTAGTAACGCTCGATCTCCCCCAGTGAGTTTTTAATGGCAAATCTTGTAATGGCCGTGAAGAAGAGGGTTTGTCTCTTATTGTATGATCCATCGCGCCCATCCCCATCCGGATCTAGCAGAAGATAAATTACCAAACCACTAACACATACATATGTGTTGATCCACTTCCTGTTAATTGGAACAATTATCAGTAAGTCTAGGCGTTTCCACTGAAAAGAATGTTATCATGAACCGTTGCGGAGCAAACAATTTGAAATTAGTTATAGGTAACATTAACATATACAATGCAGCGTGTATTCCAATCCTTACCGGAGAGCATATCGAGGTAACGATCCGTTTCTGACATGGCGTAGAGAAACTCGTCAAAATCAATTTCCCCGTTTCCATCTTTGTCCAATTCTTTCAAGACAGACTGTGAAGAGAAATTCAAATATGCACTACAGAGTAGCCGATCTGTAATATGTTGTTAAGAAGATCGTATTTATTTATGTATATATCATGATAATTATTATGATGTTGGTTTATGCAGTTAATCTATGCGTTAACTAATAATGAATGGATAACTAGATATAACTATAGCTGGTGATAATACGACTGTAACAGGTCTTTGTGGAAGTTGCGACATCGGGCAGCAATTATATTACATCGCTCCGTTCATTATTCTACTAACGCCCATTCGTCAACCTGTATCTCTTCCAGGCTGATTTCGATTTCCATGTCCTTCATCACCCCGTACAGCTCCTCGGCGCAAATACTACCACCTCCGTCTTTATCCAGCATCTCAAACACCTGTTGACGACAACATGTGGTACCACTGCTGTATACCATGACCATAATTGTACAACTAATTTGTACCATCATATCGATCCCTTTTTCTCATATTTGTGCACTTCTGCACACTAAAAGAAGTCAAGAAACATTTGTCCGAAAACATTTGAGCCTAAATCAAATTGTGCAAAACTATTTGCTCTGTAAATGTTTCTTATAATAGCATATACATGTACATGCATGCATTATTAATAATGATCTATATATTTTTTATTCGTCCTACCTTTTTGAACATGTTGATTTGGTTATCAACAAGATCTTTATACCATTCTGGCCTATTTTGTGGCGGAATGTTTGGGGCCAAAGATTCATTGCGCTCTGAAATTAATAATCATTACCTCATAGAATTTGTCATAATTTACATTCTGGGTTTGAAAGCGGATATGGTGTATTATGCCTAAATCAAAGATTTATTTTATTACGCAACGACAATTTTCATGAAGCTTTGATATAATGTCCATAAAGAAGGAATCGTACTTGACATATCTCGTTTTGGTGAAACAGCTGGACGGTCCTCCACTTCTTCTGCAAACGATAGCTGTGTGAGTCAAATAACTTTCCATTAGTCAGGTTACAGCTATAATTACGCAATACGGGATGCTTAACGCCATTTGCCATTTGAGTTCTGGAGGTTATATCGGTATGCCAACCTGCCCGGCCTTCTCCATTCAGTGATTAGCGAACGGTAACCCAGAGGCAGATACATTTAAATTAAGATCTATGGGAAAGACCATGTTACAATTAACATCGACAGCATAGCGGCCCTGTTAAAGTAAAATCCAGCCCCACCCCCTTTAACCTTGCTGGGAACGTTCATGAGATTACTGTTAATAGGATTTAAAATGCAGGTACAGACCCTTGGCCCTCACTTAAACTGAATTTTAAATTCAGTTTGAATCCCTTGTTCCAAACCAAATTTAAATGTTATCATAATTATATCACATGTCCGAAGCTAGGGGTCTTACCTTTTTAGGCTGCCGACCTTTAGGTTTGATAGTTTCTTTCCGAGCTTTCCGATGGCCATCCGAACCATTCAAAGTATCGTCTTCATCCTGTACACATATTTAAACAATGTGAAACTTAATTATAAAAGAGATCGCGTATGGCATGGCATCATTATTATTGACGCAATACATGTAATTGAAAAAGAAACAATGCATTGAAAACAACCTTCAATATGATGAAATATTGGTAAAGTACGTCATTGCTTAGTTGTGAAGACGGCCGTTCACGTCATAATGCAGCAAATGACAATGGTATCCATGACGATAGGAAGAAGCTTCACCGCGGGTTAAAAGCAGGACACGTTAAAACGGCGCGCTGAGCACGGTCCACCACCAGCAAAGGCGCGACTGCCGACCGGTTATTGGGGGGAGGGGGGGGGGGGGGGAGGCTACATTGTCGAGGGAGATGATAAAAAAATCTCTGCGCGGAATGTTCTCGCGCTAGGTACACCTCCTTTGGGTCATTAGAGGGTGACAATACATTGGGTACTGGGGTTACCACATGGCTACTTTTATAGACAAGTGGATATAGGGCCGTGTACTGTAGAGATTGGCAAATGTATCCGGTCATAATAGGCCTAATAGGAATTCGATCCATAACATAGGTGTGTCCAGGGGGCGGGGGGGAGGGGGCACAAGGGGGCCACGTGCCCCCCGCCCCCTGGTCAAATAAATAATGGACCCCTTGGTCGCAATTTTGTTCAGCCGCCTCCCCCCCCCCCCCTCCCCACAGGTCGCAAGATTTCATCCGCGCGCCCCCCCACCCCCCGGGTCATTTTTTTAAAAAATTGTGCCGCCCCTTTCAAGGATCCCTGCACACGCTCCTGCATAGAAAATCGCTGGTCAAAGTTGCCATAGTGCGGTCTTTTGTAATTTTTTGTGTTTAAAGAAAGGAGGGAATACCTTTTCCGATCTCGACGATTGGCATCCAGGAATTCCTGGAGATTCGCGATTAGCTGTTAGCTGGTTTAACGTGAAGAACTTTTCCCTGATTACTGTGATCCGTTATAGCAGTCTAGCTGCGAATTCCTCGATATTCGCGATTTTACTTTTAAGTAGGTGCTTCGCGCCCGGTCTTGAACAGTCCTCATCTTGGAGATTCGATATTGCTCTCCCTAATTTTGGGGAATTCGCGATTCACAGGGGGTCCCCACCCCCTATAAACAGACATGGACACAACTGAGATTGTTCCAAGAGATAAAAAGATTAATCAAAGTTACCTGTACCGCAGTTCGATTGGCTCAGTCCACAGCGTATGAACCTTTACCATGCCCCGTGTTTATCACGATTTAATTAATTGACCGTGATTTGTATTTTCTAATTTTAAACCATGTTGATTCCACAATGTTTATTGGATATTAATTCGTTTGACGTCAAAAAATAGTATATGGCTATTAGTCGTTCTTTAGCCCATATAGAAACTACACTAAAGCGGTTAGAATGCGTAGAGTATGTTTAGGAAACCAGGTTTTAGCTTAAGTCGAAGTATTTTATTACATTCACAAAAAAATGTACAATGAAGTAACATTGCTTTTGTCAAAACACGTAAAATAACTATGCATTATATATATTACAAACTTCCTATCTTTTCATAGAAATATCATATCTGACAAATGAAGAAACATATTCACATTTGCTGGAACACATGTAGCCAAAATAAACTTGAGTTAAATTATTCGATTGAAAGCGGATTATTTGTTAAACGAAGTATTGTCGGTCATTTGACATATGTCACAAACAAACTCAAACTACAGCAATACATAGTAAACAATCTTTACACATCTACATAGACGATACGTGGAATTCAACATTACATAATTTGTTTCCCTGGAAAAATATGAGGTCAAGCAACTTCTCTTTAGGAGTTGACACCCCAGTCATAATGCATGTGGGACACCCGGAATTTCCCCTTTAGCAGGTCTCCTAGTTGATTCTTCTTGTCTCCATCTGGCATCAGATTGTGGAGGAACTGCACGACCTAGAGAATAAGCGGTAGAGTGAAAGGTAATCAACCTTATCGGCATACGTAATTTCATTTAAACCTGATAGTAACGCGATTAATCATTGATGAGGACAGTGCTTCAGGTCTCTGTCGTAGCATGCTGGGACTACATTGCAATATATATATCAGTATTAACTTATTAACTGACACACCATTGAGGACACTAACCGCTAGCGTTCATATATCGCCTTTAAATAATGCTTCATCTTATATGTTGGCAGCGACAGTATTTATCAGTACTCTACGCCTCAGCCATGTAAAATATAGGATAATCCATTATCAACTGAACTAGTACTATAATCTAGGAGTACGTGGCTTTAGGTTCGCAATCACACAACGGCACTTGGAGCGCGCAGCAACAGCAAACTCGCCGCACATGCATGCATGGGTGTCGTTTAGGTAACTAACACAGATGTAGCCATGTACCTCCTCGTTGTCTTTGCCAAAGTCTTGTCGGTACCACTTGAAGATCATGGAGAGCCTCACTTCCTTCTTGGACATATTGAATTGGATGCTGTCGTCGCCCTCCAGGAATGCCTCGGCAGCCGTCCGCAGCTGGTCCATAATGCCCTGCAGGAGGTGGGAGGCAAGGGCCATATGGGTATTGCGTAACTCACCAACAGTCGTTATTTAACGGAATCGGAAAGGTTTTCGCGTTGGCAAAGACAAATTCCCACCACCTCCCCGTTTGTTCTACCACCCTTAATTTTGAGTCGGGCTCTGGCCTCAGTTAAACCTCACCTTCACACTACGGCATATATACGGTTATGTTAAGGTTATGTTCAGTTCTATGTAAACAGATGTACCTGTACACTTTGTAGTAGGGCCAGCCAGGCTTACCCTCGCACTAGAAGAGAGGTATGACCCTTATAGTGTGGCGGCCCGTATGTAAAGATGCTTGGTTAAGTCCCGTATGTTTTAAGGCCCGCACAGGGCCGGGCAATGTATACTTGTACATTTTTCGCTATTTCGTCATTTCAATAAATGACCTTTTCAACCTAATGTGTGTCTCCTTGTGTGAACGAGCTCCGCCGAGTCACATGAAATCATCCACCGCAACGCCACAAATACGTAATATATCATTCATCGACAAAAGTCCTAAGTAAAATTAACGAACACTGCAGCGTCATCTTCGATTCCGAGGAACTAAATCAGTTGCCCTAATAATTGATTCATGACTCCCAGATATATACAAATCACCAGTTAGGCCAGGCAGTGATTTTCTTTAAGAAACACAAAGTTTATCTATAGTCGCCCTGCCCCCTTCGTAAATAAACCAGCCTATACACGTGACCATGTCACCATATGACACCATATGACACCTAATCAGGAGACTTGACTTACGTCGGTGGAATACGTCTTAATCGGCGGGCAACTCTTAGCTCCGCACACCAAGGCGAAGTGTATGAGCGGCTCGTGTTGCTGGAGGGCAACCTTTAATCGCTGGTCGTTCTTGCCGAACGGCTTGGACAGCATGCCTGGTGGGTACAATTTAAGTGAGAAAATATAGACGCGTCTGAGAGTGGTATTATGCAACGGGATGAATCATAGAATAATACATTTCAGACGCCAACTCTTGGGGCGTGTGCATGCAGGAAAGCGTGCACAATATATTGTTCCATAAAAACACGAAAAAGGGTGTGGGGTGTGGGAGAGGGGGGGGGGGCACATATATAGTTTAGAAAGAGGTCTGAAAGAGGGGGACACGTGCCCATGTGTCCCCCGCCCGGACACGCCCATGCTCTTCCACAGATCTAAACTTATGCGTCAGATCAAACTGATAGAAACGTCGACGCGGCAAAGGCCTATATGCCTATATTCAAACAACCAATACCATTTCCGCTATTCCAAGTACATTAGAGACGCCATTTGAGATATATTCGTAAAGAATAACATGCATACTGGTTATGAATATATACTAAAACAAACTGACGAGTCGAGGTATCGAACGGTACACTTATGTCCGTAGGTTTGTGCCTTAGGCAACCGTGTGACAGAGTTTACCTACCAACTCCTTTCCTGTTCGCCCTGAGAACGCCATTTTCAATATCTTGAAGGGAATACGCATATCCCCCGATAATATAACGGACGGTATTGAAAAACTGAAACGGAATTAACCAACATGACATTCAATACAAGACGAAATCCGTACATGTAAGATTAACTATATATAATTAAGCTTCATTGCTACAGTGAGACGTAATTAAATGTTGGTACCACAGAATGGAAAAAACGATCAAAGTTTTATACTTACGAAGAATGCTATTTCGCCCACAGTCTGATAAAATAAAGTAGCCTACTTACATTTTTCACATGTTAGAATCAAGACTAAAAGTATCTCAAAATTATGATGCATATGTTTTGTATCTCGTGGAGTCTGTAAAACAACAATTACAAGATAAAACTGCGCGGACTATTTTATCTCGCGCGGACGTCCTATAGCGAGTCGCGTTCGACATCACACAGAATACCGAACAGCGAACAGGCGTGCAGGGATATAAGGCCGCCCACCAACTTCTGCTAGTTTTGATAAATTTGCAGATGATAACCCACAGGCTTTCGGGATTTAAATTCAAGACAGAATATACTTGCTTGACACGGAGAAGAGGTTGGTTATTCAAAAATCACAGAACATATTACTTTACCTTGCATGACAATAAAATGACGAGGTCTAACCTTGTATCGCTGCCACATGTTGGTAGGGGGGCCGTAGGCTATATTGGCGTGGATCACAAGCGCGTTGTAGATGTTGACGAAGAAGGCTAACTTCTCTTCCCGACTTGCATTGTCCAACTGAACTCTCATCAACTCCTTTGTCAGTCGCTTGTACTTGTCAAACTCTGAGCTACCTGCTATCCCTTTGTAGTTCACTTTCTACAAAATAAATATTTTACAATTAAAAGCCAGAAATAAAAATATATCGAGAAAACGCAATTCATTTCCTCACAACTCTATTATACGCCAGCCTAATCAGTACATTAATCAATCGTACATTAACTGAAACGTACGTACGGCACCATGGTTGCAATAATCTCAAA
Organism: Arenicola marina; assembly: GCA_964019135.1. Lineage (NCBI taxonomy): Eukaryota > Metazoa > Annelida > Polychaeta > Arenicolidae > Arenicola > Arenicola marina. The sequence continues at coordinate 46,423,141 of OZ025249.1, forward strand.
AGACTCACCTTGCCGTCCGCAGATAAAAACGCCGAGTATATTTTCAGAATCAAACGTCTGACTTCTTCCCCTAGTTCACTGGCTGGAAGGACAAATGCATTGCGTTTGGACACAGTGTAACAATCTCTCCGATGTTGATGTGACAGGAAATGACATCGGCCCTATTCCGTACGATACTTAATTGATCATTTTAGTGTTCGGCCTGAGTTCACATTTCGAGGTGTGCCCGACATTGATAACAAGTCTCGTACCTGGCCTGGGTTCACACTTAGAGGTGTCTCCTGCATTAAGAGCCGTACTGTCATCATCCTCCAACAGTCTATAATAAGTATCATCATCCTGGAACACAGTCTGCCCCGACACCTGGTGACCGAAATGCTGACTAACCAGGGCCTGGCCCATCTCCATGGCTCGCGCGTGATCTGCAACAACCGGAAACAACAGGAGATAATTCTTTCTATCGGTGTAATAACCGGTTATTTAGTTATTATTACATCCTAGATTTGGTCGTTGGTATTATGTCGTCGAGTAGTAGTGACAGTTTTACAATACTTGAATACGTTAACAAACGGCGTAATGTTTGGGCACGAACCTAGTTCCTTCGTCTTCATGACCCACTTGACGAACTCCTTGCCGGAGAATGACCTCTTGTGAACTTTAACCCCGACTCGGTGGTCCTTGACCAGTCCACTGGCCTTCAGCTCCGTGACCAAGATGGCGTACTCGTCAGGTTCGCACACAAACTCACCAACAGGGCCTGGAACGGTTGGAAAGAAAATTCATGATGCATGCATTTAATTATGCACCTAGATAAGTAATGAAGATTTGGTCTGACAGAATGGGAGACTAAACTGTTTGCTATTTAGATTTCAATAAAAAATGATGGTATCCGAGGGAGGTGAGGGAGAATATGCTGTGCCAGCTTAACAAACATTTGTACTAACTGTTTACTGCAACAGTATTTGAGGTGTGATTTCAACCATCCAACTGGCGCAATCTTAGCCCATGTATAATAGTCAGTACTGGCTTGACGACCGATAGGTCTGCTGTCATTGAGGTGAACATTTCATGTTACACCAGCATAGACCTATGATTTCAATAAGAGGATAACCCGCTCACCACTGTCAACCGCCTCCGATGCGTCTGGTACCTGCGGGTCATTTGGGTCGGCCTCCTTGGTTTTCACCTCTTCGATCAACCTCTCAATTTCGTTTTTGTCTTCAATCTGCAATTTATTAAAAGTACACCATTAGTAGATATTCGATACTTTCTCTTCGAATGCCATTTTCAAAAATCAACCATCAATTTTTGTTAACAATGATCTCCCCGTCCTTATCGCCACCGGCACCAGAGGCTAGATATCATGCCGACTTGTATACACAGTACATGATATCCAGCATCAATTACCATGGCAACCATGCACACTTGTATCATGCCGACCTATATACACACGATATACAGCATTAATTTCCATGGGAACCCTGCACGTGTATGCCCTGCCGACCTATATACACATCACATGATATATACAGCATCAATTTCCATGGCAACTACGGTTGTATTCTGCCGACCTACATACGCATGACATATACAGCATCAATTTTCATGGAAACCGCGTTATGCCTTAATTTACCTATAACAAACGTAGTATCGGCCTATTAATCAGCTAAACGCAAATGTGGCCACTTTCACAACGATAATTACATATATCCATTATCACAGTATGAAAATACTTACGGCTTTTTGAAGAGCCTCATTGCCTCCGACATAAATGTTGTTGAAGAAGATCTGGGGCACGGTTGTCTTGCCCGTTCTCTGCTTGACGTAGTCTCGTGTCTTGGGGAAGGAGTCGAGGCTTACATCGGTGTAGGCGAGGCCCAGTTCCTGCAGGCTGTTCTTGGCCCTCATACAGTGCTGACACCCGATCACAGAGTACACAACCACTCGCCCCCTGGTCTCCATCCTCGGTCCCGCTGCCGCGATGCTGCAGTGGATTAATTTAATAATCCCGTACGTTGATTTGGTATCAGGTATGCTCCTCCATGGAGATGTAGAGCTATATATACATATGTTTGACTGGAGTCGCACAAATAATGCAGTCGACTGTACCGTACAGCCGTCTTTATCATGCTACTGACGCTACTTGTGCTACAATATACTCGCCGCGACGGACTCGGCCCCAATATGCCGTGTCATCCGTGTCACTGCTGCGGAAGAGGAATTCTTGCCTATACGATACGCGCTTGGTCCTCATGAGGTGAAGTGTGGCGACTGGCACACATACCTGACAAGCTCACCAAGGCCGCAGACTGCAGTGTCGACACGGTGCATTGACCAACACAGCAGAGTCAGAAAGACAAGAGCTTAATGGGGTGGGGGGAGTCCAGCGGGGCATGGGATGGGGGTCAGTTAGACTGGAGCGGGTGGGGGGGGGGGGGGGGAGGGGGGAGGTTCTATCTTGATTGCCGGGGAGAAAGGGGGAAGGGTGTATAGTTGGATGTGCTGCCTGCTAATAGAGGGGTGAATTGGGAGCTCGGTTAAGGGTTGGGGGTGACGAGTGTTGTCGGCTGTATTCTATAATGTCCCGCATTTCCTGTCAGCAGAAGTCAACCCACAATGATGTAGCTGCGAGGAATCCCGCGACTCGTGATTAGAGCGTACCGATTGGCGCTTACGTGAAAATACAAACCCACAAGAAAATCCTTACGGATAAAGACTAGACCACCCTTTGCAATAATGATGAGTTTCGATCCGTACAATATAGATTTAGCATGATATAGCCATGAATTCCAATCGGCCCTGGAGATGCAGGTATTGTTATTGGAGCGCTAATTGACTCAGTGTGCATAGTAGCTAGGTGGGCTATGGATCGGCACTCCAGACGGTCTCTATCGTAGCACCTTTGCAATAACAATATTAAAGTGCTCCCTGGATGGAAACACAATTCATCATTTAACACTACGAAAAGGCTCACTGGAGGAGGCATTACTTTTACCGAATTTTGTACACAAACCGAAAACTATGTGTTACGTTTGGATAGCCATGCATTATGTATCTGATTGATGTAAAATGATGCTGCGGGGAGATTCACGTTCTGGTTCTGGTAGGTCACGGCGTTACCGCAGATCTACTGTAGTCCCGGTGGTGGTGGGCGGTGGGGGGGGGTACTTAACACATTGCTGGGTTTGGCGGGGGGGGGGGCCTTCCGCGGTAAAGCCCCCTACCCCCCCCCCATTTTTTCTCCTTTTCTCCAAAAATCAGCTCGGAAGGGGCGTTTAATTTAACGCCCAAATCCGCTTATCGTGCTTATCAGACCATGAGCTGACGAGTGACCCATACCACAAATGATCGGAGCCTCTGAGTGACGTACTCCCCGGCAACCCTATCACAAGCTCTGCGTACCCCGCCCCTAATCACCCCTGTAGGTACCTTACCAGGCCTGTCTCTAAGCTGCTAAGGTCACGGGATGTCGTTCGCACACTGCTTAGAGGCAGACCACCGTGCAGTTCAAGTTGGGACAGACCAATACTGTCCATCCATGCGGCAGCGCCTACATGGATCGGATCAATAGACCTTGTCGACAGGTACGACAGCACGTCGCCCTCACCTCCACGAAGAGGAGGGCCCCAGAGGAGCTTTTTCGATACGGCGACACGGCGATTTTTTAAATCGACAACGCGATATTGGGGTTGTCATAGAATCGACATGGGACATAAGACTTAGCGACACGCGACATGGAACTTTTCTTAAAATGGACACGCGACATGGACCTTTTCTTAAAATGGACACACGGTCGACATGGACCTTTTCTTAAAATCGACACGCGACATGGCTACCCGCCCTCAGGGGCCCTAAGAGGGGTGCTGCCCCGGGAAATGTGGTTCTATCTTGTCATCGCCTTCCCAGGCTCCCAGTAATTAAGCCATCCCATTCTGCAACATACTGAAAACGTACCCCTCGATATTCATCAGACCCAATTCCATAATGTATATATACATATACGGAGGAGGGAGAGCCACTACAAGGGTTCTGGAACGGGGGTCCATTACCCAGTGTCGATATTTTCAAAATTCTCAATGTCGAATGTTGATTTTTCACGACCTTCCTTGTCGCTTTTTTGGCTAAGCTCAGTGTCGTTTTTTGCAACAATGTATGTCGATATCGCTTTCTCAGGTCCTCGGTGTCGGAATCTGGATTCAATCTCGAATGTCGACTTTTTGAAATACTGTGATGCCTGTGTCGCGTGTCGTCATTTACCCCTTCTGCATGGGAGAGCTGCAGTGGCTACGATTTATGGCCTTTATGTCCTTGATGGCCATGCAGCCATGCATATGAAATCATCCAGCGACCTGCAGTGTCACCGCGGCCGACGGCGAAGGGTGTTTGTGTGTGTAAAGGCGGGGGGGGGGGGGGGGGGCATGCATGGCAGTACAGCGGTCGATGGAAGCGATTCCTGTTCGTCAGGAAAATGTAATCGGTATTGTGAAGGTCTGGGAGGAGTGTGCGATTAGGTATGATGGCAAGTCAGTCGGACCGGGACAAGACAAGACCCCGGGCCTCGAAGATCTATAGTGTCATATAGTGGCAATATGTACCAGGCACGGGTTTCCTGACTAGAATTAATTACCACTTGGACAAATCATGCTGCGTCCGTGCAAGATCCGCGTTCTTGGCATAGCTATCTCACAAAACCAACCGCTAAGCCAGCGATAACCCCGGCCTCGACCCAATGATTCACCCTTAGCGATGGGGAGCGAGCCTGTTGTACCTTGTTGGCAAGGGCGCGGTCGTATGGCAGCATGCCACAGTTATTATATATAAAGTCTCCGTCATCGCAAATAGACTCATGTAGACGTAAACACGGCTCGAGCGTCCTGGCGATCACTAAGAACTTTGAACATGCTAGAGGAGCGCTTGCCTGACTGAGAAAAGATATGACTATGCACGCATAGTGACGTGATGGCGCTCAGACCGACCCTGGCACTAAATAATACGTGTTCGGCGTTCCATAGCTCATGCTACACCGGGTAGTCTCCCGAGCTACACTGTTGCAATCTTGCCAGTGATATAAATAATGTACTATATTTCAACCTACCTCTTGTGGTTATGCTCCGTGTTGTATGAGACAAAATTGTGCAGCAGCCGAGACCAACGTTCACGTTGTAGAGCAATAAACCAACTTATCGTGGAAAGCAATCTGCGAAACATCTCATGGTGACACTCCCGGTCAGAAAATCAAAATGGTGTAAGGCCTAGTTTGTAACGTTGTCTGCTTTGGGACTTCAGCCTTGAATAAAGCCTGTAATGTTAGATTAAACCTGGCAACTCGTTTGTCGGCGTTATTTTGGTCAACAAGTGTTCCCGTTGACCGTTAGGATAGCGTGATGTGACGACAATTAATGATTCGTAGGAAAAGCATCAGCCCACTGATACATCCGGTGACATGCACTGTTTACTTCCTATACATATTGGGTGAAAGGTATTGGGTGTGTTCTGATCAACACCGGGTATGGAATGCCTTTTAATTATATTTCCGAGAAAATAAAACTACCTTTACGACAGTCCTATACTAGGGCCCCTGAGGGGGGGTAGCCAAGTCGCGTGTCGATTTTAAGAAAAGGTCCATGTCGCGTGTCGATTTTAAGAAAAGGTCCATGTCGCGTGTCGATTTTAAGAAAAGTTCCATGTCGCGTGTCGCTAAGTCTTATGTCGCATGTCGATTCTAAGACAACCCCAATGTCGCGTTGTCGATTTTAAAAATCGCCGTGTCGCCGTGTCGAAAAAGCCCCTCTGGGGCCCTTATACTGGAAATCATTCTGTGTTGGACTGATTTATACAAATAAACGTTTGTCGACGGGCTAAATTTTAGGTCATAATCCAGTCACCTCTTCCAAAAGAGTGCCTACCATGCCATCGCTTCGCTTCTCTCTTGCTCACCCACGCATGGGGTGGCAGAGGCTATTAAACATGGTGGAAGCTGAACGATGCATGTAAACACGCGCCTACGTTTATCACTTTATGGGTCAAATTAGTGAATGACTTTGAAACAAAGAATAAAATGGTGAGATGCATCTAACAAGACATTGGAACGTTGTTTGTATAGTATTTGCGGCGTACATTTGTCAGTTTTCGATTATTGGGGGCCGGGCAACGAAAAGTTCTATGTATGTCCTATTCTTGTAAGTGTCATTTCGTTCATGTATAGGTCTGTTCTTCTGTGTAGACACACTTTAGCAATAATACTGTTTCAGTGTCAAGACTTTCACTTGGAACATTATGAACAGTTTCGAGTGTAAATATTGCACAAATATAACGCTAATTCTTAAAATTCTCGATACCACGACGGGCTCTGGTTTAAGAAACTGGACTCGAAACGCCAATCTAGGCACCCAGTGAGTACAAACCAAGACCTAACAACAGGTCATCGATGCGACGACTGCGGCAAGCTCTGTCGGCCACAGATAGGCGTATTCAGTCATAAGCGCAAATGCCGCGACGCAAATCGCATCACTTGAAATCAAACGAAGCTGCAAAATCCATCGTCTTTTGCAGACGGACGGACGCCAACATAACACTAAATGAGATAAAATGCATTAACAACTTGTGTAATATTCATGGCATTCTGCGCGTTTATTTCTTACAGGTACAGTCTTTAATACAAATCGAACATACGCCATTTACAGTTATTTATACAGAAGCAGGTACAGGTCAGTCCGTGTAACAGACGCACCAAGGGGCAGACACAACGTGACTCAAATACAACGCGCCGGCGACTGACTAGCTGTCCCTAATCTCCCTTTTTTAACAATGAATACTCGGGAATGATTTCTCCATCCCGGACGCACCCACTGGCCATTGTGACGTGACATAGGTCTTGGAGAACCCACGTCAGCGACGGCACAGCACGAAAAGAAAAGGCTGTATGTGGCTAGTAACACACCTAAACAGTCACCGATACAAAGCAGCAGTAAATGTGGTGGTTACAGTTGAAGCTAACGGACGCAGGGCAGAGAATGGGTGGACAGTAATCTTGGCGAAAAGTAACCAAATAAACCGAAAACCAAATTATACCATGGAGTCCAAAGGCAATTACTTAAAAAGAGTAGTTTTCATATTATCGGGGCTCAAAAACAAGATATTAAGACAGATTACCAGGTGTCTATTCCACAGAGCTTTGGAAAACGCTACATTTTTTTACCCAGATTTTTTAACGGCTATTAATCGTTTCATCGGCCTAATATGTATAGGGAAAACAACACATTTTGCGTCAAAACTGCCCTCTATACGTCTGAACTAACTTAAATGGGAAACACTGGGAAGAAATGCAAATAATTTATATTAAGCCAATCATTTCTTTTACAGAGAAGTCTCTACGGATAGGAACATTGGGCACAATATCAATCACCATGTTGGATCCATTAGTTATTTGGTGATTAACCAAAGCTGGAGCTATGTACAGAAGTCCGACATTCAACTTAAAAGAAATATACAAATATTTACAACTGATCTACTAATTCAAAAAAATAATGGAAATTATAATACACTGGAAAAACAAGCGGTGTATCAACCTGTAACATTAGACCTTGTGTTTTTTATCACTGAACAATGCAATACCTACAAGCGAGAAAGGTGTTCCGAGGAACAATTCCAGTATGAGAAACCCCTTCCACGTCGCTGCTATTGATCATATTTCCAATTATCCCGAAGCCAAAACGTCTACACATCGGACTAGCACCAAACTAATGTCTGCACAACAGGATAATGAGGCATAGTTGTAAAAGCGAGTCGATAAAACATTACTGAATACTGTAAATCAAGGGAGCAATCACGACAAGATCCAAAGACATCCGACCCAGAATAGCAGATCTTCATCTGTCCAGGCTGGTGATCGGGTCTTGATAAGCAGGCCATTACATGGAAGTACACACGGTCAACAGATAATGTGGAAACACACCCGAAACTGGCAATTTATAAGACCACTGGCGACGTCATGAAAGCATTGCGAACAGTTTGCATTTACGCAATTTTAGCAGGATGGCAGAAGACGTATATTCGACGTACATTTAGATCTAGTTTATCATCTAATTTCTAAGCAGTACCAGCTCCACGCAAGCCGCGTCTTCCTTTCGTAACGGGTTTGTGTTGATCACGTTAAATCACTTTTTCAGTTTTTTTTTTAAAATCAGTTTTATATCACTGACCAGATCGAAAGACTTCTATCGATATAAAGTAAAAGATTACAATGGGGCTGTTTCACGTTAACGACTTTATTTAATTACTTGCACCCCACCACCCCCTGACTTAATTAAATTTACTTCTTTCCCTATTATTATACAGCGAAAACATGGACCCTAACCATAACCCAGAACACTAGACTACCAGGTTTCCTTCTGGTTCCTTTTATGTTACGCCTGGAATGGTGCAATAAGCTGCTATTTCAACTCGCACTACAAAAATAGGATATCGTCTCACGAAGAGTGTTTTAAATCAACAAATAATGTGCTCGATCTCCCTATACGCTGGTCATTTTGCCACATGTAATAAATAGACCAATCATCACCATCTCTGATCTCCACCCGGCCTATCATTTATCACGTCACTCATGGGTTTCCACGGGTTTGACTGAGAGACATGTACCAGTTTCCATTACTTATAACCAAGACTGATTAATGCAACCAGTACATAATTCCACAAAACGAAGGTATCAGTTTATATATATATATATCCCCACACCGACCCAGACATGAAGGATGATTGTTTATTTCCTGCCTGAACTGCACTACATGCCACAAAACGCCGACAACGCCGCAGTTCTGCTGGTAGACGGACACAAGACACCGTAGTTTGGCATACATTGGGGTGAAGCGCCACGGAATAATTCGCGTCAGGGCCAACAGGCCAACAACCGGATTACCCAAGCCACCTCATGGCGCGTGCGCAGTAGCAACGAAACGGTACCTTTGTTTACATGTTACTTTATATCTTAAAAAAAAATGGTTTGAAAGTATTCAGCGGGGAAGAAATTAAACAGGATCTATCACAGTAATAACGATTAAAACACACAACTATGTGAATAGCTCTCAAATATGAACACGCCGACGCGTAAACACTTTCCAGGATTCATACAGTCTCTCAGGGTGTTTACAATATCTGCTTTCTGCTTCTACAATTCCTCTTATCCAACCCTACAACCATCCCAGGCATGTTACACAGCAACATTATGTAAAAACTGGTAAAGATACCTACTGTGGTACACTTCATATGCTCGGGTAAGGTAATAAGACTTCATCAGTCGCAACTGTACAACAAAACCTTGCGGAACAAGCACTCGCATTCCTTTCTCGTCATTACCAAGACCGTAGTGTTCAACAACATACGCATTGGAAAAAATAATGAAAATAATCCAGACACGCCTGACTCATTTGTCACGTGACCGCAGGGAAAAGACCACTAGGCTTCTCACTGATGGGGGGTTGTCATGAAGACGGCGTCCTCCGGTCTTGGCCCCTCATCATTCGGCTCTCGCAGCACCGCAGTCAGTCAGCTGGTGAATATGGGCGTTCAGATGGACTGTGCAGATTATCGCATCACAACAACAGGTTAGTTACTTTGGGGATATAAAACATAGAACTGTAATAAAAAAAACGGGAGGGGAGGAAAACGATGACTGTGTTCGTGTGATGGCAATCGTCCCTCGTAGGTCAGGTGTGCACCAGTGTGGAAGCCAAGTCTCTAGCAACACCTCGGTTTGCTCGACTGTGATTGGTGGATATCTACTCCGGGCTTAGCGTGACCGTCAGCATCCTTTCCAGGCGTCTGAAAGCAAAGCGCATTCGCTGTAAAGGCGGGTCGACCTCGATGGCAGCGTACATATTCCAAAGATGGACGTCTCCATTGGTGCTTTTGGCCACCTGTGTGTGGGCCGTTTTAGAGTTACTTATTAAGACTTACACATCGGCACAACAATTACCCTTTGGCTTTGTTAAAACGAAAAAATCTCTATCTCTATATTTGCTTCAAATCAGGTCTATCGCTTATCAAAAATATATTGAAGTGAACCTTAACGTGTTTAAAGTTGCTTGCGCTAGGTCCATAAATGCCTTTTCTACATCGATGTTAGATTTATTAAGACTTACAATTCGGCAATTACCCTCTCGCGTTGTTAAAACGTAAAAACATCTATCTCTATATTTGCTTCAAATCAGGTTGTATTTCCATTGCTTATCAAAAATATATTGAAGTGAACCTTACCTTGTTTAAAATTGCTTGCGCTAGGTCCATAAATGCCTTTTCTACATTGATGTTAGACTTCGCACTTGTTTCTAAGAATGGAATCCCATGCTCTCTCGCAATCTGAAATCAATAACAGGAACAGTGACTTAAAACGTGCCATCAACCATTTGTGGGAACCCACTAAACTTTTAGACAAATGTCTTGTAAAAGTTGCAACACTGGTCTTGGTAATTCTGGCATTGCTGATGTCGCTTATACAGTTCTCAGAATGCGTAAGCTCTTTGCCACATACTGTAATAGAAGTTTTTATGTAAAATACTTCTAGTAAATACAGACAGGATATATTACATTTCATGGGGGTCCGGCATGCATACAAACTTCGTTTTACAATAAAAATGCCACTTAATTTTTGCATTATACGCCTTCAGACACTTCTGTTAAAGCTGCTCATACAGGAATTGTCAACTACAACTTTAGAACTGTACAACTATAAATATTATTCTATATGAAAAGGGACAATTATTCAGCAATGCCCGAATGTTGACTTTCCCCACAAGGTCAAAACCACAACAGGGGCTTAACACCATGCCCTGTGCTTTATTGCATATAACATGCCTGTCCTTAAACAGAGGAAGGCCTGTCTTACGTTGTCTCCCTTTTCCCGGGCCACTTGTCTCTTATCCTCCATGTCACATTTGTTGCCTAGGATCATCTTCTCTACATCTTCATTGGCATGCTGCAAACAAAAAATAGTATCTAAAGACTCACATTATTCATGCACCTTACTGTCATGCTGCCTGCGAGAGCCATAACAGTTGGATCATCCATATTCAGTACCAGCATATCTTTGGCCTGATGTGTACCTTTACCTTGGCAGGGAGCATGACACCATCTTAAAAACATATCTCTCAACAAGAACATTACAATGGAATGGATATTACCCCAGTAGAGACAAAATACAGATGAGCACGTAGCCTAGGCAGTTACTGTTTACATACCGCAGCAAGATAGTACATACTGGTAGTCCAGGGACATGGTCTGGTAACTAGTAAACTATCGGACTTTATTGGACTTTTTGGCCCAAATATAGATAACTCCTAGAATTATTATAGGAAATATATAAATTATAAAAAACCCATGAGAAAATGGACATGGACCATTCAATACACATACAGTTTATATAAAGAATATGAAGTATTAAATATATAATTTCAATATTTCCAAATTAAAAACAAAACACAAAAAAACAAGGAGTGTAATCCCTCAGCATGAAGAAATCAAACCCACAAAATCAATGCAGTAAATTGAAAAGCTTGCTATAAGTAGAAATGAATCTTCGCCGGTTGTCACTATAATATACTAATAACAATATATACATGTACAATTATTACTGTGAAGGTATGGATAAGTTAGAATGAATCAGTTAATTATGATTTAAACTATTCCATACTGTAGTGCTCGGAACTTGCAAATTAGAAAGCTGGAACACAATCACACTTGGTCATCTATGTTTATGCTTACCTCATCTATGTTTCGTAACCATTTTGATATATTTTCAAATGTCTTTTGGTTTGTGATGTCATACACCAGCATGATGCCCATGGCCCCTCTGTAGTAGGAGGTAGTGATGGTATGGAAGCGCTCCTGGCCTGCAGTGTCCCTGTAATTAAACGTCACATCAAATAATGGTGCTAATATCCAAGTCACAAGTGTGAAGATAAGTAAAAACTTTAACAAGCATCCTATGCCTGACTCAGTTTAATGTTATAAATATCCCCAGCTACTTCATTCAAACCAGTGTCGTAATTCTGTAGCACTTTGAAGTGACCATTCTGGTAAACTCTTTCTTCATTAATACAGGTAGCTGGAGCAGCCTATGATACTTAACTGAAAAACCTAACGATACAATGGCCTCTGTCTTACACTACATTCTATACCACTGACAGATGTCTTACATCCACATGTAGTCATATATTTCTTCTCTATTATTACTTCAGTGGTAGCTTTTATAAAAGGGTTTGACCAAGCAATAATAATGTTCATCTAATGTTGCATGCATCATAAAAATTTTCAATCAAGTGAAGGCAGCGTGAGAAGAGAAGTCTGGTGTAGCATTAGCATTGCAAGCACACACCATCCATTTTTGAAAAATATTCCAATAGAATTCTCAAATTGCAGCAACAAGTAATATCATCATCTTCATACAAAGTTAAAGAGTAATCTGGCCTATCCGTAAAGATTGTATGATCAACCCAAAAGATAGTCATCCTTTATTAGACAATTTAGACAATGTAACAATGTACTATATAAGGGTTTTGTCACTGAGGGGCAATATAACATAGAACCCTCAGAAACATAATCCATTGAGTTGTGCAGTGCAAGGACCGCAAACTTACCATATCTGCAGCTTGATTTTCTTTCCTCCTAATTCTACTGTTTTGATTTTAAAATCAATTCCTAAAAAATATGAAGGAATACTGGTGAGTTCAAGATAACAATAATGTTGACTGCATTATGAGAAAACATGATACATTGGTCAAGAGAATGTGATACTTAACAATGTTAGATCTCAAACTTAATAATGGTAACATTTGTCACCCGTGCCATTTATATATAAAGAGTTAAAGAGATTACACTGTTTGAGCCAGTCTGTATGAAGAATTTATAATGACTGCTGAAATCTTGCACACATTTTAAATTAATGCATCCTCCAACTTTTTTTTATATGGTAGAAGTTTCTGGAAGTATGTATCTTACCAGATAATTTGTTATTTTAGTTAGAGGCTCTGTAACTATTATTTGTCAAAAGATCAGACAGCTTTGTTCTGTTACCTAGCCAGCAGAGAAATTTGGCATGTGCAATTATTAAAACAACACCATTCATTTTTGTGGTACTCTGTACATCTAGTCATTAACATGATAGGGTATAAGCATAACCCATAACCCAATATTATGTAATGAGCTTATATATTTATATTGTAAAAGTAAACATTTAAAATTAAATACAGTATCCAAGACATTTCAAGATTTTAAAATTATAACATAGTCAATATGTCTAAGCAGCTTTATATTATAATTCAAATACAAAAATTCAGATATTTTGCAGTGACTGGTTTTTAAGCAGGTTTGGCTATCTGACAGTCAGACATTTTTTTCAGTGTTTTCAGGAGTATCTTAATGCAATGTCTGGTCATTAAAACCTGCCTGTAAAATAGCAAAATACACTATTTTGCCAGCAGTATCTCAGTGCAATGTCCTAGCATTAAAACCTAGCAGTCAAATAACGTTGGACATCCCATGACTGCCAATATTGTGATGTCATGAGCAATAACCTGTCAGCAGCTTAGTGCTGGCTAAATAGTGCCACACAATCGGTAGCCAGTTACGGTAAATTATCTAATGCCATTTAAATATCAGTTCTAAATTATAAATAATGATTTAATAATCATGTCACAGGTCTTATATTTTAACATCATATATTGAGTTTGCAATAATCTTTATCAAAGACAATATAAAGCCTAGATGATCTATGAAAATTTTAAATGCATGCATAAAAATGTACTGTTGACAAGATATATTTTTAGATTGATTGCTTGAATGGTTCAGCATAAATCCCATTCATTATGTAAATTTTTACCACAGACCTTTTTTACCTGCTTTATCCCCAGTCTACAGAAATTATACAACAAAAGTAGGCACTAGAACTTATGTTGAAATATAAGTCTCCTGTCTAAGCTATGTCACGCTATATGCGCACTGGGTCGTCAATTCACTTGTCTTGTGACTTGTTATGCGGCGAATTGAACTTGATTCATGGTCCCGATTCATGAAAGTCGTCTGGACAAATGTTTCCATGAATTTGTTTAACAGGTTTCATAGCCCGATATCTTACCTATTGTTGAAATGAACGTTGTATTGAAGGCATCATCTGAAAATCTGAACAACAAACAGGTCTTCCCTACTCCCGAGTCACCAATCAAAAGCAACTTGAATAGTAAATCGTAGGTTTTCTTTGCCATTGCTCTGCTCGCCAACAATATCAAATATGGCGGAAGTAGACCTTGATTCCCGGTGTCCGCGCTTGCAAGTGATATATTTAAGTGACTATAATAAAGTTAATCCTGGTTTGCGTCTCTCAAAATACTCAGCTGTCGGCGCGATTACGTTAGAACAACCACGTAATTAGGTGACATCAGAACAGCTTTTATCAGAGCCAATAAAGTACAAAACGTCGCAAAACACAACTTGGCGTAGGGTACTGAATGCGGTGGTGAGTCACTGCAGATACGGGTTACCGTGACCTAACCTATTTCCGGCGCGGGGTCACTTTACCAAAACAAAGGCACGTGGGCGAATGTGAGCTTATGAACAACCACGCCCTCATACATGGTGGGCGTATGAGGGAATATGATTCAGCTTCCAACAACATAAGATCATGACGTGGAATGAGATTGTATCATTGTGTACACAGTAGAACTGAGGTCATTCATGTTTTCAATGTTGAATATGGGCATCATATCTAAGGGAGATCGAATTATATTGGGGTACGCCCCCCCAACCTTCTTTCTAAAAATGAGGATGCCGGTTTTTAATGCAAATGTACTCCATTCTAAGTGTGGACATTACCATGTTGGCTGCTCACCCCCTTCCCCTCAATAGTGCCTAACACCTCACTAGTCTCCGCCACAGCCCCCCGCTGCGTGGCCAGCTCACTGAGATTGGCTGGAGCGAGCGGAGGTGGGGCTGTGGAAGAGCCTACGCCTCACTCCACCCCCGTCTCGCCCTTTTACCGCTTTTAAAATTCTGGATCCTTTATTGTGTGTATTCAGACTAACTAGGATTTCGCCATTCTCGGGAGACCCCAGACTGATCAATACCTAGGTAAAACACCAAAGTTCTAGCTGTTATCAACACCGAGAGTTAGGAATACCCCAATCGTTCCGAGCGTACCAGTATATACATATATTTGCGCCCTGATTAGGAACGTTGAATAATATGTGAATTAATGTCCAGATTCAGCTCTCTTTACCGAACACGACAAAGAACCGAACTTAGGTTTAAAGGAGGCTTCTCTGATATTTTAAATAAGATATAAATAGTGACGTTCTTTAATTAAGTTTCTAAGAAGAGCGTTTGAGGGTGTAGGGAGGTGAGTGGAGGAAGGTACGTGCGTACGTGTTGGGAAGGGAAGGCAGGTTATCACTCCGCAAAGGTCATAAATGCAACTTTCCGTGCGATTAAAGGACCCTGAAATACACCAAATTATAGGAAAACGGCACCCTAATTAGGCTAAACTACTTTCCGGGAGAATGCTACGTACATTAGAAGGGATTAAAAAGATATACACGCACATACAACAAACGCTGATGCGTCCACTGTCACCCACAAACCTTAATTAGATCAGTCTCTGAGCCTCCAGTCTCCAGCACACTAAACAATAATTATAAATCCCCATTAAAGTTAGAATTAATTCAACTTAACGGGGGAGGAGGTCCTTTGACCTATTTTTATTTCACTCCCATGGAAAAAAAAAGTACCTTTTAATTCGGACAGATTATTTTGCCGTTTTCAAATCAATCCAGCTATCTATATATTTATGTATAAGCAATGGTTTATGTATATAACATTTTCTATCTTATACTGAATATAGGGGACATGTGTCCCTGCAATTATTATAAAAGGCATAGGGTGTGTAATAACAGCATTTTGACATGTCTTTTTTTTATTCTCCGAAAAGCGGCATATAACACATTGACAATATCTATACACAGCTGTGCAAACCTACCGACGTCACATCTAAATGTCAGCGATTACATCATATATATTTGGTCTCACCTTTCCTTAAAACTCCCCCTCGCTTTTCCCAGTGTTCCCGCCTCCTGCTTTCTAGCTCAAAAAAGTATTTTATCAGCCGAATTATAGCCGTTACCTTTGGCGTAAGTTATATCCTTGTCACTTACAAAAATATATATGCGTGAGAGAATATCATTTATTTAACCAATGCCTTGTTTCAAGGAGTACTTGATAATGGAAAGTAAATGATAATAAAAAGAAACTCATACATGAAAACAAAATAGTGTTACACTAATACCTGGTACAAAGTGGCATTGGCCGAGGAGAGTCCCATTAAGACATAAATGTCGCTGGCATGGGACCCCAATCAAGTAAAGAAAGCTTAGTTTTATATGATAAGGTATGAAAGAAATAACGAAAGATAAATTAACAACCGCAAATCATTTAACATAGGGCATTTAACTTAAGCTAGGCTTCTGTATATATGTATCACATTATATAGCTAAACGTTGTGAACAAACAGCAGTTTTGTGTGATACTGTAACGGAAATCCCCTCTAGACTGGATAACCAGAATGTGCAAGGGATTTACCGTTTCCAAGCGTATAAGGGTGAGCACTGAAAACGCCAAACAATTAGATTTTACAAATTAATCTTTATTCAGTGACACACATCAGCTTGCTTAATTACGTCAGGATCAAGCCGCACAACCGCCAACTTGGGGAATACTCACCCTCGTTGGGAAAACAGACACACCATTCACACCGCCAACTTGGGGAACACTCACCCTCGTCGGGATAACAGGCACACAATTCACACCGCCAACTTGGGGAACACTCACCCTCGTTGGGAAAACAGACACACCATTCACACCGCCAACTTGGGGAACACTCACCCTCGTTGGGAAAACAGACACACCATTCACACCGCCAACTTGGGGAACACTCACCCTCGTTGGGAAAACAGACACACCATTCACACCGCCAACTCGGGGAAAACTCACCCTCGTCGGGATAACAGACACACCATTCACACCACCAACTTGGGGAAAACTCATCCTCGTCGGGATAACATACTCACTGATGATGGCTTAATAATATACTGGCAGTAGTATTTACCTGTTTACACTCATTTACATGGTTTCACTGGTTTCCATAGTTACTAAGGCTAAGGTAAATAAGCGTTCTTTTAATACTTGGGGTTGGGGCTACCCCTCCTCACTCTCTCGGATAGCTACGGCTACAACCGCCCACTAACAGTGCAACCACAAGAACAGACCCGGACCCCAGGAATGTCACGTCTGTTGTAGATCCGGTCGTCCCGGCGGAGCACTAAATCATAACGCCCCCTTTTAAGTTAGTCACTAGTCTTTCATGAATAAATCTGACCCCTTGGTACCTTGTACAAAGCCCCAGGAATGTAACATCTGCGGCAGGCTTGTACTGAACCGGGAAACTTATTAAACATCCAGGATCGTATTGAAATCTGTTCGGCCAGCCCCAGGAATGAACATCTGTAGTAGGCCAAACCGAGCAGAGAATTAACAGTCTCTTGGGAAATCAGGACTTTAAATGTTCATAACCAAGCTATTCTAGCATTTCTGCCAGACGGGAAAACCACCGTCGGTACAGAACGCTCCTCATCTACTGACCCATTAAACCACAGGCTCGGGAAAACCGCCCATCTAGCCCGGAACTAAAGAACGTTAGCACCTGTGGGAAACCACCACATTGGCACTGAACGTTTAACTACCACAGGCTCAGGGAACTCCACCTTTGCCCGGTTCTTATCTAAAGCGAGCCCCTGTGGGAAACCACCACTTTGGAACTGCCTGTTCTTAACTAAAGCGAGTACCTGTGGGAAACCACCACGTTCGTACTGACGCGGCACCTCTCCGCGCTCCTTATATAGAGGACGTAAAACCCACGAACCAGCATCCGTGGGTTTGAAAACCCACCGCTCGTGGGTTTGCATTCCAACCGCTTGACAAGCGGCTTGTGGGTTTGCCTTCCCACCGCTTGTGGGTTTGGCCTAGCTGGCCGTAACTTCCTCTAATCATCTTGAATATCATATTATTATGTCTCTATAATAACGCTTGCATCCGCACAACTGCTAAATTATCTAATTTATCTACTTAACCACGTTACGTACGCGCACATACATCTAGCGTGTAAAGCGTCGTCTGCTTGTGACGTAGTTCGGCCTTGACCTTTACCTCCTTTCACCTTTCCGGGTCGTTTCTTCCGCATGTTGTCTGCTGTTGCGTGGCTACCAGTTTGGTCCGAAATTCAATAAGATTTTTCTCTTTATGGCGTTCCTCTGGGCTGACATCAACTGCATGTCTCGGAAGTTGATCCACTGGTAGCGTGGTATCAATTTCAGACCACATTGGACGTGATAGTCTCCGGCGGTTTTGACTTCTATGATCCAAGCCTAAATTTCACGGAGCAAACACATGGTTTCCAGGTGCACTTCGTAAAGTCAGATGCGATCGTGCAGGTTTAGGTCTTCCTGCAACTGTTGGGTTCCTTGCCGTATTGTGGACCACTCGTGTTAGGAATGGGTGGCACGGCACCATTTCGTTTCAATACATTCGTAGGTGTAGGTTTCGATGATGTTCTTTTAGAAATATTGAATGAATCTCTTTAGAGTACGAGTTGTAGTTTTGCTTAATATAATTTGTGGGGTGTTATTCGATCATGATTTTTGGTCGTGAATACCTGAGGCAATGATGGGCAAATTATGTTTGGTTTTCTTAGTTTGGAAATTACGCCTTTGCCTAGTGTTGTGGTGATGTATGTCGGATATCCTTGGAGACGTATGGTATGGTATTTGGCAACAATAAAAACGAGATTGATCCGTTCTTTATGTGGTGAAGCAACCCCGGGCATGGCAGATGTGAAATTTATATATTTACTACAGTTGGATCAGCTTGACTCATCTAGACATGCGCCTGTGTCTTCCCATATCTGCTTTACCATATCTGAAGTATATATGTTCTATTGTTTCGTCATTCTGGTTACACAAGGCGCATCATTCTGATTCGGCCAATTTACACAAGAACAAGTGTGAGTTGGTAACCATATATTGTCACACACAAAATTATACTGGAAACTCCGCAGTTGGTCATCCAGGGTGGAAATCAACAATAACTTATAAATTGTTCGCCATTTATATTCATCAATATTCTGGTTGACCTTCTCTTCTCATTTTGATTCACTTGTTCACGAGTAGCTAATAGACAACATTACAAATCTTCATATATGTTTTCGCTCTATACCAGGTTCTTTTAAAACCTCTGACCAAAACGTGTTTGATTTCAATTCCGACAGTTGCAATGATTGCCGGTCAATTAGGCTTAGTTTCAGTGATGAGGTTGTGCCAGCCACCTTTTGCGGCAACTAGTCTTTTCATCCAAGTAATCTTTAACGCC
Source organism: Arenicola marina (assembly GCA_964019135.1). NCBI lineage: Eukaryota > Metazoa > Annelida > Polychaeta > Arenicolidae > Arenicola > Arenicola marina. The sequence goes on from OZ025249.1 coordinate 46,442,599, forward strand.
ATTATAAAAGATGGTATGTGGGTCAGGTCAAGCCTCGGCCCCCCACCCTCTCTACCTGTTGTACCATGCGTTTGAGTGCAGACCTTTTTTCTTCTATAAAATTGTCCGTACAATACGCTCAAGGCGATTAACAACTGATTTATCTGGTAGGGACGGAACAGACAAAACGTGCACCAACTTCGGTATAGCTAAAGTTTCAAAACTGGTACACTGCCTCCTAACGACAGTTTTTTTTTGACAGTTCTAGTTGAGGAGGAAGTGACGAAGTGACTGATGGGTTTTAGCATTACGCATTTGGAAATATCAAGTGCAGAAAATGGCTTAAACTTCTGTTCGTTCCTATTTATTTTTCTTGAATTGACTTTGCATGACGAAACCAGCCACGGTGTCGCTATGATAAACAATTTGCATTTTGGCTCAGTCATTACGTACCCGATCATCGCAATCACATCGTGAGCCAGCCACGGTGTGATTGCGATGATGCAGGATTGTAGTTGGCTAATTAATCTCTTATCAGTAGCCAACGTATACGTACCCGTAGCCTGTTATCACATGTTTCTGCGCAGGAAACTATAAGTGTCACCTGTCAAATTTGTTTCTTTGAATGTAGTCAGCTTAGGTATCCCGATAAAGCGCTTTTGTGTTTTATAACATTCGTCTTCCCGTTTTCGTGGCGTTTGTTGATTCTCATAGTCCGGTCCATATTCTCCAAAAAGTAATTGTTGTAAGCATTTCGTGTTAAAAGTTGGCAAACAACTGATTTTAGACAATTAAGGTGTGCTGATTTTGAATAAATTGTTTGCCAAGCTGTATTTTGAATTTTTAATACTCAAATATAAAAAACAAAATGGCGGCCGTGAAATCAAAAAATATCTACTGAGATGTTGAACATATCTTGTGAGGGCTATCATTTGTGATAAAACGTTACAGTTTTGGGCATGAAAATGAGCTATTACTGTTTGATAATTTCGAAGCAATGGTTTACCGAACTGTACTCGAATTTTTTTTACTGAAATATCAAAAACAAAACGGTGGCCGTGAAGCCCATTGAATCTTTCAGATATACCAATAGGGGCTAGATCTGTAAGTGCATGTTACGTATTATGCGGTTAAGCTGGGATGTTACAATGTTCGCCGCAGAGCGCGGCCTTGCGCCATTGTTCCCCTAATAAAGCAAGTGTCCCGTAAAACTGCGACACATGCGTACCCGTCCCAGCTGCTCTCAGATCATTTAATTAAAGTACAATACGATCAGTGTATAGGGATTGATGGCATATGGATGAGCCTGCGTCCTTACATACCCCTTGTATAATTTCCTTGCACCGAGAATGGAATTTTCAACTGTAGGGGGTATCATACCTTTGCGGGCTTTGGTGACATCCTTATATGGAACGCGAAATGGGTATCACCGTTGCATTCTTGGGTTCTCGCGCTCTCGCGTTCTCGGTTCCCGACGCTGGGCTATCGCTCAGGGAGCCAAACTACGGCTCCGTGCACCAAGATATGGCTCAGGGCGCCGGGCTATGGCTCCGGTCGCGGACTGTGGCTCTGGTGGTGGGCTAGTGCTCCGGTCGCGGGCTATGGCTCTGGCTCCGCTCGCGGACTATGGCTCCCCTCGCGGACTATGGCTCCGCTCGCGGGCTATGACTCTGTGCGCTGGACTATGGCTTCGTGCGCTGGACTATGCCTCCGTGCGCCGGGCTATGGCTCCGGTCGCGAATTATGGCTCTGTGCTCAGGATTATGGCTCCGGTCGCGGCTATGGCTCCGTGCGCTGGACTATTACTCTGTGCGCTGGACTATAGCTCCGGTCGAGGAGTACTGCTCCGGTCGCGGAGTACTGCTCCGGTCGAGGGCTATGGCTCCGGTCGCGGGCTATGGCTCCGGTCGCGGGCTATGGCTCCAGTCGCAGGCTATGGCTCCGGTCGCGGGCTATGGCTCCGGTCGCAGGCTATGGCTCCGGTCGCAGGCTATGGCTCCGGTCGCAGACTATGGCTCCGGTCGCAGACCATGGCTCCGGTCGCTGGATTACGGTTCCATGCGCCGGTCGTAAATAGCGCCCTATGACCGCTGCATGAAATCGGCCCTCGCTGCCGACAGGTCCCCCTATTATACAAAATGTCCCCCAAAAAAACGCTCCCGTACAGGGCATGTTTATTTTCCGACAGTTCCATCTTTGATTTAGCCACCTTATAGTGCATCCAGATGAGATAATTTGATCACACGTATCCGAAATGAGATGGAGCGGGAGGGGGCCACCAAATGGCTATCGACATATGACCATCCCATATCCGTTACAAACGGGAGTTCTGGGATGGGAATGTGGGTTGGCCTCCAGATCATGGTTTGGTAGTGGGCGCGGTAGATGTGTAGTCGTGCAGCATCACTATATGGCGGCAGTGATTCTTGGGAGCGACATTTGCAGAATAAAATGACTCGGGCTTTGTCACATGTGTCGACTTTAGGTACATTGTACAGACTGGCACAAATTGATCCACCGATTTCACGATTCCATCGATAATTTGGACAATGCCAATGCGTCGTAAAAATTCGTGATTAATCTGAAAGATCTTTCACGCAGACCTCGTGCTGTGCCCAAGGCATTCGTGCAAAATGGGCCAGCAGGATCGAGAGCCAGGACATCCATGTCACGACCACGACAGACTCATCGTGTTCATTGTTGCAACAAACGCGTGATTTGATTTTAAAAGAGATTCATCAAGCTGTCGACCTGAAGGGTTCAAGGTGGTTGCATCCATGAAGCCGCCAGATACGGCAAGTAATTTATCCCAATGGTACACAAGGACGGAGTTTGGATAAAACGCAGCAAGTTCCTGCTTGTTTTTTTACATCAGCAGGAAATTCGACTAGCTGCTGCGAACTGATACAGTTATCAATAACTCGTCGGACTGCTTGACAGCCTTGTGCACGCTTTATTCGATAGTCACGTTGTGCGTCAGTTCACCAATACGCAGGGACTGGCTGCCTCTGTTAAGGCTGCCGTTCATGGAAGTAAGTGACTGCCAGAAGTGCATGTCTAAGGATCGCTTCCAAATCAACTTCGCGTCCAGCCTGGTACGCAGTGAATTCTTTGTAACACACGTCTATCCAGCTTGATGGTCACATATTTGATTTTGTGTTTTTCCACAGTATGAGGAGAATGTCAGTGGCTTATGTTTCATCATATTTGCATCAAGCTCATGTCGTGACCCATCTTCAGGTGGTATAACGAGGCACTGCTCAACGAATGTGTCCAACTGTTCAGGGCCCATTTTACTGCGTTCAGCAAGGAAGTTTCTATGGCTTTCGTCGCCAGAGATGTTGTGGATATAGTAGTTATGATCTGCAAGATTATTGGTGGTCATACTGCACTAGCAACTTGGCTAGTCTCTCGTAGTATCCTTCTTTTGCTGGGCCAGAGTTGACGCCTTTTGTGTGTACTCAATGTATTTGCTTATTAACAGCATATTTCTGGTTTGCGCTGCTAAATGTGCCCTCAAGTTGTTCGACAGATCTGCTTAATGCTGATGTAGTTGTGGCCATGCCCATCATTCTACTTCTCAGTTCCATTGAACCACTCTTGGCTGTGATCAGGATTTACTTGGCTGAATTTGTGATTTGATGCTTTGGCCACGAAATTTCCATTTTAAAATTCCTGGACTACCTCTCGTGGTAATTTTTTCATATCCTCCAGGTTCACAGTGCAGGGATCGAACTTAATGTACGTGATCATACCCTAAAAGGTTGGTAGCATCGTTCGAAATGCATCAGGTGCAACACTCACATTCCACCACGCTGTGCTCTATTGAAATGCTAGAGGACGCCAACCATCTCAATATACTGCCACCAGAAGTGCCACCAGTCTTCTATGTAGCTGTACATCTGTGGAAATAGTATTTGTCCCAAGACTTGCCATGTTATCGTGTGCAACCGTTTGGCTCTAGCGTGCGATTTTCCGGCTTTCTTGACGAAGGGAATCAGTGATGTGTATTAGGAGTGTCAATGTCATGAGCTGAATGAAGCCTGGCAGAAGTCATAGTCCAATGTCACGCAACGTTTCACTATAAATTGTAGTCATCACAACGGATGTTCAACATCTCAGTAAAAAAAAAATATTTGCAAAAACAAATTTATTTCACGGCCGCCATTTTGTTTTTGATGTTTCGGTGACAAAATATCAAAATACTGTTTGGCAAGCAATTTATTTGAAATCAGCACACCTTAATTGTCCAAAATCAGTTGTCTGCCAACTTTTAACACAAAATGCCTACAACATTTATTTCTGAGCCAAATTTGGGAAATCTGGACCAGACTATCATTAATGACTTGTGAACTTAGACAGTTTGTAGCATGTAACAAAATCCGTGTTTTCTTCAGTGGCAACGTTTCATATTCCTGTCATCGGGGCATTTTGTGGATACTCTCGTGTCACGGTATGGCACATAGCATATAGCATATATTAACCTCAGCTGGTCATGGTCTTGTCACCCATGATCGAGACGCACCCTTCATCACCCATATCGCTATCAACATCATGCAGCAATTTACATCTTCTTATACAACGACTTTGAAATATTTGTTTCTGGCAATTTAATGAGAAAGTTGCAAGGGGAGCGTTTCAGTAAGAGTTTCAAGCCCGTTAACATACTTCTATATGCTAAGTTAACCACTGATCATAAGCTAATTACGAGCAAAGTTAATAAGCATTATAGGGCTATTATTCTTTATGTAATTGTTTTCCAGACAATATCATTCTAATTATTGCTTGCTACGTAAATTACACGTGTACAAGTTAAAGTGAAAACAATTATTATTTACAACAGATAATTTGATGATCGAATGTCGCATTTGGCATGCCAAATTGAGAACCCATTCCTGATCAACGATATAGACACTGGATATTTGCATTCCATGTCAATATCAGTGGGCTTCAACAGCTACCACGCATACATGATCGGGTTCTACCGGGCATACTCGCATTGAATGACACGCAACCGGGCCATTAGGCGGTAAAACGTGTGTGCTAACCTCTCTTAACTTTCTCTCCTTATCCCCCTCCCCCCTCACTCTCTCTCCTCGCTATCCCTCTGCCATTCGCTCGCTGACTTTCACACGCCCTCCCTCCTGTTTTCGCCCTCCTTCCTGAATTCCCTACCGGCGCTTTTTCTGTATAGCCGTCTTCTCCTTCTCCCTCCCCGCCCCACTCCTTCCTATCTGAACACATATATATGTAGAACCCGCCGCTCAGGACACCCTTTATGGCTAAAACATGCCGACGCAAAACCCCGAACGCCAATTCGGGTATTATCCTCGAGTGAGCACGGAGGGGCCTTGAGGAGCTTTACACCCGGCAATAGACCTGCGCGTTTCCGCCCTCAATGGGTTTCTGCCACTAAGTAGGAAAAACCTTGAAAGTCAAAATAAAAACCAATGCATCTGATCAGGTTTTGAAAGGTTAAAAATGAGAAGTGTCATGTTTATCGGGAACAGGCAGTGGAACATTATACCATAATGGTAAATCGTTTTTTTACAACCAGACAGTCCAACGCTGTCCGGTATGGCAAAACTCAAACGGAAAGTGGAGGGTGCCACTATAAGCGTCACAAAAATCGAAGCATATCAATTGATGACATCTCGCCAGCAGAAACTCTGCACAATGCCTCCATTCTTATCTGAACCGAACATCCCATTTTCATAAAAAAAAGGCGAAACGAAAGAAAACTGGGTTGGCAGCGGGAGTGGTTTATGGTGCTACCGTCGGAAAAGGGGATATATATATGAAGGAAGCAATTCCGTTTTGGTGGCACGAGTAGGACATTGCAGCACTTTATATCCCATAGAAGTCGAGAGTAGATAAGGTGACTGCCCGATGGTCTTCTGCGAAAGGTTTACGCCATCTGATGTGCGTTACTGAGCAGGGCTCGTCAACTATGCTAGTATTTCGAATAAGTACTTTTTTTTGGGTGGGTGGGGGTGTGGGAGAGGGCAGAACTATTGGTTCATATGGACATGGCTCCAGTGGATTGTGTCTCTTGGCAGATATTTATTTCATGGCTCTTTCAGACGCCACAAGTCGCATAATTCAACCACGGCCCAACCATTGTTCCTGTTGTTTGACATGGTAATGTCGTTGGCTATTGCTTGCTCTCTTGGAAATGACGACTTCGATGGTCATTGTTACAGCTTAATGACGATATATAGGGACTGGGGACAAACGCTCAGGCTTTGAGGTGTCCGGGGGCTTTTCAGGGGCAGTAGACTAATTGATAGTTCTAATCGCCTACCCGGCCCAACTTTAGTCCTCACTTTAATTTCGGGATGGCGGATCATACCCCCACTTCTTAACCCAATGTTTAATATTCCAGGAATACCTGTGCGTCTCAGGGATGGACTTTTCTCTGGTACAATACTTTATAATTCAGGGATGGTCTATTTCACAGTACAATACTTTATAATCCAGGGATGGACCATTTCATATTACAATGCCTAATAATCCAGGGATAAACTGTTTCCCGTCACATTTCCTAATAACCAATGAATGGACTATTGTCAATCGTGATTTCTCCAGAAACAGACCTTTTTTAAATTGCTGTCAGGAAACGGACTACATGTATTTCTAATTGCCGTATCTCTTATCCCACAATTCATTTGTAATTGCAACGATCAATGCTCGATCATGACCAACTAATAACTCAGTGCCTTTACAATTGCAATATTGCAATATCGTTCTCTACGCGCTTGGATTATTGCCAATAACGTAAGGACAAGCCAGCTATTTACCACTGCAATGTTCCACAATCCTTGGAAGAGCTGCTGTCCGTGGCGGTGGCACCCCAGGGAATAGTTTCCTCTCGCAATATCTAGTACTACACGACTGTACTACCACTTTTAATTACGTTGTCTAGTGATCCTCCCATCTAGATTATTTCCCATTGTGTTATAAGTCACGGACGGCTTTTTGAAGTCGCTGCTGAATAATCGACATCTGAACTATTTCCCATTGCATGGTTCAATAACAACTCACCGATGAACTATTATGCTATGGACATCATTGCTAATTATCCACTTTATTGGCCATGGCGATGTTATGCATCGACGGGTGAATTATATACCGTGAAATGTTTGGATGTCGCATAGAGAGGAAACAAAGTAGGGTAAAATCGGTCAAATACAGCAAAGTCGAATAAATGTCACGTCAACTTCACAGCAAGGTAAAATAAAATCTAAAATCTATTGTCATTCAATGACTATTCAAGTTATCATAATCTAAGAATGATCACAGTAAAATTAACGAATTCAAAGTCAAAGTCAAGTCAAGATCAACTATAAGGTCGCAAGTCTCCGTTTATTAAAGGGACTAATGGGATAATTAATATTGTCGACTAGTTTCAGCTGAATACTTTGGCATTTCTCCCATGACCTTTGGGGTCTTTGGTTCAGCGGCGCATGTCCGGCTTTCTGGATCATACCTACACCACTGAGGTAATAACTGTGACCACTCAGTTTCTGTCCATCTGGTCACTTTCATCATCGCTTATCACACAAACAAGTCGTAGTGTATCTACCAGAAATCAGTTCACACGTGGCCCCTCGAGATCTCTCTCCTGCTACCACCACTCGCCTGGGGGCACAACTGTACCCTCCACGACCCGTGAACCACCCCCTCAGACGTACCCCTGCACCTTCCACGCCCCATCAACCACCCCCTCAGACGTACCCCTGCACCCTCCACGCCCCATGAGCCACCCCCTCAGACGTAACCTAAATCGATTCATCATTGTGTGAACTTCTCGTTAACTTGAACGTCCCTGGGTAGTTTGCGATTAGAGTGTGATGGCTTCACGGCACGCACCTTTCTAAGGTGGCTGATAGAGAGGCCTGCGGCCTGTCGGCTTGTCTTGGGTTGTGCTCGGTTTTGTGATAGGCGCGAGAGGATGACGAATAAACTCGAGGGAAAGAAGTACTTCGAACGTACAGCAATGTCGATCCCAAAAAATATCATAAATCTTTTTAACACAAAATATATTAGGTCCAAAATATAAATATAAAATATGCAATAAATAAAATGTGCGCGTAATCGTAATTAAATGTAGCAAGTTAAACCAAAATTTGATTTACTTCCTTTTGTCCCTGTTGTTGAAACGATGACAAAACATTTGCACCTGCGATGTTATTAGCCTTCGTTTTTCATCCTTCACCACCGACGAAAACAGAGTAGGTGCTTGTGACTGAACCTACAAGCTGCCTTAGTGTGGCGTCGTGCCTTCCTGAACAGTGGGGGAAAGCGGTGACGGCAAATGATGCAATAAAATCCATTTAAATCTGTTGCGGAGCCGCGAGTAAAATTTTACGAGTGACTCTGGTACCCAGGGACCGTCGACCGTGCGTGCCTCAAAGGTTGAAAGCCTATTATTAGTATTGGGCTTGATGTTTATGAACAACCTCAGCGAAGACTGACATTCACCCAACTTTGGGGTCGGGACAGAATAAACCTCGGCATCTCTGTGCGATGGGGTAATATTGAAGGACAAACGCCAAGCCGATTTACACCGCCACCGCCTTCGACCCGTGTAATTCCGCAGCTTCCGGCGTACAGCCGGGCGCCTGACCAAGTCAGTCATATTTAACTTTTCTTCCCCCTCGCGCCGTCGAGTCGAGCGGCCGCAATTTGCCTCAGTGACAATATCGTTATCGATTTGGCCCGCCGGAAATGGCTGTGCGAGAGAGTCAACGGGAACGAACAGAGGCAGGATCTTGAGGCCGGGAGCTGGGCACTTAAGCATATTTGCTCCGACGGATCCTCTGCATGCGTTTCAAGGAGAGTAGTAGCAGACAGTTAAGGTTTTTTGACCCATTTTGAGGGAAAGCTCCAGTGAAAGCTTTGTTAATGTCCTAAAGGGCGATCCAAATATAGCGCCACCTAGCGCAACAATCTGGAGCTACGCACGCAGCGAGATCTATGGGAAACATTGAACAGTGGCCTCCTAATATTTTTTTTCCTCTAGCCAGCAATGTCGAAAATATAAACCGGTATGTTTTTCTGAACTATTTTGGGCCTTGCGTTAATTGCGTCGCGTTTTCGTTTTAATTATTACAAGTTTTGCGACGCTCTATTAACATTACTGCTTGGTGATTAGTCAGTACGTGCGACTAATTTATAACCAGGAATTGTTGGTATCACTTTAAATATTGATGGTCACGTCCCATTTACATTATCATTATTATTTCATGTTGTTTACACTTTTATTTTCGAAAATCTTTTGTTGAAATTTAAGTTATCGATTGTAGGGTTTAACTTATGTAGACCATCGTTTTTAGAGATTACCTTATTTATACCATCGGTTGTCGGGTTTAACTTACTTAGACCATTGTTTGTAGGATTTAACTTATTTAGACCATCAATGGTAGATATTGGCTTACATAGACCATCGATTGTAGGGTTTAGCTGGCATAGACCATCGATTTTAGTTGAACTTATTTAGAACATCGGCTGTAGGGTTTAATTTATATTACACATCGACTGTGCAGTTTAACATATATAGTCCGTCGATTGTAGGTTTCAGTTGTACCTTTATATTATATATCTTATAGCGTTCGCAGCATATTCGCAACTTCATTGGATAGCAGAAACTAGTTCACTTGTGCGGTCTTCAGGGTAAAGACTGTCTATTCTTCCCACGTCTTTTTGTTTTCTCCCGAGATTTTATATTTTCGCCTGCAGCCATCGATATATCAAAAGAGCCACTGGCCTAACGCTGACCTGTCTCCTGCGCATAGACTATGCAATTAATCTCACTAATCCTTGACTGTCTCGACGAATTTTGCTGTCGGCGGGGACGAGTTTTGTGAGATCAATCTCTCATTAGAATTAATTTGGCCTCGGATCTCTAGCTGAGTCGATGTCGTGACACACTGAACCCCATAGTGGGTAAGCCAGGCAGAGCTGCTGACTCCCAATATGTTTGCCTCTCGCCTGCTGGCCTGTGTGTCACCGAGAGAATGATTGACGTTATCAATCTAGATTCCAATAAGGGGACGCTAACAAGAATCCCTGACGGAGAGCGGATGGCTGGTCGTCTGCTACCCGGCGCAAGTTTTGGTGGGACAAGGTGGGCGTTAATAGGGTGACAGCGGGAAAGATATTACGGCGACAGACAAATGCTTATTTAATCGTCTTTTGCGAGCCCACAGCCCTCGCGGAAGGGGAAGCTTTGCAGACAACTCTTGTGTCGGGATAGGATTTCCGGTCAGCTTCGTCGCGTCGTCGAGGAAAAAAACATTGTTTTCTGCTAAAGCAAGTTTAAAGCCCTCGGCATCATTTTCAGTGAAATGCAAAGAGGATATGTTACTGGGACCAGCATGTCATAGGCGGAGGAACCGCCGGGGGGGAGGGGGGAAGGGCATCCGAGGCACGTGTCCCCCCTAACAAAATATTAGGGGGGCACGGGTATCTTTGTGTCCCCCCAATAATTCACATGCTGCTAACCAAAGTAACACGTAATAATTTTCTTGGTAAAACCGCAGGGGCGGATCTAGTAGGGGGGGGGAGGTCTTACGGGGGTTGCACCCCCTCCCCCCCTTAGGAAGCTGAACATACACTGGTAAAGTCGGCTTCTCCAAGCAGCCCCCCGTCCCCGGTCGCAAGTTTCGAGAGAGCACCCCCCCCCACCCGGTCGCAAGTTCGTCAGAGAGCACCGATCAGTGCTCAAGTTTTCAAAGAGCACTGGGATTTTTTGGGATTGTAAAACAGCCGATGAAGCCAGTAACCTCGAATCTCGTCTCGGCAATTTGATTTTGTTTATTGTTTCATATCCGCTAATTTATTGTAGACTGTGCACCACGGTCACCTAGGTCTAAGGCTTTAACACGCATTCTTAATGTTTGTGCCCCCCCCCTCCCCCCTTCAAGAATTCATGATCACGCCCCTGGTACGTATTGGTTTCGCCCACCCAATCGCAACAATCTTCCTACGCCTATGCATGTGGATGGCCCCAAGGGACTCCACCCCATGATTGCTTCGTTTAGGCGGACGTCCGTGAGTCAAAGGACCGCTGTGTTAGTGTAGCGTTCTCCGGACAAGAGGCCCATCGCCTTTGGGCATAGTCCGCTGTCCGCGCTGTGTCCGTTGTCCTCGCTGTGTCCGCTGTCCGCGCTGTGTCCACTTTCCGCGCTGTGTCCGCTGTCCGCGCTGTGTCCGCTGTCCGCGCTGTGTCCGCTGTCCGCGCTGTGTCCGCTGTCCGCGCTGTGTCCGCTGTCCGCACTGTGTCCGCTGTGTCCGCGATGTGTCCGCTGTCCGCGCTGTGTCCGCTGTCCGCACTGTGTCCGCTGTCCGCGCTGTGTCCGCTGTCCGCGCTGTGTCCGCTGTCCTCGCTGTGTCCGCTGTCCGCGCTGTGTCCGCTGTCCGCGCTGTGTCCGCTGTCCGCGCTGTGTCCGCTGTCCGCGCTGTGTCCTCTGTCCGCGCTGTGTCCGTTGTCCTCGCTGTGTCCGCTGTCCGCGCTGTGTCCGCTGTCCGCGCTGTGTCCGCCGTCTGCGCTGTGTCCTCTGTCCGCGCTGTGTCCTCTGTCCGCGCTTTGTCCGCTGTCCGCGCTGTGTCCGCTGTCCGCGCTGTGTCCGCTGTCCGCGCTGTATCCGCTGTGTGCGCTGTGTCCGCTGTCCGCGCTGTGTCCGCTGTCTTCGCTGTGTCCGCTGTCCGCGCTGTGTCCGCTGTCCGCGCTATGTCCTCTGTCCGCGCTGTGTCCGCTGTCCGCGCTGTGTCCGCTGTCCGCGCTATGTCCGCTGTCCGCGCTGTGTCCGCTGTCTTTGCTGTGTCCGCTGTCCGCGCTGTGTCCGCTGTCTGCGCTGTGTCCTCTGTCCGCGCTGTGTCCGCTGTCCTCGATGTGTCCGCTGTCCGCGCTGTGTCCTCTGTCCGCGCTGTGTCCGCTGTCCTCGCTGTGTCCGCTGTCTTCGTTGTCCTCGCTGTGTCCGCTGTCCGCGCTGTGTCCTCTGTCCGCGCTGTGTCCGCTGTCCGCGCTGTGTCCGCTGTCTTCGCTGTGTCCGCTGTCCGCGCTGTGTCCGCTGTGTCCGCGCTGTGTCCGCTGTCCGCGCTGTGTCCGCTGTCCGCACTGTGTCCGCTGTCCTCGCTGTGTCCGCTGTCCGCGCTGTGTCCGCTGTGCGCGCTGTGTCCGCTGTCCGCGCTGTGTCCGCTGTCCGCGCTGTGTCCGCTGTCCGCGCTGTGTCCGCTGTCCGCGCTGTGTCCGCTGTCCGCGCTGTGTCCTCTGTCCGCGCTGTGTCCGCTGTCCTCGCTGTGTCCGCTGTCCGCGCTGTGTCCGCTGTCCTCGTTGTGTCCGCTGTCCTCGCTGTGTCCGCTGTCCTCGCTGTGTCCGCTGTCCTCGCTGTGTCCGCTGTCCGCGCTGTGTCCGCTGTCCTCGCTGTGTCCGCTGTCCTCGCTGTGTCCGCTGTCCGCGCTGTGTCCGCTGTCCGCGCTGTGTCCGCTGTCCGCGCTGTGTCCGCTGTCCGCGCTGTGTCCGCGCCATTAGAACCAGGTGTCCGGGCCATTAGAAGGCCGTGTCAGCACCATGTCCGCCATTAGAACGCCGTGTCCGCAATATTAAAGGAGATGTCCGGGCTGTTTCCGCAGCATTAGAAGGCCATGTCCGCACCATTGGAACGTCGTTTCCGCTCCATTAGAAGGCCGTGCCCGCACAAATAGAACGCCGTGTCCGCGTCGTGTCCGTGCCATTAGAACGCTGTATCCGCGCCTTGTCCGTGCCATTAGAACGCTGTATCCGTGCCTTGTCCGTGCCATTAGAACGCTGTATCCGCGCCTTGTCCGTGCCATTAGAACGCTGTATCCGCGCCGTACCCGCACCGTGTCCGCGCCGCGTCCGCGCCACCAGAACGCCGTCAGCACGCCATTAGAACATCGGGTCCGCGTGGGCCCGTGTCCGCGCCGTGTCTGCGCCGCGTCCGCGCCACCAAAGCGATGTTTAACACGCCATTAGAACATCGGGTCCGCGTGGGGCCATGTCCGCGCCTTTTTTTATGCAGTGTCGATGACATGACCACGTTGATTGCAAGAAGTGCCAGGGTCTCGCGGCGTAATAAGATCTCTCTTACACGACCCAAGCGGCATCCAGTGCCTCCAACTTGTCCTTCCGGGAGAGGTAAGTTCCCATTGATCCGCCTCAGACGGTAGTCCCCACAGGGCGGGGATCAATACTAATGCAAAGTCAAGCCACTTGGGCCGCAAAGTTTTACCGTCGTGCGGGGCAGGCTCTCAGTCCGACAATGGCCCTCATGGCCCGACCGGCTGTTGCTTCGCAACCTCTCGCAAACCTGACTCAGTGGTTAAAGAAAAGCAAAACCATTGAAACGATAATCGCCGAGGACGTCCTTAGTGAAGGAATTACAGCTCATGGCCTTAACCCTCTGAAAGTAAATGGTTGATATTGTAATGAATGTGTGTTAAGGTTGTATTGATAGACGCCTTGGTTTTACTTGACAAGGCCAGCCCCTCTCTCATAATGACCAAGCACGAATAAAGAAGCCACTTCTTTAAAATAAACGATGAGAAGAAATAGAAATAAATGCATGTTGTTCTTTAAAATTTCAGATAGGTCTTGGGGAATCAACGGGATATGTCGGAGCGATCGTGGACATAGCACTGCATTGCGCATTTCTGTGGTACTCTATCATATAATTACCTGATACGCAACCATTTGCGTCACTCAACCGTTGGTTCCTTCACTGGAGCCGGGAAAGCACGCATAATAGTGAATATCCTGCTCAAATAACATGGCGGATACTGGGAAACATGGCGGCTCTACAGACGGTATAGATTAGGCTGGTACCAGGCTGGTTCCCCCTCTCGGTGTGTATTTCATGGTATTGATGCCTATTAGCTGGTGACATGTCACGTGACCTGGTCACCACCGGGGCGCCCCCTGCCGGGTCTAATAAATACGCCAATCTGATTTTAATCTTAAATTACAACAGCTTGTAGGGTAGCTGCATCAGTGTCGCTCTTTTAGTTCTCATTGATCAATGGCTTATTGAACAGTGTTTGCCTAAAGAAGCCACGTGCGAATTTGACGTAGTTCACTGTGGCTGATAATTTAAATCGGCGTCAGACAATATGAGGGATGAGGGCACTCTGCTAGTAGAGGGAGCTCGTTCCTCACATAAACTCTGCCCCACGTAAATGCCAACATCACGGTTGGCCTCCACGGTGCCGGAGTCACCGCCGCAGTGTTTTTCGATAGTTGTTTCGATTGAATTTTGCATTTTCAATGTAAAATTTGACAAATTATAGACATTCTGTTGTGCATTCTCAAAAGAAGAATTTATTAAGCGAAAACAAATAACACGGGGTCAAAGTTCAAATCTTCACGCCCCAAACCTCAGTGGATCTCGGAAACATTCGGAAGTGACTATGGCTTCAAATGTATCAAAATGGATGGAATTCGTTCAGTACGGTACCCAGTGGCGGATTGGAGAGGGGGGGAGGGGGGGGGGCGGGTTACATGGTGTAAACTACCCTACAAGCGAGGGGATGTTGAGGACTGTCGTTTTTTGTTAGCGACCCTTTTTGAAAAAGAACGCCGTTTTACCATGCAAAATCAAGGTTAGCTGAGATGTGGACACCCCTCCCCTGCGGTCGTAAACAAATTGGTGAACCCTTCCGGTCATTTTCAGCCCCCCCCCCCGGGAGCCCCCGGTCGCAAGTTTTCCGTGACCCCCACACCCCTTTTCAAATTCCTGGAGCCGCTCCTGTTACCAGTAGCACAGTAAATGCTAAACAGTGGTGTATTTGATGTCAAACTTTGAATATACATGTATGTATCTTCGATTTGATTTATTTGACATTTTTGCGTATGAAGGATAACTCTGATGGCTAACTTTGACGTGGGACGAAGGGACTACAGCGTAAACGGAACGCCCTGGGCCGGAAGATCGGGACAAGGGGTCAGATGACTCGGATCGATCTCCCGGCAGCTTAAGCTCTAGTCCCTCTGCCCCACGTCAAATTTAACCATTTTACAACCAATTTAACACAGAATTATCCTTCATACGCGAGAACTGAAATGATTCTAATCAAAAATATATTCGCAGTTTGACACCAAATACACCAATTTTTTAACATATCGAGGTCAAAGGCGTGAAGCGTTTTGAACTTTGACCCCGTGTCATTTTGAATTGTTTTTCTTTCAACCCTTCCGTTGCCATCGTAAAACAACGGAACGGTTTATATTTTTCACATTTTGCCTCGAAAACACAAAATTTAACCTAAGCAACCTTCTAAAACCAAGCGTGACCCCCAGCACCGTGAGGTGGGCGGTTAGTGTCCGCACCATTAGAAAGCCGTGTCCGCGCCATTAGAACGAGGTGTCCGCACGGTTCCGTACGGTTAGTTTCGCAGCGAGTTTTTCAAGAAGCTGCCCAACGCAAACAAACAAACACACGTGCTCCATGTTGAAGTATAGGCAGCTATAAGTCCATTTCTTTCCAGGTTAATTCCATAGGGGGGTACACGTTAAAATATTTGGAGGCGATGAAGCGCAGAACTTTCGGAATATACAAGGAAAAATCCGTCTTCAAAACACTCGAAAGCTAAAATAGCGTTCTAAATTTAGCCCTGCACCCGGGCTTTTGTGAGTGTCCCAAACAGCGAGTGACGTCACAGACTCTCTCGTGCCTCCGCGGTAACAAAAATGGCGAAGGCAAGTGATCGACTTAACCATTCCGCTGTCTAAATGTGCAGTGCATGGAGTAACAAAACGCGGATACGTCATTAAACCACATGGTAAAGGAAGAATATAGCCAGTTGGATGTTTTCGTCTCACTTTTGGATCACGAAAAGACAAAGTTTCTTCATTATTTGTAAGTTTCTGTTTGAAGCGTTGCGCCAACGTTGTCACCGGGGATAATCCGTGTGACGTCATAAAGCCTCGTTTTCGTAGGAAATACAAAAAAACATTAGTTTCTCAGCCGTGTTGTCCCGTCGTAAGAAATATTCGTCATTGTGATGGCGCAAATGAATGCAAATTAGGTCGTCTATCCGTTTTGTGCAGCTATATTTCTTAAATATTCTTAATCATGTCGTTATGCCTTCCGCAATGGACCCACCCCTCGGTGCCTGGCTGGTGCGCAGGTTGTCTGGTTCGCTGTCTCTGTCTTTGCGTAACATATTCGTCACGCCTACGTCACAGATAGTCTGGATACCAGTGTGCGCAGAGATTCTAAACTCGTTCCAAACAGTCACGTGCTTCGTTCGTTTGTCCCCAAAATAAGTAAACCGAAAGTCTTGGCGAAAGAAACTGTATAGCCCTATGGAGTGCATGACGGTGACAGGCAGAGACCGTTCCATCTATGTTGCACCTTGGCCCTGATTGGTTAAGTCTATTCGGCCTAGTGGTGATCGGTCTTCCCCAAGCAGTTGGACGCTTTCCATTGTAAGCCTCATTAAACCATGCAAAAGAGAGAGAGAAAAAATAATTGTTGGTTGGTCAGACCGTGTGTCCCAGTTGACTCCCATCAGTTGAGGGTAGTGTGCTTAACGACCGTCAGTCAGGTCACCGTGACGTCAGTTACCATGCCTCGATGGGCGGAGTGTTGTAATCTCCCCCAGGGGGGCGCTCTGATGAACGCCAACTCAGTTTATAACGTATCCATGACAACCATCTTGAAATGGAGCCCTAGCGCACCCACCCTCACAGGGGTCGGCGGTGTCACCCCCTCACAAACCCCCCCCCCCCCCCCTCCCCCCGGAGGCAGCGGCTCATCCATTAAGTCGCAGGTTTAACGACACGAGATGATGCTTAAACAGGAAGCAGTATGAACGGTATGTGGGGGGGGGGGGGGGGGGTTGTCTGGGCGAAAGCAGGAAGCAAAGGAGGGCGGGGGGGGGGGGGGGGTGTTGGATTGGGCCAAGGGAGGAGAGCGGGCAGAGCGCGGGTGGATGGGGGGTGGGTGGGGAATATGATGAAAGGGGAAGGGGGTCGGAGGCTAAATGAGGGAGGCTGGATAGGGGAGAGGGTGCATAAAGGAGACAGAGAGAGAGGAGGGGGAGGGGGGGGGGGGTCAGCGCCGAGGGTGGGTGATGCGGATGGGGGTGGTACGTCTTCCTGGCGGCGGATTATTCACCTCGCTACAGTATACAGTGCTTTAATTTGTGTTGAAATGACCGGGATATTAACGGCGTCTGTTCCTCTTTCACCTCCAATGTCGTAACCATCGTGTGACCTTCTTACGAGTTCCCCTCCAGCCATGCGATTCTCTGCCGCACGAAGACTGGCCTTCATGAGTCTAGACACACCCTTTGCGTTTCTTTACCTTCCTCCATTAATGGACAGAACTTTAAAAAAACTTATTACCCACTTACACTACACATTACACTCGTCAAGGTTGTTGACACAATAGTCAACCATTCTGATTGAGTTATCTGAACGTAGATCAGATCAACGTGATGGACATTCCGAACTAGTACAGTGGTCACTGAGTGAAGGTGTACACTCTACCGTTCAGAGACCGACACAGTTGTCATTGAGTGAATGTATACACACCACCGTTCAGAGACCGACACATGGGCCACTGAGTGAATGTGTACACTCCACCGTTCAGAGATCAACACAGTGGTCACTGACTGAATGTGTACACTCCACCGTTCAGAGACCGACAGTGGCCGCTGAATGTGTACACTCCACCGTTACCAGACCGACACAGTGATCGCTGGATGTGTACACTCCACCGTTACCAGACCGACACAGTGGTCGCTGAATGTGTACACTCCACCGTTTAGAGACCGACACAGTGGTCGCTGAATGTGTACACTTCACCGTTCAGAGACCGACACAGTGATCGCTGAATGTGTACACTCCACCGTTTAGAGACCGACACAGTGGTCGCTGAATGTGTACACTTCACCGTTACCAGACCGACACAGTGGTCGCTGGATGTGTACACTCCACCGTTCAGAGATCGACACAGTGATCGCTGGATGTGTACACTCCACCGTTCAGAGATCGACACAGTGATCGCTGGATGTGTACACTCCACCGTTTAGAGACCGACACAGTGGTCGCTGAATGTGTACACTTCACCGTTACCAGACCGACACAGTGGTCGCTGGATGTGTACACTCCACCGTTCAGAGACCGACACAGTGGTCGCTGAATGTGTACACTCCACCGTTCAGAGATCGACACAGTGATCGCTGGATGTGTACACTCCACCGTTTAGAGACCGACACAGTGGTCGCTGAATGTGTACACTCCACCGTTTAGAGACCGACACAGTGGCCGCTGAATGTTTACACTCCACCGTTACCAGACCGACACAGTGATCGCTGGATGTGTACACTCCACCGTTACCAGACCGACACAGTGGTCGCTGAATGTTTACACTCCACCGTTACCAGACCGACACAGTGATCGCTGGATGTGTACACTCCACCGTTTGGAGAGCGACACAGTGGTCGCTGAATGTGTACACTCCACCGCGCAGAGACCGACACAGTGGTCGCTGAATGTTTACACTCCATCGTTTAGAGACCGACACAGTGGTCGCTGAATGTGTACACTCCACCGCGCAGAGACCGACACAGTGGTCGCTGAATGTGTACACTCCACCGTTCAGAGACCGACACAGTGATCGCTGGATGTTTACACTCCACCGTTCAGAGACCGACACAGTGGTCGCTGAATGTTTACACTCCACCGTTACCAGACCGACACAGTGGTCGCTGAATGTGTACACTCCACCGTTACCAGACCGACACAGTGGTCGCTGAATGTTTACACTCCACCGTTACCAGACCGACACATTGGTCGCTGAATGTGTGCACTCCACCGTTACCAGACCGACACAGTGGTCGCTGAATGTGTACACTCCACCGTTACCAGACCGACACAGTGATCGCTGAATGTGTACACTCCACCGTTACCAGACCGACACAGTGGTCGCTGAATGTGTACACTCCACCGTTACCAGACCGACACAGTGATCGCTGGATGTTTACACTCCACCGTTCAGAGACCGACACAGTGGTCGCTGAATGTATACACTCCACCGTTCAGAGACCGACACAGTGGTCGCTGAATGTGTTCACTCCACCGTTACCAGACCGACACAGTGGTCGCTGAATGTGTACACTCCACCGTTCAGAGACCGACAGTGGTCGCTGAATGTTTACACTCCACCGTTACCAGACCGACACAGTGGTCGCTGAATGTGTACACTCCACCGTTCAGAGATCGACACAGTGATCGCTGGATGTGTACACTCCACCGTTCAGAGACCGACACAGTGGTCGCTGAATGTGTACACTCCACCGTTACCAGACCGACACAGTGGTCGCTGAATGTGTACACTCCACCGTTACCAGACCGACACAGTGGTCGCTGAATGTGTACACTCCACCGTTCAGAGACCGACACAGTGGTCGCTGAATGTGTACACTCCACCGTTACCAGACCGACACAGTGGTCGCTGAATGTTTACACTCCACCGTTACCAGACCGACACAGTGGTCGCTGAATGTTTACACTCCACCGTTACCAGACCGACACAGTGATCGCTGGATGTGTACACTCCACCGCGCAGAGACCGACACAGTGGTCGCTGAATGTGTACACTCCACCGTTCAGAGACCGACACAGTGATCGCTGGATGTTTACACTCCACCGTTCAGAGACCGACACAGTGGTCGCTGAATGTTTACACTCCACCGTTACCAGACCGACACAGTGGTCGCTGAATGTGTACACTCCACCGTTACCAGACCGACACAGTGATCGCTGGATGTATACACTCCACCGTTACCAGACCGACACAGTGGTCGCTGAATGTGTACACTCCACCGTTACCAGACCGACACAGTGATCGCTGGATGTTTACACTCCACCGTTCAGAGACCGACACAGTGGTCGCTGAATGTTTACACTCCACCGTTACCAGACCGACACAGTGGTCGCTGAATGTGTACACTCCACCGTTACCAGACCGACACAGTGATCGCTGGATGTGTACACTCCACCGTTACCAGACCGACACAGTGATCGCTGAATGTGTACACTCCACCGTTACCAGACCGACACAGTGGTCGCTGAATGTGTACACTCCACCGTTCAGAGACCGACACAGTGGTCGCTGAATGTGTACACTCCACCGTTACCAGACCGACACAGTGATCGCTGGATGTATACACTCCACCGTTACCAGACCGACACAGTGGTCGCTGAATGTGTACACTCCACCGCGCAGAGACCGACACAGTGGTCGCTGAATGTGTACACTCCACCGATTAGAGACCGACACAGTGGCCGCTGAATGTGTACACTCCACCGTTCAGAGATCGACACAGTGATCGCTGAATGTGTACACTTCACCGTTCAGAGACCGACACAGTGATCGCTGAATGTGTACACTCCACCGTTTAGAGACCGACACAGTGGTCGCTGAATGTGTACACTCCACCGTTTAGAGACCGAAACAGTGGCCGCTGAATGTGTACACTCCACCGTTCAGAGACCGACACAGTGATCGCTGAATGTGTACACTCCACCGTTTAGAGACCGACACAGTGGTCGCTGAATGTGTACACTCCACCGTTTAGAGACCGAAACAGTGGCCGCTGAATGTGTACACTCCACCGTTCAGAGACCGACACAGTGATCGCTGAATGTGTACATTCCATCGTTCAGAGACCACACACCTAGTGTGCAAATCTGTAGCCTCCTTTACTAGCCTCCACCTGCCGTAAACGATATACCAATCTTTCAGACCGTACATCAAAGAGCAAATCGAATTGCGCGTTGTTTTGTAGTGACAAGTTTTGCCTCATGTCTGCAGGCTTTGAACGCAGCGTGGGCGCAAGTCGTGGGACCAAAAACAGCGCAGTAAATATCACAGAAAACCCGCGCAAGAGAGAATCTGTTGAATGCTATTCGACCCGTTGCGAAGTCATTTCCATGGCACCCAAAAAATACCATAGTTTTTTGTTTATGTCAGATCCTGGTCGTCAAAGTGAAATTCAACTCGTCTTGTCTTGTGTCAGCTTGTAATAAAAAAAAATTCGGGTTCGCCCAAATGGCCCATTTTTGTTCAATGAAGCTGTCACTTAGGATTTGAGTAATTGCATATTGAACTTCGGCGCTCTCCACAATGTTCTAGAAAATGCTAAACAATGAAGTTCACGTCATTCAATCTGCCAATATCGGGTGGGAGGTGTTGCACAAAAATTCTTGGTTGTTTGTAATATTGACTTTAGAGGATCGCATACGACACTCACACAATGATTCTTGCACTGTGGGTAAACCAACACATTGTTGACATTACTTAATGTCAACTGCTAAAAACGCAATATCGTAACGAGACTTTAACTTTTCTTATTCCAATGAGACGTGGATGTCCGTTGATCCAATGACGATGCGTGAAAAATATGCGCCTTGTTTAGGTATCTCACCAGAGACTAACAAAGGAAGATAACACCGACATATTTATATGTATGTATTTATACATATATTAGCGTAATTAGATCATGAGCAATACATTAACATTAGTTCCTGTCACCTTACGAGTCCAGTCCGGCTTCAGGCATTATGGACAACCACAACATTGTCATTATGGCAATGATCAATATAACGGAAAGAATAATAATAAATAAATGAGTATTACATTTGAAATGAAACGGTTATAAACCGTCGCTTAATAACCATGATAATTTTCTGACGAAGATAGTCACAACGAATATGACGTCATAGCAGCGAAGCCAAACCGGGAAGTAGATATCGCGGAAACGAAAACTTTGCAATGCGTTAAAGGACGTAGGCGACAACATCTGACAATGATTGCAGCCGGAGACTCGGGGCGGGGGGAGGGTGGGGCAGGGGGGGGGGGGGTGTTGGGTATCCATAATTTAATCTTAGAATACAGATTGTATTTATCGGTATCATATCATAGGGACGATATGGTCACATCATATGATAGGGGAATCATATCATGGGGGGAGTGGGGGGGGGGGGGGTCACATTCATAATCCCATCGTGGAATAGAGATTGTATTTACCGGAATCATATCATATAGGTAAGCGACGCTCGTTGCGCGTGTTATCACAATGGGATGTGATGGTAGGATAGTAACGATATCATATGAGTCGGCAGGTAGAGTTGGTATGATGCCAGATATGTGAAGGAAACATTGTATGAGTAATCTACGAGGGTGGGGGGGGGGGGGTATGAAAATGGCCCCTGGAAGGGTCTGACATTTGGATCAGAGCCTATGTTCCCGCTCTCCGCCATTGGTAAATTAGCCTTGGTCCTTGCCATGTTCAGTGATACACGTTCAAGTGAACTCCATAGTCAACAACAACCCTGTATGAAAACAAAATGACACAAACAACAACCCTGTAATACATCAGTCAGGTCACGGTCACGGTCACGGTCACGGTTCCGCCATGCAGGTATGTAACGTAACGACATTTACTTGTAACGAAGAAAGTTGTTTGGTATGTTGGTAAAAATACAGCGCAATGTTTGATCAGCCGGGACAACTTTTAATTATTATTTAGGCGTAGCTGTGGTAAGGTCTACTCGAGGAGTTGGTGGTCGGTGACTCCCGGTGATTGAAATGGTAAGAATGGTGCGACTTCGCGTCCTGTGTACTGCTCTCCCCGGGCTCCAGGGGCGAGTGGGACGGCGGCCCCAGTTCCAGCCCCCCAGGGTCCGTCCCCGACCCCTGCCCGGGCCCCGGTCCCGGTCCTGGTCCCGGTCCCACCAGGTGGAGCTTGCCGTGCCCGCTACCCGTGCTGCCCACGGAGCTGGAGTGGCTGGCGGCGGCGACGTACTTAGGGTCCGTGTGGGGCCGGGCCGCGCGCAGCTTGGCCGCGTAACCGTTGGCGTGGAGCAGGGTCAGGTTGGTGTCCGTGGCGCAGTGCCGATTATGGAAGCGATATGTCCGCAACACCGTCGGCATGAGCCGCTGGTGGCGCTGTCTACATGACCGGAAGATGGTATTCATGAAAGCCTGGCGAAATTTCAGCGACATGATGTTGTAGAGCAGTGGATTCACGACGGATATGACGTAGTACAAAACACCGGAAACGGGGTAGAAGACGTGCATCCAATGATTGATGGCGGCTGTATAGTGTTCCTGTGGCGTGTAAAGCGCAATCAACCTCTGAGCGTGGAAGGGAAGCCAGCAGATGAAAAACGCCACCACGACGGCAACTGCAATTAGAGAAGAACCTAATGGTAGATAATCAGTTTTGATTGATACGAATTAGACCACATGTAGTTTGTGAGTTTATGTACAAAAATTGGTGCGCCTTACTTGGCCGCAGCAGCGTCCTTACATGATGCGAGCATTGTTCGTTGCAGGGGCAAGATGTGAAAATGCGAGGGATAATGGATCAACATCCTGGGATGAAAGCTAACATAATCCACGCCACTCCAATTTATAATCTAACACACATAATAGCCGTCCGATAATGACGAGGCGTGCATTGCGTGATGTGTTTGCAACGTGCAAAGATGCGAGAACATCAACAAATAGGGACAGAAGATCACAGGCCGGAGACATTAGAGGAGCGACACGACCTGTGCAAATGTCCAATGAGCCCCACTGCACATCAAAAATATTGTCCATATTTATATATAATTATGTGGATACGTAATCGTCATTATCCTGGACGCGGGTTATCATCGCTGCCCTTGGGGTTCCCATGGCAACCAGAAAGGCGTCAGATCCACTGACCTAATTCGTCGTAAATAATGACTTCAAAGGACGCGACGGTCAAGGCCATACGGACTCAACAAACAAAACAACATTGTTGCCATCTACAAGGCCAATTGCATAATCAGAACATGTCTGATTGATCTCTATATAAAGCATATATAATGCAATTAACTGTTAATATTATTGTAAGCGGTGTCTCTGGGAGATTAACTCGGTTAAGAAGCCACGAAGAAGAATTAGACTCCAGAAAACACGACAGATTGAGGCGAAAAATGTCAATCTCAGACGTCGGCACCCCCATGTGAGTTTTATTTGAACCATTTTGCCATAACATTATGTAAACATCAACATAACATGACACTTTACAGCAATATGCCTTCTAATATATAAGGATGCATAATGTATTAAAAAGCCAGTGTTTAATGCTGTCTTGCCAACGTAATAAATTGCCATGAACTGTGCAGTGTTGATGTTCATGTACCAATAATACAAAAACTAATAACTAATAAGACAAAAACTAATAACTAATAAGACAAAAACTTATAACTAATAAGAAAACAATAATAACGAATAAGACAAAAAATAATAACAAAAAGACAACAAACAATAACAAATAAGACAAAAAACACAGATGAATATCAAATCTGATAAAATTAAACGTTATACTTACCCAACATTTTAATCACAGCTCTGCGCGCACGCGCCTGTTGCAGCGCGCGAAGTTCATTTCCGGTTTGCTGGCTGTGCTGTGACGAGTCTGACCCTGCGCGGCGCAGGCTGGAGCGCCGTATCGCCAGGCCGATCAGCACATAGAGCACGGTAATGATAGTCATGGGCGTGATGAAGAACAAGAAGGTGGACACCTCGAAGGCGTGGCGGAAAGATGTTTTGATGCTGCACTGGGCGGATTCCAGCACGACCCGACCGCTGGGGTCGCTGATGTAGGTTATGCCGAACTGAATGACCATCGGCACAGCGCAGGCCCCCGAGATGACCCAGATGGTCACGATAATTTTCACCGCCCGTCGCAGGCTCGATTGCCGTTGCGAGCGCATGGGGTGGCAAATGGCCATGTATCGTTCGGCGGTGAAGGCCGTGATGGTCAGGATAGAGGCGTTGGTGGATGTCTCGGCGGCCATGGTGCGGATGGCACAGAAGGCTTCCCCGAAGATATAGGGGTATTGGAACCAGAAGATATAGGTCTCCTGGGGTAAGCCCAGCACCAACATCAACAGGTCCGAGATGGCCAGATTAAAGAGATAGTAATTGGTGGCCGTCTGCATGAAGCGGTTCCTCGCGATGACGACACACGTGGACACGTTTCCTAGCAACCCGAAGATAAAGATGATGATGTAGATGACGGTGATGGGGACGACCACGTGCAGTGCCTGGCGCTGGGGCCCCAGGATGACCTGGAGGTACTCCCATAGATCCCCCTCCCAGGGCTCCATCGTGGCGTTCACCCCGCTCAGGTTGCCCGGACCGGATCCCCCGAACGTGGACGGCGTGGTCCCTGGGGGCCACGCCGTCACCTCCCCCGGGGGTCGCGTCCGAGCTTCCGTAACCGTCACCATGGCGACGCTGTAGTCCGACTCCGCCTCCGCGACGTATTCCTCCAGGAGCCACTGGGCGTTGCTGGCGTTAGGACGCTCGGGGTGTGGTACGCCGTCAGCGCTGACGGCCAATAGGTACGCTCCGCTGTACGACTCCTCGGGGAGAACGCTCAGATAGGCGGCCATGCCGTACCGCTATATCATGGCGTACCGTGTCGGGTGTACCCTCCCCCTCACGCTCATTACCGGCCCGCGCGCAGATGTTATCCACAAATATCCTATCCTCTTTACAGGACAACAGATGTGTTTTTTCGTATTCTTGTCCTTTTATATCCGATCTCTATGCGAATGAGTTTCATCATCCGCCGACAGATGCCTCGCGCCCGGCGTACTTCCCCTTGCCCTTGACCGCTGGTACCAGCCGCATCGACGTCAACACATGGATCGGTGGAGACGCCTGGCGGAGAACACCAGTCAAGATGAGGATCATAGAGGGCGCCCCCAGCGGCACACAACCAGGTGACGACGGGGACCAGCTCTGGCGGTCGGTCAAACAAAGTGACCTGCCGCACGCGATGAGCCGTACTTACAGCTGGTCAACGCCTCCGGACCATCCCATTGGTCTTGTGGTATGGCATGCGGTGAATAAAAACTAAAAGCGATTGGTGATTGATGACTGCCTGCCGTGGCCTCCCTCTGGCCTCGTTGACGGCGGGACGGGGCTCTCTGGCTGAGGCCCCTCTCCCCACCTCCCTTCGTCCTGGTAGCCTTGGCCAGGACCCGTGACGCCCCTCTCCCCCGGAGCTGGCGCTGTTGTCTCTCACGGGTCTCTAAAATCCTTGCTGGCTTCCCCACGGGTCTCTGCAGTCCTCGCTGGCTTCACCACGGGGCGGGATCTGGTATGCGACGGACCGGGGCGCTTCAAAGCATTGATGGAACCCCGAGATGACCTTGGGTATCAATCTCATGGCAGGCTTCCTGGAACAAATGGCAAATCAGACTGTATTGTATTCCCCGGTGGATGGAGGAGCGCGATGTGGTGGGTGGGCGGGAGGACGGGGCGACAATGCGACAACGCGGCTTGCGGCCGCTTAGCGTGAACGACTGGAGTGGGGGGACAGGGTCATTAATCTAACGGGTAACGCGGTGTAATCGACGACCTTGTTGTCTGATCACCCCGCCTGCTGTCGTCCGCTAAATAACCTATTGTTTGCGTCCGCTGGGCGGGGAGCCCAGAGGACGAGGGATCTATTATGCGTCGCTTAGGTATCGCACTGGGCTTTACATTGCGAAGATAATGACGTGGATAAGTTGAGGACGGAGCGGGACAATAGGTTTCTCAGACCGTTTATGGAAACTAATAATGAATCCAATTTTCAGTTATCGGTGGCTTACATTAAAACTACCGCAAAAAATACCGCATAGTGTCCCGAATGTTTGATAAAAATTAACTTAAAAAGTGACTGAGTCTACTGGATGGTAGTGTCGTGACGTCACACAACGCCTCTGAGTCACTTTGACCCGGTTAAACCAATATTTCCCGAGGCACAATAATACCACACACGCGACATGATAGCAGCCACTGCATATAATATTTATAGCTAGTAGATGATACATCATATTTTTGAAGGTTGTCTTAGGTGAAAACCGCCGTTTTGCAGTGTTGTTGTGCTCCAGTAATGGTTGTTTCGTATTTTGCTTCATTGAGCATCGTCAAGTCGATTCTAACAAAGATTTTGCAATTTGCGGATGATTTACCATCTTTATGGTATGACATCACCTCAGACACTGGCAACGTTGCAGTTAAACACAAATCCAGATCCAAAGATACATTTACATTCAATAATGTGGTTTGCGTTTTGTCACCCAACATATTCGCCATATGATCGGACAAATTTTTCTTGTTCAGTGGATTGCTTAGAAGTGAAATTCGGGAATCCTCCGGAAAGGTCACACGCCGCAATCTATGAGGCATAAATATGCATGTACGTATGTATATATGTATATGTGTAGCAGTAGCAAACTATACCAAGTCGTCTCTGCTAGAGGGATCACTTCTTTAGCCGAAAAGGTTGAATGGCTGACTCGAGATCCACCAGGGGACCCCCCCCCCACGCGTTATATGTATATATAATTATGTGGGCGTGTCGTGTGTTAGGATATATTTGACGGGGGAAAGAATTACAAGCATGTATGGTAGGGAAGGCCAATACAATGTGTATTAACGGTTAAAAATTAAATTGACCCCATCAAAGGTGGGGTTCAAAAGGCCACGCACAGCATAGTGGCAAGCCAAAGGCAACAAGCAAGATACACAAGCAGCCACGCTCTAAACAAGGACATCCAGACGCCGTTTGTTGCCCTTGGAACATGACCTCAATGAAGGATATAAAGCTACTTTCCGATTGGTTTATATACAATATAGGACTAAAAACCGTGAGACATATAGTTCGATCGTGCAATGGTGACCGATAATCGACTACCCACCATAGATACGTTTTAACGTTGCAAAAAACTTCTTATATTGAAAGCGAGAGAAGAGACATACAGAGCAAGATATGAAAATATATAGAGTGCGAGAGAGGGAGATCCTGCTAGTTTTGGATCTGATAAACTTAAACAAACCGCATTGATCGAATACTGGACAGTTATATATTGGCCCACGTACGTTACCTTGCCACCTGTGTCCGCGCATTTCAAGGTCGTTTACGTCGCATTGGTGGTTTGTACGCTCGCCCCCCCCTCCAGTTCTCTCCGGTATTCACCGGTACGTCGGCCGGCCTAATCACCGGGATCCCTTATTTGTCAGTCGCCAGAAAAACATGCGCCGGTAGGCAATGGTGTTGACAGTTTGCAGCAAGGCAGATGTAACGAGGCCTTTTTTTTCATAACACAGGCCAACTGCTTTGTGAAATCATTTACTCTCGTCTGTGAAGTATCGCAGTGAAGTCTCGCGTGAATGGGGAAACAATTTAGCCTGGCGGAAGCGAAGAGCACGCCGGGGCATCTAACCCAATAACCCGGGTCCATGGAGATCCCGACCCACAGTCATCATTGCATGGGGGTGCATGCATGCAGCTTGCCCGGAGGCTGTCCGTTGGCTGGCAGGGGCGGCATAGGCGCAGACTCAACATCTCCGTGGTGCTATTTTCACATCAAAGGTCTGGGCTGGGGCGCCTGCCTCGTCGGTCGGCCGGAGAAGAGTAATGTGCCCCATTCGGGCGTAAAATGGTTCCGCCAGGAATCTTAATACAGCGCCGTGCATATGATCCGCTCCCACGAAAACTTGAGCAATCTAAACATATTCTCTGATATGTGAAATATAATTTGACATTTCCCTGAACAAATAATTCTAATGTTAAGCGCCCTGTGGATTTACGTTGTTGTATAAACAGGCCGTTTGTATGTATCATATTTTACCGGCGAGTCTCGGGAGCAACTAGGTAATGGGCTTCAATTGAGTTAGTTTGTTCTGCAGACTGGTATATTCCTCAGGCGCCTGGCTGTGTTCAGCCGTGGCTTGACAGGGCTGGCAACCGAATGGCGGCACCTCGGTAGAGAGAGAAGCCTTCACGGTGAATTAGACCAGGACTTGATACGGGCAGCGCATTAATACAATGGCCGCGAAACAGAGGGGCGCAGGGAGACGGAGCGGGAGAGAGGAGGAGGGGGAGGGGGAGAAGGAGAGAGGGGGAGGGGGATCCGGAGTGGAGGGGGGGGGGGGTTGGAGGAGAGAGAGAGAGAGGTAGTGAGGGGGAAAGAGGTAGTGAGGGGGAGAGAGAAAGAGGGGGAGGGGACGGGGTAAAGGAGAGAGGGAGTGAGGTGGTGAGGGAAGGAGAGACGCAGAGAGGAGCGGGGGAGAGATAAACGACGAGAGAGAGAATTGGGCTGCGCAGAGGATTGCTCAGAGGTACAATAAGTGCTTGAGTACGGCTGAGTACGGATATGTAGATTTGAGATGGCAGCGCTTTTAATTTAATTACTTAGAGTCCGCTCGATATGTTAACAGGGCACTTCGGACCGACGTGGAATTGCAATGTGCTGATGATGGTTATCGTCCGTCTCACGCTGACTGTTAACACAATCCGGCACACACCCTAACTCTATGTCACCCTTGACATCTATTTGCAAGTCTTTGAACGTGCGCGAAATAATGATATTATATGTAAATCACATGTACGCATACTTATGCACCGTTTGGATGATGAGAGAGCGCAAGATGATTTGGATGGATTATATATATTTAGTATTATCATCGTGTGCCACAAAACCACTCTCCCGGCAGATGCCGCTCACTCCCCACACCCACCTTGCCCCCACGCTGCCCCACTCTGCCAGAACACTGCCTCCCATCACTCTGTGTAACAGTGAATGTAAAGGGTTTTGTTCAATGGTATAGGAGTCAAAAACGAGGTCTGACAACTGATAATCTTTAATTGTTATGTTTGAATTTTTGGTTTATCAAAATAAGACAGGTTCATCATATCCTTGGACCTTAAACTGGCCTCAGATTAATCAAATTTGAACACATGCTGTCGCTTATGATATTAATATTACGATAAACATTATATAAATGACACATCCGAGGCCGACTTTCGCCATTTCAATTTTCATGGGACGAAGGATAGGCCTAATCCTGATGGTAATATGTGACACATGGGGCAAAATGGATTAAAACTAGGCGGCCGCACCAACCGTCCCGGCCAATCACCATGGAGACTGTGGGAGGATCCAGGCAGCCAAGCGCCAGAGATCAGGATTCCTCGGCTGGGAAGTAACCAATCGCGGCACGTCTCTCAATCATATCAATGGTGTCTAGCACCATTGCTTGACAAGCTATTCGTCACCGCTTTACTCCCTTCGTACGATCGCCCCACCAGGTGCTATAATGCTTAGTGTAGTAAGGAAGGAAATGTAAACCATGACATGATTACGATGAGTCGTGTAAAAAAATGGCGCGTTGTCCTCGCTTGACATGGTCAGCTGGCATTAAGGGAGGGATAGCGGGACAGTCACAGTGGAGTTACTCTGGGGGAGCCAATGGGAAGATAGGAAGGAAACTCATTTCTCTTGAGACACAAAGGATTTTGGATGTCGTCAGATGTTTTGGGTGCTAATGAAGTGGAGGTGCTTGAGTACAACCAAATAAAGTACTGACGGGTCCAGGAGGAGGGTTCGGATCCCTCCTCTCTTCCTGCCCTCACCCTCACCGTTTTTTGACAGCGGACACCGAATTTGGGTATAAATTGTATTTTACAATTTAGATGTAAACTCGCTTCCCCTCCCGCCGACGTTTTGTTCCTCACCCCACACACATACCAGATCTCTTCCCGTCTATTCTTTGTTGTAATGCGCGAACCTTCTCTACTTCTAGTGAAACAAGGAATGCGCCATGTTCAGTGCAAAATAAGTAATCCCCTGAGATATTTTGTTCATTCTCACAATTATTGCACACTAGTGGGGCGAACACCTGTGATGGTTCGAATCACAGTGACCTACTAACATCTCATCTCTGGGCATCCCTGGGTATTGATTCTGATACCAAGGGCAGTAATCAGACCGGATTTTCATGTTCTACTTGTCGTATTTATTGAGCGATAAAGCCTTACACCTGCATCGCAGGAAAAAACTTCACAGATATCCAGGGCAATCATAACCAGGTGTTGGCCGACTGGCCACGATAAATGTCAGGGAGATTTAAAAACATATTATTTCTGGGCCAAAAGGAACCGCCTTTGGCAAAGCGATCCATCATGTAAGTCGGCCTCACAGGCAGATAACGACCAACCATTCTAGTCAGTCTGGTGTGTGAATAAGGTAGGCAACGACCAACCATTCTAGTCAGTGTGGTGTGTGAATAAGGTAGGCAACGACCAACCATTCTAGTCAGTCTGGTGTGTGAATAAGGTAGGCAACGACCAAACATTCTAGTCGGTGTGGTGTGTGAATAAGGCAGACAACGACCAAACATTCTAGTCAGTGTGGTGTGTGAATAAGGTAGGCAACGACCAACCATTCTAGTCAGTGTGGTGTGTGAATAAGGTAGGCAACGACCAACCATTCTAGTCAGTGTGGTGTGTGAATAAGATTGGCGACGACCAACCATTCTAGTCAGTGTGGTGTGTGAATAAGATTGGCGACGACCAACCATTCTAGTCAGTGTGGTGTGTGAATAAGATTGGCCACGACCAACCATTCTAGTCAGTGTGGTGTGTGAATAAGGTTGGCGACGACCAAACATTCTAGTCGGTGTGGTGTGTGAATAAGGTAGGCAACGACCAACCATTCTAGTCAGTGTGGTGTGTGAATAAGATTGGCGACGACCAACCATTCTAGTCAGTGTGGTGTGTGAATAAGGTAGGCAACGACCAACCATTTTAGTCGGTGTGGTGTGTGAATAAGGTAGGCAACGACCAACCATTCTAGTCAGTGTGGTGTGTGAATAAGATTGGCGACGACCAACCATTCTAGTCGGTGTGGTGTGTGAATAAGGTTGGCGACGACCGAACATTCTAGTCGGTGTGGTGTGTGAATAAGGTAGGCAACGACCAACCATTCTAGTCAGTGTGGTGTGTGAATAAGATAGGCAACGACCAACCATTCTAGTCAGTGTGGTGTGTGAATAAGGTAGGCAACGACCAACCATTCTAGTCAGTGTGGTGTGTGAATAAGGTTGGCCACGACCAACCATTCTAGTCACTGTGGTGTGTGAATAAGGTAGGCGACGACCAACCATTCCAGTCAGTGTGGTGTGTGAATAAGGTAGGCAACGACCAACCATTCTAGTCAGTGTGGTGTGTGAATAAGGTAGGCAACGACCAACCATTCTAGTCGGTGTGGTGTGTGAATAAGGTAGGCGACGACCAACCATTCCAGTCAGTGTGGTGTGTGAATAAGGTTGGCGACGACCAACCATTCTAGTCAGTGTGGTGTGTGAATAAGATTGGCGACGACCAACCATTCTAGTCAGTGTGGTGTGTGAATAAGGTAGGCAACGACCAACCATTCTAGTCGGTGTGGTGTGTGAATAAGGTAGGCGACGACCAAACATTCTAGTCGGTGTGGTGTGTGAATAAGGTAGGCAACGACCAACCATTCTAGTCAGTGTGGTGTGTGAATAAGATTGGCGACGACCAACCATTCTAGTCGGTGTGATGTGTGAATAAGGTAGGCAACGACCAAACATTCTAGTCAGTGTGATGTGTGAATAAGGTAGGCAACGACCAATCATTCTAGTCAGTGTGGTGTGTGAATAAGGTAGGCAACGACCAACCATTCTAGTCAGTGTGGTGTGTGAATAAGGTAGGCAACGACCAACCATTCTAGTCAGTGTGGTGTGTGAATAAGATTGGCGACGACCAACCATTCTAGTCGGTGTGATGTGTGAATAAGGTAGGCAACGACCAAACATTCTAGTCAGTGTGATGTGTGAATAAGGTAGGCAACGACCAACCATTCTAGTCAGTGTGGTGTGTGAATAAGGTAGGCGACGACCAACCATTCTAGTCAGTGTGGTTTGTGAATAAGGTAGGCAACGACCAAACATTCTAGTCAGTGTGATGTGTGAATAAGGCAGGCAACGACCAAACATTCTAGTCAGTGTGGTGTGTGAATAAGGTAGGCAACGACCAACCATTCTAGTCAGTGTGGTGTGTGAATAAGATTGGCGACGACCAACCATTCTAGTCAGTGTGGTGTGTGAATAAGATTGGCGACGACCAACCATTCTAGTCGGTGTGATGTGTGAATAAGATTGGCGACGACCAACCATTCTAGTCGGTGTGATGTGTGAATAAGGTAGGCAACGACCAAACATTCTAGTCAGTGTGATGTGTGAATAAGGTAGGCAACGACCAACCATTCTAGTCAGTGTGGTGTGTGAATAAGGTAGGCAACGACCAACCATTCTAGTCAGTGTGGTGTGTAAATAAGATTGGCGACGACCAACCATTCTAGTCAGTGTGGTGTGTGAATAAGGTAGGCAACGACCAACCATTCTAGTCAGTGTGGTGTGTGAATAAGGTAGGCAACGACCAAACATTCTAGTCAGTGTGGTGTGTGAATAAGGTTGGCGAGGACCAACCATTCTAGTCAGTGTGGTGTGTGAATAAGATTGGCGACGACCAACCATTCTAGTCAGTGTGGTGTGTGAATAAGGTAGGCAACGACCAACCATTCTAGTCAGTGTGGTGTGTGAATAAGGTAGGCAACGACCAACCATTCTAGTCAGTGTGGTGTGTGAATAAGGTAGGCAACGACCAACCATTCTAGTCAGTGTGGTGTGTGAATAAGGTAGGCAACGACCAACCATTCTAGTCAGTGTGGTGTGTGAATAAGGTAGGCAACGACCAACCATTCTAGTCAGTGTGATGTGTGAATAAGGTAGGCAACGACCAACCATTCTAGTCAGTGTGGTGTGTGAATAAGGTAGGCAACGACCAACCATTCCAGTCAGTGTGGTGTGTGAATAAGGTAGGCAACGACCAACCATTCTAGTCAGTGTGGTGTGTGAATAAGGTAGGCAACGACCAACCATTCCAGTCAGTGTGGTGTGTGAATAAGGTAGGCAACGACCAACCATTCTAGTCAGTGTGGTGTGTGAATAAGGTAGGCGACGACCAACCATTCCAGTCAGTGTGGTGTGTGAATAAGGTAGGCAACGACCAACCATTCTAGTCAGTGTGGTGTGTGAATAAGGTAGGCGACGACCAACCATTCTAGTCGGTGTGGTGTGTGAATAAGGTAGGCAACGACCAACCATTCTAGTCAGTGTGATGTGTGAATAAGGTTGGCGACGACCAACTATTCTAGTCACTGTGGTGTGTGAATAAGGTAGGCAACGACCAACCATTCTAGTCAGTGTGATGTGTGAATAAGGTAGGCAACGACCAACCATTCTAGTCAGTGTGATGTGTGAATAAGGTAGGCAACGACCAACCATTCTAGTCGGTGTGGTGTGTGAATAAGGTAGGCAACGACCAACCATTCTAGTCAGTGTGATGTGTGAATAAGGTAGGCAACGACCAACCATTCTAGTCGGTGTGGTGTGTGAATAAGGTAGGCAACGACCAACCATTCTAGTCAGTGTGGTGTGTGAATAAGGTAGGCGACGACCAACCATTCTAGTCAGTGTGGTGTGTGAATAAGGTAGGCAACGACCAACCATTCTAGTCGGTGTGGTGTGTGAATAAGGTAGGCAACGACCAACCATTCTAGTCAGTGTGATGTGTGAATAAGGTAAGCGACGACCAACCATTCTAGTCAGTGTGGTGTGTGAATAAGGTAGGCGACGACCAACCATTCTAGTCAGTGTGGTGTGTGAATAAGGTAGGCAACGACCAACCATTCTAGTCAGTGTGGTGTGTGAATAAGGTTGGCCACGACCAACCATTCTAGTCACTGTGGTGCGTGAATAAGGTAAGCGACGACCAAACATTCTAGTCGGTGTGATGTGTGAATAAGGTAGGCAACGACCAACCATTCCAGTCAGTGTGGTGTGTGAATAAGGTAGGCAACGACCAAACATTCTAGTCACTGTGGTGCGTGAATAAGGTAAGCGACGACCAAACATTCTAGTCGGTGTGATGTGTGAATAAGGTAGGCAACGACCAACCATTCTAGTCAGTGTGGTGCGTGAATAAGGTAAGCGACGACCAAACATTCTAGTCAGTGTGATGTGTGAATAAGGTAGGCAACGACCAACCATTCTAGTCACTGTGGTGCGTGAATAAGGTAAGCGACGACCAAACATTCTAGTCGGTGTGATGTGTGAATAAGGTAGGCAACGACCAACCATTCTAGTCGGCGTGGTGTGTGAATAAGGTAGGCAACGACCAACCATTCTAGTCAGTGTGATGTGTGAATAAGGCAGGCAACGACCAAACATTCTAGTCGGTGTGGTGTGTGAATAAGGTAGGCAACGACCAACCATTCTAGTCAGTGTGATGTGTGAATAAGGTAGGCAACGACCAACCATTCTAGTCAGTGTGATGTGTGAATAAGGTAGGCAACGACCAACCATTCTAGTCAGTGTGATGTGTGAATAAGGCGGGCAACGACCAACCATTCCAGTCAGTGTGGTGTGTGAATAAGGTAGGCAACGACCAACCATTCCAGTCAGTGTGGTGTGTGAATAAGGTAGGCGACGACCAACCATTCTAGTCAGTGTGATGTGTGAATAAGGTAGGCAACGACCAACCATTCTAGTCAGTGTGATGTGTGAATAAGGTAGGCAACGACCAACCATTCTAGTCAGTGTGATGTGTGAATAAGGTAGGCAACGACCAACCATTCTAGTCAGTGTGGTGTGTGAATAAGGTAGGCGACGACCAACCATTCTAGTCAGTGTGATGTGTGAATAAGGTAGGCAACGACCAACCATTCTAGTCAGTGTGATGTGTGAATAAGGTAGGCAACGACCAACCATTCTAGTCAGTGTGATGTGTGAATAAGGTAGGCAACGACCAAACATTCTAGTCAGTGTGGTGTGTGAATAAGGTAGGCGACGACCAACCATTCTAGTCAGTGTGGTGTGTGAATAAGGTAGGCGACGACCAACCATTCTAGTCAGTGTGATGTGTGAATAAGGTAGGCAACGACCAACCATTCTAGTCAGTGTGATGTGTGAATAAGGTAGGCAACGACCAACCATTCTAGTCAGTGTGATGTGTGAATAAGGTAGGCAACGACCAACCATTCTAGTCGGTGTGGTGTGTGAATAAGGTAGGCAACGACCAACCATTCTAGTCAGTGTGATGTGTGAATAAGGTAGGCAACGACCAACCATTCTAGTCAGTGTGATGTGTGAATAAGGTAGGCAACGACCAACCATTCTAGTCAGTCTGGTGTGTGAATAAGGTAGGCAACGATCAACCATTCTAGTCGGTGTGGTGTGTGAATAAGGTAGGCAACGACCAACCATTCTAGTCAGTGTGGTGTGTGAATAAGGTTGGCCACGACCAACCATTCTAGTCAGTGTGGTGTGTGAATAAGGTAGGCAACGACCAACCATTCTAGTCAGTGTGGTGTGTGAATAAGGTTGGCCACGACCAACCATTCTAGTCGGTGTGGTGTGTGAATAAGGTAGGCAACGACCAACCATTCTAGTCAGTGTGGTGTGTGAATAAGGTTGGCCACGACCAACCATTCTAGTCAGTGTGGTGTGTGAATAAGGTAGGCAACGACCAACCATTCTAGTCAGTGTGGTGTGTGAATAAGGTTGGCCACGACCAACCATTCTAGTCAGTGTGGTGTGTGAATAAGGTAGGCAACGACCAACCATTCTAGTCAGTGTGGTGTGTGAATAAGGTAGGCAACGACCAACCATTCTAGTCAGTGTGATGTGTGAATAAGGTTGGCAACGACCAACCATTCTAGTCAGTGTGGTGTGTGAATAAGGTTGGCGACGACCAACCATTCTAGTCACTGTGGTGCGTGAATAAGGTAGGCAACGACCAACCATTCTAGTCAGTGTGATGTGTGAATAAGGTAGGCAACGACCAACCATTCTAGTCGGTGTGATGTGTGAATAAGGTAGGCAACGACCAACCATTCTAGTCAGTGTGGTGTGTGAATAAGGTAGGCAACGACCAAACATTCTAGTCAGTGTGGTGTGTGAATAAGGTAGGCAACGACCAACCATTCTAGTCAGTCTGGTGTGTGAATAAGGTAGGCGACGACCAACCATTCTAGTCACTGTGGTGTGTGAATAAGGTTGGCGACGACCAACCATTCTAGTCACTGTGGTGCGTGAATAAGGTAGGCAACGACCAACCATTCTAGTCAGTGTGGTGTGTGAATAAGGTTGGCGACGACCAACCATTCTAGTCACTGTGGTGCGTGAATAAGGTAGGCAACGACCAACCATTCTAGTCAGTGTGATGTGTGAATAAGGTAGGCAACGACCAACCATTCTAGTCAGTGTGATGTGTGAATAAGGTAGGCAACGACCAACCATTCTAGTCAGTGTGATGTGTGAATAAGGTAGGCAACGACCAACCATTCTAGTCAGTGTGGTGTGTGAATAAGGTAGGCAACGACCAACCATTCTAGTCAGTGTGGTGTGTGAATAAGGTAGGCAACGACCAACCATTCTAGTCAGTGTGGTGTGTGAATAAGGTAGGCAACGACCAACCATTCTAGTCAGTGTGGTGTGTGAATAAGGTAGGCAACGACCAACCATTCTAGTCAGTGTGGTGTGTGAATAAGGTAGGCAACGACCAACCATTCTAGTCAGTGTGGTGTGTGAATAAGGCAGGCAACGACCAAACATTCTAGTCAGTGTGGTGTGTGAATAAGGTAGGCAACGACCAACCATTCCAGTCAGTGTGGTGTGTGAATAAGGTAGGCAACGACCAACCATTCTAGTCAGTGTGGTGTGTGAATAAGGTAGGCAACGACCAACCATTCTAGTCAGTGTGGTGTGTGAATAAGGTTGGCGACGACCAACCATTCTAGTCGGTGTGGTGTGTGAATAAGATAGGCGACGACCAACCATTCTAGTCAGTGTGGTGTGTGAATAAGGTTGGCCACGACCAACCATTCTAGTCACTGTGGTGCGTGAATAAGGTAGGCGACGACCAACCATTCTAGTCAGTGTGGTGTGTGAATAAGGCAGACAACGACCAACCATTCTAGTCAGTGTGGTGTGTGAATAAGGTAGGCAACGACCAAACATTCTAGTCAGTGTGGTGCGTGAATAAGGTAGGCGACGACCAACCATTCTAGTCAGTGTGGTGTGTGAATAAGGCAGACAACGACCAACCATTCTAGTCAGTCGGCCTGGTATGATATAAACCTGCTGAAACGGCGAACCTGCCAATGGCGCCGAGCGAAAAGCCATGTATTTCCCTATTTGACCGTGTTTGATACACCGCGGCAACCACAAGCTGTTTCTATAAGTATAGGATACGGATTCATCGATGTTTGTTGGAAACCTATGGATGAGTTGATCTTGCATCAATTTAGATGGATTTCATTCGCCATATTGCTGAGGTGACATCGCCTGGAGGGGTAGAGATTGGGAGCGGGGTGGCGGGCTGGTTGGGGGTGGCGACTGGGGCGTGGCATGTGTCCAGCAATATCTAATTACCCAGGAGATCTACTACCCCTAAGGCCAGGACGGTGTGGGAGTCGACGTTTCACGGTTGCCACTTGTGTATAGTGTCACCATCGCTGGTAGGTAGCATCCATTATTCGCTGGCCATTTCTTGGTGTAATTTCATCACCGCCTCCCTGTTGGCGTGACGCCCACACATCACACGCCCCGGGGCCGCCAACGGGCTACCACGGGTCGCGTGCCGTCAGGTAGCGTCTGTGAGTGTTGATGCCTAGTAGCGATGCTCGCGGGGGCTTCACACCGACATGGCTCCCTTCCTTCGACAGCCCGCCATCGCCTGCATTAGTACAATCATCGGGACATCTGGTGAGCGCTGCCGTGTTACACCCACCCTAAGGCAGCCCCACTGCAAAAAGCCACTGAACTCGTAGCTTGTTCATTCGCTTACCGTTTTCTTGGTTGAAAATCAAATGTAACAACATTCCACTCGGTGAACATTAACCTGCGAGGAAGAGGGTGGGGGGGGGGGGGTGGAGAGTGAGAAGAGTCGCTCTCTAGGGGCAATCTATGGGCAATAACAGCACAGCGACCTTGCATTAACCACGTTTTGCGATTCGGGTGTGTCGATGATTTTTCGGCCTGTGCTGGCAGCGAGAAAGAAAACACCGAAACGAAAAAAAAGTAACCACACCCACTTTTTGACTAAAGGCGATAAGATAAAATATGGACGTAAACACAAAGTGATGCTGTCCCAGCGAGCAAAAACAAGATAGCGTTGCAAGTTTTCGTAAAGGTCGCTATCATGTAGACCATGACAACAACATGTGTTTAAACTCATTGTAGTCGTCTATAGCGTGGATAAGAGAGGCAGATCGAAATAGAGAAGCTGTCACACCGAGCGAATTGCGTAGTTACGGCGAATAATCGAAAGGGTACTTTGGCGCTCGGCTTGAAAGGACCCGGCTTCTTTGTTCTCGCCGTCAATGTCCTTCATTGATACCATCTGCGTGTAGTATCTGAATATAAGTAGGGATCAATATGTGAGTGCGTGCTCCCCCACTGACAGCCTTTGTTTGAGGCAGTTCTTGTTAGATTCGATGAAATCTCGGCCAATCGATATATTTCTGCTGACAAGTTGAAGTAATTGCGCATGAGCACCTTTGTTTCTGAAGTGTTCTTAGTCATCGATAATGGCATTTGTCTATGATTGTTGATAATCTGTAGACATTAACATTGATGGTAGTTATCAAGTTCAATCAATGCATGGATGATTTGGCGTTTAACCGCTCACTTTTTGCGAATAGGGTGGTTCAATGGCGCAAATAGAAACCGATACCCAACTAGCTTCTCAGCAGTCGAATCCGGCCTGGTTTCTAAGTCCCTAATGAAAACATTTTCAAAAATACGACGATTGATGTTACTTGTCGCCGTTTATATTTTAATATTATTAGATGCATCTCACCTTGGCCGCCGATTCTATTTCCACTTGTAAGTGATCAAATAACTAGGGGCGAAAACCTGCGACCGGGGGTGGGGGGGCTCCACGTCCCCTCAGACAGCGTTCTTCTTCAAAAAGGAGGGGGGGGGGGTCTAGGCCTCAGATGGTCAAAATGTTGCATTGAAAAGCGGCATTCTTCCTCAAAATGGGGCGGTGGGGAGGGGGGGGGGGATCCGGACCACTTAGCCCCCCTCCGCTGGATCCTATCCTGCATAACCCATATGACTGCTCGGCCATTACCCCCTGCACGTGGCCCCTCAGACGTGAGTGCCTGCCCTAATGGCGTACTTGAAGCAGCTGTTGACGCTGAGACAATACACCGAGAGCATGATAATCACCGCAAGTGGGTATCCGATGGCCTGTCCCATTACAAGGGCTAAATGGAAAATTTTGAAAAGTGAAAGCAGCAACGAGAGCGATAAAAAAAGGAGACTACATTTCTAGGTCACGTCCTCGTCAGCAAAGTGTCTGACGCATGCTGTTCCAAGGTAGGTTTTTTTTCATATCTTCTCTGACCAGCGCTGATTGCGAAAGGCACTGACTGTACCCTTCAACAAATCTCAATATATGTGACACTTGAGATCAATATAACAGCTGCAATGTGACCTTCAGGACCGGAAGTGACGCCGCAGAGAGTAAGGAGGGCGAGGCGCGGGTAAGGCAGAGAGGCTGACAGGGAGAGGGTGGCGGGCGGGGGGGGGGGGTGCAGAGAGGGGTTAGAAGAAAATGAAGAAAGAAAGCCAAAGAGAAAGGGAGATAGATAGAGACTGAAAGTGAACGGCCGGGATGGAGGACAGAAAGGGAGAAAGAGGCAGACAGGCACATGGAGAGAGGATATACAGAGGGCGAGAGATAGAGAGGGTGTGAGAGACAGATCGAGTTAGAGAAGGAGAGAGAGGCAGATCGAAATAGAGACTTGCAGAATAGAGCGAATAAAGTTCGACATATATAGAGAAAGCGATAAATAGAGCATGTCGCGAGAGAGAGGGTGGTGGGTTGGGGGGGACACACGGAGAGCTGTATAGCGATATTTGGAGAGCGGCTGATAGTCATGGCCTCGAGGCGTGCCCGGAGCCTAAACAGTGGCTGGGAGGGATGCATATTGTATGAATTGAGTGCATGGTTCTTCGCCTTTTAGCGGGCGGAACCATCGATTGCCACCGAATTTGAAACGTTAACGAGACGGGTAAGGCCCTTAACAATACATGGACATGCGAAAATTGCCCTCTCATCCAAGCTCATGTTTATGCAA
This sequence comes from Arenicola marina, assembly GCA_964019135.1. Lineage (NCBI taxonomy): Eukaryota > Metazoa > Annelida > Polychaeta > Arenicolidae > Arenicola > Arenicola marina. Next base: position 46,483,667 of record OZ025249.1, read on the forward strand.
CGGTCGCTTTGTGTTGGGCATATCAATCGCCGCCAATGGGGACCCCGGAGCCGCATGAAAGACGAACGGACCAAACTCAATTTGCAGGATTCCATTTGAACTGGTTATCGACCCTTTTGGCGTGGTCAAAGCCATTTGATCTTCCCCGACGTGACCACCGTCCCAGCACTTGCTTTGTTGATCGGCTGTCCGTATCAATGCGCTATCCAGTATAGCAAATCCGAAGCAATGTGCTACTAACCCAGATGTTAATGGCGGCGCCTGAATGGATGACTGGTGAAAAAGCCAATGATTTAAATAATGATGGTTTTTTCTCCTTCTCACGCGATCGAAGGAATGCTTAAAACATAGCAGAAACAGATAAAATTGTATCCTCATGCTATCGGAATCATGTCCTCGCCTTGTCATATAAAAGCAACACCTGTTCTGATAAGGATTTTGGTAGTTGTGATAGGGACTGCAACCCAAGCGGTTCCTAATCCTTATTCAATAAATTTCGGGAGGTTTTATGTGAAAGCGAAATATAACTTCAGAATGAATCAGTGTGCCTGCCTAAGATGGCCCACGTAAAGATCTCACTCTGGTCTGGTACTAGTGGCAAGTCACCCTGTTTCCACATGTTAAGAGTCGGCCAATAAGATATATGCTTATATACTAAATAAAGGAGGAGGCGACATCGTATTTTAACCATTTAATATTATCCTATTGATTAACTCGATTGGATATTAGTCTACGAGCGCCTTGCTCAATAACTTATGTGAATAATGAATCATCATCAGCCAAAAAGACTTTAACTGCGCATGTCTAAAATGAGCGTGGACGAATAAGATATTGCTATTGATGGATCGATGGACCTTTGAAATGTAACGTAACTTTATTGGTGTTAGATTCCTCATATTACATATAGTGCATGCATAGATAGATGTATGTATCATAGGAATGAGTTCTTCTCCTGTAAATGTTGGCCCTAAGAACGGAGAGGGGGGGGGGGAGGCGGTAGCCTGAAAGGGGGGGGGGGGTAGCCCTTATCACAACGTCTGGATTCGAACCTTCAGGTCATATATTTGTGATAACGACGGGCGGCGGAATGTTACTCCATATTATTCATCCGAAAGTTAGGGTTTAATATTGACTTTTAAACAATGTAAGTCTAAAAGTTGAGCAAACCAAAGACAAAACGTCATTTGCTACCCAGCATTGTGTTATAAAAGGTTACGACTATGGGAAATGGATGAGTTGAAGTAATGGTATATATCAATGATCTATAAATGAATGATATAACAGCGGTCTACATGGCCACACGTGCGCAAGGGCATAACCGCCATCATGAACAGGACCGAGTTTACAGCTACCTAAGCGATACACAGCGAAACGATAGATACCGAGCCACGTAGGAAATATAGTGGCATCCTAAACCATTTATAGGTTTAAAATTCCTAATATATTGGTTCAGCATTCATTATGTAGCCCTTATCGACTATCTGTTAACGGGCCGGCCGTGGACACCAATATGGGAATGGCATTGTGCATTGTATGTGGGATGTCCAACAGGCTTCGGTCATGGACAAAAACAAGTTCTAATCGAAGCAGCTTGGACATACGACCTTTGCGATTCAAAGTAGATCCGTCATATATATACTAAATATAGATATATGTAGAACACTTATAAGTAATTTATAATAAACCAACGGTGTTTTTATCGGCATTCTGTTCTAGATAAATGATCCGCTTGGGTTATGGTATATCGTGGAATATTGTTAATCAATATCATATACTGCATTAAAACAACACCTCTCAATATAGTTTGGAGTGCCACAAATAGTTTAGAGGGCACCAAGTGTCGCGAAGGACATGTTAGAAGTTAATCTTACCATACTTGTCCCCGGCTCTGTCTGGGCCTTTGGTTGATGGTTACTTAGTTGTTATCCGAGTGGAAAGTAAAGCCCGGTGCAAAGTGTTATTATCCGAGTGTGCGGCGAGCACGCATTTCGCGTCGTTATTATCTGGTGTTCAGTGGTCGGCCTTCGGAGCCTCTGGGTCCGGCCCAGCCAGTGGGGGTTCGCGCGGGCCAGCAGACTCCGGCCACAGGGGTGGGGGGAATCGTTGTGCGTCTGACGACATCGGTTGCTGGGAGTGCCATGGACGGCGGGAAGGACCGACCGACCGACCGACAGCAGGCACGCAGACAGCACAGACACACAGACGTCGGGGAGAGAGACAGCTGGGGGCGAGCGGGCAGAGTGCGGGGAAGGGGGGGGGAGGGCGGAGACAGCAGGGTGGGACACCGGGTGAGTCTGGGTGGTGGGGGTCGGCCGGATTGACTGACTGACGGGCCGGCCAACGGATGGCCTCATGGTCGAGGACGGCAGCGGCGGCGGCGGCGGCGGCGTTGTGGGGATCCGTGGTTCGCTGGGTGGTGGGGGCGAGAGGGGTTGGAGTGGGGTGGGGTATTGGGGGGGGGGGGGTGAATGGGGTTGGGGGGTTGGGAGTGGGGTTAGAGCGCTACCACCGACAGACAGGGATCATGACTGCCGTGACTGGAGGACGCACTCAGCCCTAACTACCACCACATCCTTCCCGCCAGCCCAACAGCCTCCCACGCCCAGCCAGCTTCATTGTAAAGGTAGGGGAGGGGTTACTACAGACACTGCCCCGCCGCCTGGCTTGTCGTCATGGAGGCCCAGGGGGGATGGCGCTGAAGTGGAGGGGGGGGGGGGTGCGGTGTGTGTGGGAGGGGGGAGGGAGGCAGATTACAGGCAAGGGGTGCATAGCGGGAATTAGGGTGTGTGTGTGGAAGGGGGGGGGGGGTGGGAGCGGTCGCCGATACGCACCCCCGGGCCTATGGCGTCACCGAAGTCCCCACGACATGCGTCACATGTGCAACGCATGAAGGTGACTTCTCATCACATCTAATCGTCCCCACAACTCGCGGCTTAAATTATTCTCGCCCCCTGCACGCCCCCCCCCCCCCCCCGCCCCCACCACCATGCCCTGGTTGAAACGTAAGTATTCCTATCTATTCCGTCTTCCTCTGGAATTCCTGCGTACCTAACTATGATTTACATCTTTTGTTTTTAAAACCAACACGCGTAAATCCTCAGTCGATAAATGTTATGCCCCACTCGGTGTGTTATGGCGTTCGTTATGCAGGGCCCCCATGCTAGATGCACTTGTTTCGCGGACGGAGTCAGCCGGAGGGATGTTTTCACGGCTCGATCTGGCGCCTTCACACTTTATGAGCCGAAAACTGGGGAAAACGGTCCGACGTGTGTGTGGTAACTATAGCGGGGGAGGCCTCTCTCGGGCCCCTCATCCCCTCCCGGGCCCCTCATTCCCTCCCGGGCGCCTCAACCCCACCTAGCTCATTATCTCGTCGGGGAACGCGGCCCGGTCCGCCACGGGGCCAAATCTCTCCCGCCCAATGCATCGCGGTCGGCACGCTGCGACTGTACAGCTGCCCAACTTCTTTTCCATCAGGCAGCTGCAGAGCCTGCAAAGGACGCGAAAGATGCGGAGGAGGAGGAGGATGGGTAGGAGGAGGGTGGGGGGGGGGGGCGAGTGAGTCGGGGGGTGAGGAGAGGATCAGGAGGAAGATGCGGAGGAGGGATGGGGGGGGGGGAGGATAAGGAAGATGAGGAAGAGGAGGAGCATGGAGAGTGAAGAGGGAGGGTGGGGGGGGGGCGCAGGGGGAGTGAGGAGTGGAAGGAAGAAGAGGATTAGGAAGAGGATGAGGGAGAAGAGGGGGAAGAGGTTGAGGGAGAGGATGAGGGAGAGGAGGGGGAAGAGCTGGAGGATGAAGGGGATCGGGTCGTGGGAGAGGGGGGGGGGGCAGGAGGAGACGGAAAAGAGAGGGTGGGCATTAGGGGGCAGTAGGATCGTGATGAGAGTGTCGGGGTGAGAGAGGCGGTAATAGGGGGTGGGGGGGGGAGGGGGGTGAGCGATAGGCGTTGGGATAGGTAATGATGATGTGTGCGCGCCCATCACATACATAGCTACAGCTGGGTATTCCAGGGGCACTCACCCAGGGAAGCGCTTTCATGGGGTCCGAATCTATCTGATTCCAGGTCATTTGGCATTTGTTAACAAAGTTAGAGGTGCGGGAGGCTTGCCATCTCCGGGACGAGCCGCGCCTGGTATGTTATAACGTAGTGCCTGGCCCATCGATTCCAGTCGCTGAGCTCCTGATTGGCAGTCACTGGAGGGAAGCGGCGCGGGTGAGGGAGGGTGAGGGGGAGGGGGGGGGGCGGTCGGGGGCGGGAGCGGGGGGCGGGAGCCGAGGGGAGGGGCCAGGGGGGCGGCGTCATGGGCTAGGTGGATGGCCACTGGTAGGGAGGCGGGAGCGGAGTGAAATTACCACTGATCCGTCGATGATGAAGAAGATGGAAGTAGAAGGTCAGTGAGAGGCTGGGAACAGGGTGAAGGGGGAGAGGGAGGAGGTGGAATGCACGGCTGATTTCGAGGTATAAGCTGGACGGCTGGCAAGTTTATCAAGTGCCGCCGAACATGTTGCCATTATTTGTACAATGTACAATAAATACACGATAAGTATATAAATGTGTAAAATACAGTAAAATAGTCAGCCGTGATCACGGTATGTTAAAGCAATATATTCCGTAATTTTTTGTATTACCAACCTCTGCCCCATGTCAAATATGTATATTCTGTCTTTAATTTGAATCCTGAAAGCATGTGGGCTATCCGGAGAGAAGCATTTTGGTCAACGGAGCAGAAGTTGGTGTCCGGCCTTATATCCCTGCGCGCCTGTTCGCAGTTCGCTATTCTGTGTGTGATGTCGACCGCGGCTTGCTATCACGTCCACACGCGATAAAAATAAACAGTTTTATGTTGAAATTGTTGTTTTACAGACTCTCAGAGATATAAAACATATATGCATCATAATTTTGAGATACTTTTAGTCTTGATTCGAACATGTAGACAATCTAAAATGGCGCATGTAAGTATAATGCTTTAATCACCAAGTAGTGGTTACCGGCATGATGGCCTGCAGGACAGTTGTCTTACACTGTGTGACTATATAGACTTACACGTGGACGACGCGGTTCTGCGCAAACTGCAACTGTTAAAGTTAACTATCGAGCTCTTCCCCGCCAAAACTAAAGAGGTCAAAATACAAATAGTTCTCTCAGTCCATGAATCATCCAAAATTTTCTCTTGGCCTTGTCCGTGATATCAATTAACCACAGGTTTTCAACTTAGTTTTTGTGCTTCGCGATGCCTTGTTATAAGTTTCAGGGCCGCGAGAGAGTTCTGTGGCGTCCCGGGATAGACACGTTTGCCATATCGCAGCCGCGACGGCGATGTTTATTAGGTTTCGGAATTTAGAGAATGAAACCATCGAATTTTCTGCAATTTGTGATATATATATGTCGTCTGGGCTTATATTCTGCGAGAAAAGATCGACATGCAGCGTTAACCCGGAGGTCGGAGAACAGCCCTCGGCTGACAAATCTCCCCTACGCACTTTTACGCCATTGTTTTTTCACATACATCATTGCTATATTTACCATACTGATCCCTGTCACTTCAACTTTGCATAAACATGCAGAGTCAGCCGACGCGTGGCGGAGTGATGGTTCTGCCCATTGATTGGCCCTATACAATGGCTACAATCCCCGCACTGGCTCCTGTTATCAATACCATTTGAATAATTCCTTGTTTGCGTCAGAGGAGCTGTTACGACTGCGGTGGCGGTGGCTGATGGAGTGGATAGAGAGGCGAGCAGTTGCCACGCCAATGGCGCCCTGTTATGTCCTCCTGCCAGCCGTCTTCCATTCATCCGTGACTTCACAATGTGCTGTTCCACGGGATATCCCGCCGCATTGCGTTATACGGACAGGTTGTGTATCATGAATAAAAGTCGCTTGTTGTTTGGCTTAAAGACGTCATCGACTCCTTGGCATCGTAGCTGCCGCTCATCAGTTATGTTCCCCGCCCTCGCAATTAATGCACCTCGAACGCAACCCACGTGACATCCGGTTGTCATAAAGATGCGGTTTTACCAACACTTCAACGGCCATGGTGACGTTTTTGTTATTCATTGCTAACCCAGCAACGCTTAGTATGCAGGCAAGTCTAGTCCTATCCTAGTCCTATCACCGGACACGTAATGTGAAGTCATAAGCATGCGTCTACACGGATGTCTTTGTTTTTCTTACGTTCCTTGACAATATTGCCTTGATTTCTTTCGTCAATGTGATGAGATTTCGGTGATCGTTGCAAGGTCAATAAAAGCAATATTGTAACTCTTTAGGCGATGAAATGGATTTTCAGAACAAAGTGCTAAAATTATATTGAAGAGGAATTGTTGATCATAAACACCACCAAAGTGAGCTGGTGAGGCTAAGACGCAAATACGCTTTGTGCAAGTTACGAGAGGATTATGAATACGGCCCCTGGTGTCTAGAAGTGAATCATATAGCAGCGCAAAGATGTATATTCGAATAATTAGTTCTTTGGCATGAAGGCAACAGAAGAGAAATATTTGGGGTCAAAGGGGGTACGATAGGAAGCTTGGAACCGATCGCTAAGTCAAGAGTGTTTTCGGAGTACATGGTAGATATATGGGTCAATACGAGAGATCAGGTCCAGCATTGTTCCTCCACATAGAGAAACTGGCCAGTTTAAAAATCAATGCATCAACTAGTGGTAACGTGAGAAGGATCACTGTAGATGAACAGTCCTGCGAATGGATACAGTAAAAACTGGACATATTTTGAAAGTACTAATAATACAAAGGTTACCTTGAGTATCTTGGCTTGACATTATGATAGCATAATGATTATACCTGTATAATATTAATCGTTCTTGCTATACCAGCTCTATTTCATCTATAATATATATCACATGGTCGCTGTCATGCCTTTATTCGGTTATGTATGCTCTTCAAAATATGTTTCACATTCTCATGTCGATCGCTTCATGTCGCTAAAAAACTACGGACCAGATGCGCGAGTTTAATATGATATATTTGCTGTCGGCGCGCCATACGGTGTCCTGTGAAGAAGTGGCCTACTTATTGATACCCATAATACTAGTTTTGTAATTCACGCTCTAACAGGAAAACTTAAAGGGCAATTGCTTAGCCGAGCACGTGTACAGCTAATACGCAACAGCGCAAATGGATTGCCTTTTAGTCATGAACTGTATCATTACAGTGTTGCAGTTACTGCAGCAAATGTGTTAGTGGCAATAACTAAGGACATTACATGATGGTCCAGGGGCCAGCAGCTGGCGGCCCGGTCCATAGGTGCACGACTTGGACATCCACCCCGTCTAATCCTGACGACAATAGGTATTAGGGGCAATAATGTTAGTTATGATATAGGAATGGATAATGTTAGTTATGATATAGTAATGGATAATGCTAGTTATGATATAGGAATGGATAATGTTAGTTATGATATAGGAATGGATAATGTTAGTTATGCTATAGGAATGGATAATGTTAGTTATGATATAGGAATGGATAATGTTAGTTTTGATATAGAAATGGATAATGTTAGTTATGCTATAGGAATGGATAATGTTAGTTATGATATAGGAAAGGATAAAGCAAGGATTTAAATTATGGGTGGCAAATTCAAACAAACCTATCTTTGAAACTATTCGCGACGCCCACGCCGTTGAAGTCAAACGTTAGGTTGACAGTTGCCTGGGGCTGAAGTAATGTAGGCGGGCTCCGTCTGCCGGGAGAGTGTCCGTAAGGGTCAGTCACCTCCCACAGATCACTGCTGCATATCAAGCAAATAACTACAAGGGCTCTGGGGGTGGATGGGCAGGATGTGCCGGCGGGGCTAACGGAAACGCCCCTTATGAATAATGCTTAGCAAATCGGGTCAATCGAAGAGGGCATTGTCGCTGGGCACGTCTTCAGGAAGTGCTTCAATGCACCGCTCACGTGAAGGTTCGATCACAGTGCATTACCGTGACAGGGTCAATGTCCGCCATGACGTCATAGCACGACAGTAGATCATCCGTCGCTCTCTATACGTTGCTCGCTCCTTCTCCAACTTCCTCAAACCTCCTTCCTACTCCAATATATCTGTCCCACATCTCCCTCTCTCAGCCTCCTCCCTCGCATCCCTTCTTCTCCCTCTCCCTCCCCCTCTTCCTGTCGCTCCTCCCGTCCATCAGACCCTCTCTCTGTCCCTCTCCCTCCTCCAGCACATCCCTCCCTCACCCTCTCCCTCCACCCGCCCTCTCTGTACTCAACTCTCGGCTCTCTCCCCTCTGCCATCTCCCACTCCCCCTCTCTCGTTCAGCCGCCCCCCCCCCCACCTTACTGCATCTCCCTCACTTTGCCATCTCTTTGTCTGTCCAGCACCTCTCCCGCCCACCTCCCCATTCTATCTATATCTCCCATATCTATACCATCCCGGTTAAATTGCCTCCGGTTTTTAATGCCCTTCATCTACCAATGCCAATGAGCTTAATGGTATTTCTCCCGACTATTCCCCGATAGACGTTCGTTGTTCTATGTATACAGATGCAAGTGTCGAGCATGTCTTTACTTTGTTATTGTGTTATATATCCACGAAATATGACATCAGTGGTTTATACCGTTTTGCTGTTGTCTTTCATTCAATTTGGGGATAATGGAATATATATTTACCGCTTACTGATATTTACTGCTTTTAGTAGGTGTCGCCGCCTTACCTTGTGTACTTGCGTGTGGCACCCTATTGCTTCGTGTAACTGTCTGTGCCCTGGGTACTAACGATGAACCAGGCCGTACTGGTGGTACACCCAGTCGTTACCTCTCCTTCCGCGGAGATCTGTGGGCCGCTGTAGGTGTCGCTCGCGGCTGGAGACAATTAGATGGGTTAGACCATCAGCCTCCCGCTGGGCGGAAAAAATAACACCCGAAGGAACAAACCGCCAAGGATCAAGCGGCAGTCAGCGGTAGTCATCGGTATTCATCGGTAGTCATGGGTAGTCCGTATGGGGGTGGGAAGTAGTCATCGGTAGTCATCGGTAGTCATCGGTAGTCAGCGGTAGTCAGTAAGCGGTAGTCAGCGGTAGTCATCGGTAGTCATCGGTAGTCAGCGGGAGTCATCGGTAGTCATCGGTAGTCAGCGGTAGTCATCTGTAGTCATCGGTAGTCAGCGGTAGTCAGTCAGCGGTAGCCAGCGGTAGTCAGCGGCAGTCAGCGGTAGCCAGCGGTAGTCATCGGTAGTCATCGGTAGCCAGCGGTAGTCAGCGGCAGTCAGCGGTAGTCAGCGGTAGTCAGCGGTAGTCAGCGGTAGTCAGCGGTAGTCAGCGGTAGTCGGTAATGATAACGCCAGCCTGTCCGTACAGATTGGCTATCGGACACAGACTGCCGGAAAGAACAAAACCCCTATTAACCACTGAAGTGGAAGGTACCCGGAGGCAGTGAGCGAAAAAACCATCCGCATCAAATGATTCCTGATTTCTGACGGGCGAGGCTTAATGAGGCTCTGGTTCAAGTTCATGAGCTTGGGTGATATGTTTGTCTTTACCAATTAGGATCAAATGGCACTATACTTCCCTTCTACTCGACGTCATGGCATGGTCGGTTTGGATTGTTTCTCCTATCGTAGCTGCAGATATAAGCTACAGTTTTCACAGATACAGGGTGCAAATGGCATTGATGCCCGCAGATATCACTATTCAAACAACCCTCTAGCACCCCCCCCCCCCCGACCGCCAGTTGCCCAGGTCACGCCCACGCCCCGCGCTTTCCCGCCCTGTTTTTACGCGTGGCGATATGATTACATCACCTACGCTTAGAGGGTCACACTAATTGGGACAGGGAGCTTTGAGTATGTTTTTTTCACTGGACACACGACATGGCTTAATGAGGCTGTCGTCACGTGGTAGTGCGCCACACTCGACAGGCAATCAGTCTCTTCATTGGCCTTGAGACGACGACCACTGCCCGGCACCAGCTGTACGCAACACGGAAATGACCTTCCCCTGTTTCCTTTCCTGCCCTCTTCCCTCCATGCTTCCCCCCATTTCCTGATGTATTTTGCTTCCTCTGGACGACGCCCCTATGCCGGGTGCCTACATGTTCTGCCAACAGTTCCTTGCCTGGGCCCATTCCTTATGTTTCTACTTCTAGCATCACCTCCTCCCCATGTTCCCTGCCTCTACCATATCCATCACCCCTCCCTCTACCCGTATCCGTCACCCCTCCCCCTCTAATCGCCCTACCGTCACCGTTCCCCTCCCCTACCGCACCTCTCCCTCTCAGCCCATACCCTCACTCTTCCCCTCCCCCTACCACACCTCTCCTCGGTTTCTCCCCTCACCCCTCTCCCCTCACCCCTCACCCCTCACCCCTCACCACTCACCCCGCACCCCTCATCCCTCACTCCTCACCCCTCACCCCTCACCCGAAACACCATGACATGTTGCTCCCACAGTCCCTGACACCCCTCAATATCGCAGTCTCCCCTCCGTCATCCCTCTCTGTAATTTCAGCCTCTGTTTCCCTCACGTCACTCCTCTCTTTAAATCCCGCGGCCTCTCCCCCATCTCTCTATCTCTCTCTTGGGGTGGCAAGGCCCTTAATTATCCTTCTTTCCGTCATCACGCTTATTCTTCCCTGCCCCCTTTCCCCCCGGCTTTCCCTCCGTTAACCCCCCTCTTCCTCCCCCCCTGGCCAATCTCGCCCTCCACTCTTTCTACCAAGTGACCCTCACGATTTGTGGGTAATTCACGACCACTCGCTGGCCCCTCATAATTAGTTCCTCACGAGACCGGAAGTCGCTGCCTCGGCACCAGCCATCATTGGACCACAGGACGGGAACACGCTTCCACGCCATGTGTCGTCTACCGTCGAACACACTCTTTCTCGTATTCAGAAGAAACATGTCCCTGTTTTCTTAAATCCATTCTTGCCCACTTCTAAGTATTTAGTGGGTAATAACCTCCGCCGCGTGGGCTGGCAGAAAACACAAATATTGATGGGGCCGGCCACAACATCGATAAACACATTTATTGCTAATATTATGATGCAAAATAGGACCCGGCGGAGGTATAAGGCTGGCGGTGACGCGGTCCCCGCGGAGGCTCTAATGGTAGCAGCGACGCGCTCCCCGCTGGGCGATAATGGCGGCGGCCGACGCAGTTTCCTGTGGAGCAAGACTTTAACAGATGGCGGTCTAGGAGCTGCCAGGAAGAATAGTGGAGCAGGAGATGGAGCTATTTATCCCAATGGGCTTTGGCAGTAATCCCCATCAGCCCACAATGACCTAGCGTGACATGTCTTGGGGCAGTTTTCACCTCTCCCATGCAGCAGCGCCGCCTGCCGGCCCCGTCTTTGCTGGCCAGGTCTGCATTGACCTTCGGCGCAGCGGGAACCTTACCCTGGGACTTTCATCAGACTTGCTTCCCGCCACCCCAGTCATAGCCCGGGGGGCCGACATGGGGTCGGTAAGGGTGAAAACGCAAAGGGGATTTAATTTTCAGGCGGCCAGCGCAGGTCTCCTGGATTTCACCGACACACGTCCGCTTTTCGTGCCACGAGCAATGAAAAAGATTTTGTTTTGCCCCCACTGACGGCACTGACAGCGGACATGGTCGGCCAGAGAATGATCGGCCAGGTTTATTCAATCAGGTCAAAGGCGCGTTCTAGAATTGTGATCGATCGATTTAATTTTAGGCCATGATGTTGATGCGCGGCGTGCTAAGGCCTTGGAGTGTGTGTGTCAAGATGTCGCCGGATTGCCCCACCATGTGGCATTGCGATTTCATTGCTGAGTGATGCTTGTAGCTATGTGGGAATCATGGCCTCCATTTAATAAAGGCTTACAGTTAAGAGGCTATTCTTAGGGTCACATTAAATTATCTCGGTAACACATTGGTAATATATCTGTGTGCCATGTCTCTGACCGTCTAGCCTGTTTCCGTTTCCAAGACACGTGTGTCAAATCCGGTACATCTGTATATTTGATCCGTTTTGTCGGTTGTTGCGAGAGTCCTGGTCTATTAGGACGTGGCTTGGCTAGAAATGAAAGCAATATTCATAGTGTGGCTGGGAAAGCAACTCACGCATTGATACCCGAGGCCCGCGGATACAGACATGTCGCTTAGGAGGCCATGCTCAACAGGACGACGTTTCGTGATTCCGATGAAATGTCCGACATGCCGATGCTGCAACGAAAACCCGTTACTGTCTTGTTTCTTTTCTGCGTTAATCAGTCGCACTGGCCATCTCCACTATATCCCGGTGAACACGCCATAGCTTTAACTTAGTACATCAATATTACATGTCTAAGGGATACTTGGACAGTTAAGCAAACAGTATTTTCGGTCATGGACATCCGTTGATGAAATTTAAAATCTAATAATTACTGCAGTACCCCGGATATGTTGTGTTGACGTATTATTTATCATATATTTGCCGTGAATATTGATGTTGGCAATTAGTCCTTGGATTAATGGTTAAACACATATATATTGTGGATCTGCTGAACGAGAGACTATTAAAACAGAACGATAACTGGCATGAACATGCAAAAAATAAACGTTCTATTAAGTGGAATCACTGGGGCTCAAGTTTAAGTATTGGCATTTTGGTTAAGAACACAAAACGTCCTTTCTGACATAACTATTTATAGATTATAATAATATTCGTCCCGCTATTGAAGATTATATAAGTATTATTTTTCACCGGATAAAGCATAGATCAATTTACAGATAACGTGTTAGATGAACAGGGCTCTTCGGTAAGAACCACAAACACTGGTATCGGTGGCGAGCCGTATCACGTGACATCTGCGGCGTCCAACGCCATTCGTTGTCAGGACAACTGGGTCCCAGCTGGAGTGCTTTGGTGCATTCCATCGGTCGGTTCAGCGTCCACTGGAGCGTGTGGCGCCGAGCTCATGGCCACAGGGCGGAAATCTTCAGAGCGGCAAAGGAAAGCTGGAAAGAAACAAAAATACTCCTAACCCCTTCTGTGGAGTTCTCGGAGGCTTTTAACTTCAATCCTATTGCCGAACAAAACATTGGAATGGGGGCCACCACCAGGTGAGGGATAAGGTAGTTCCTTCCAGGTCTGAAGGTCAGTTAAACATTCCTCTGCTCGCTCAGTGAGCCATGGGAGTCAGTAGCCCCTGTGGTTCTAAGTGATCGAGGAAACTCATTCCAGGATAATTTTCGACGCCCCCCCCCACGCCTGCCGTCTTTCAAGACCACGCCCCCCCCCCTCGCCATCGCCGCCATACCTCTGTTCACAGACCATATTTATCTTTCTTTACCCGTACGCTATTACTCCCCTTGCTAAAACGGTACCATCAGTTTCGCGTAAATATTCCTAGTTCTACTTAATAACACTTAGCAAAAAAAATATATAAAAAAAAAGCCTAAATATTGAATTGAACTGGTACACTGTGTCACTGGTTGTATCAGCCAATGGCACCATCGTGGCATCATAGCAGGCTCCTACTCTGATGAACCTACTCAAGCACGTTCTATACACAGCTGTTTGCCGCATCCCCTCTCCCCTGGGTCCCCTACTGCCCACCCAGAAGAGAGACGGTCACACACACCAAACATAGAGTCCATTCCAAGCGGTTTTCTGATGATTTCCATCTGCCCGTGAGGCGGATGACCATTCAGCAACTGTTTCGTTTGGCTGACAGCGACAATGGTAGCATAAGACCCGCTGCAGGCATTCACTATGGTGGAGGCGTGACCACCTAGAAGTGAAGCGACATCTGCTGTTTGTCGTCGTGGTCATTTTCTGAGTAGCAACTCTATTTCCATTTAATAAAAGTTTACAGTTGAAAGGTTACCCTTGGGTCACATAAATTAATCTCGGTAACACACTGGTAATATATCTATATGCCATGTCTCTGACCGTCTAGCCGGTCTCCGTTTCTACGTCTTTTCGTATCTACCCCGCATCAATTTAAATGCCTAAATGCCGAAATGTGAATGATCTCATAAGACACCAATCTTGTTCCCAGCTTGACTGAACATGTTGACGTAGAAGCTACTTATCTATATTTGTAATAATTTACTTGCGTAGAGATACATTTGTAAAAACATATCATAAAATGAAAGTGTTGGACTGCGAAGAATTTCGTTCTTAATAAGTTACATCACGTGTAGTTGTATTCTTTATTGGAGCCTGTGATTATTACTTGGGACAGGTAAATCTCTAGTCATAATCTCAAAATACAAACCGACGAAACTAAAGACGCCGAAGCGCCGAAGAACCGACCTCATCGGCTCTTCAACCGATAGAATTTTTACTCGGCTTTCCGAATCAACGATAACGTTGTCCTTTGAGCGCCACAATGACGTGTGTACGCACAGAACCAATGCTGCAGGAATGAACAAAAATGTCTCCTGTTCTGATGCACGAATGGGAGAAATGTCTCCTGTTCTGCTGCAGTCAGGACATGATAAACCGGACACCACAGCCAAACAAAGACATTCGGTACTAGCCACTAGGCTTATCGATTCGGCCATCAGGGCGGCCCCGCGGGCCAAGACACGTGTGTCAAATCCCGCACATTTGTATATTTGATCCAGCAATAGCAATATTCATAGTGTGGCTGGGAAAACAACTTACGCATTGATACCAGAGGCCCTGGAGTACGGACATGTCCCACAAAACGCCATGTCCAACAGGACGACGTTCCGTGATGAAACATATATTGTGATAAAGTATTATTCATCATATATTTGCCGTGAATATTGCGTTGGAAATTAAGGACCCAAACCGCAGTCAGTTAAAGATTCATTTAAACACGTTCTATTGAACCAGGGATTTGAAAACGGAAATAAGCATTACAATATATATTACAATGAGATAAATGTGATTGTTTATCAATCTCAGCCACCACCGAAATACAATCGGTGCAATCTCAAGATTATTAATAGATTTGTCAACTGCCTATGGTCTTTGTTGACGGCGGATTCATAAAAAGGTCTTAAACGAAATTATTCTTCTTGCGACGTCACGGCGTCGCCAAGTCTAGCGTCTGTGGTGCCTGCAGACGGCATCTGCCACAGCTCACTGTCAGCCTCCGCCCTGTGGGGTGGCGTGGTAGGGGGGAAGGGACAGCATATAAGGGGTGGTTCTCCGGACAGCACCATCTGTGCCTAGAAGTAAAGCGTCCTTTGCTGTTTGTCGTCGCGGTTATTTCCTGGGCAACAACTCGCCAGTGTCCCGCACACGGAAGTCCATTAAGTAAATTGCTGACGAGCGGGGAAAACTCTTTTGCGATGGCAGGCTGCTTGGACCATGCCCCGGGTCGGCAGGCTGCTGTCTGAGTGAAGGCTAGGGAAAGAAACACGGCATCCAGCGCGCGTTCGGCCCTCCTCCTGCGCCCCAAGGAGTGCCACCTGTTTTTAGCCAGTACGTGTCCCGGCCCTTTTCGATCGTTCACTGGCTAAAGGCGGGGCAAAAACTTGGATGCGATATGGCGTATGTCTATACTCGCATCTAGTGGAGTCGGACTGCTGACTCCGCAAGACGTGTGCGTGTGTCAGCCCAGAAACCTACCCACTTGAACCATGACTTGGAGAGGAAAACAAGACCTGATCCAGCTTCCGGAGTTAAGAGTTCTGGCGACGAAGAACGCCGCATTATGAATTAGTGTTTGTTGATGCTAGATCTAGAATACGGCTACCAATCTAAAGGTGTCCGCCATTTGGGATAAATGGAACTGCGATCGATTCGCAGAACTTGAGCGGATTGTTTCTCGGCGTCTCGACATCCCCAAATTGATAGATTGCATGAGATCGGCGGGCAAACAGCTATTAGCAAAACGCAATAAAACCGACTCACCTTTGGAAATGTGTTTTTGACATGAAGGCTAATTCTTGCGCTGTCACTTTTTCACTAAACATTTATTGTGTTTAAAGCAATAAATCTGTCGGCATTATATTTGGGTGCAAACAATTTTAAGTAATGCGGCAAATTAACCAAATATTGAGACCTTAAATCATCCCTTTTAGGATAATGTCTCACGCAATCATATTTAGATGTTGAGATCCAAAACATCAAAAACTAATATATATTATGAAGCAAAGCACGGCCTCACAAGTTGTTTGTAAATAGACACCAGCAGCGGCGGATGGTCCCCGCCTCAGACAGCATTCTTCTTCACAAAAAGTGGAACGGGGGAGGCCTAAGATGCCCTAAATTTTGCTTTGGAAAATGGTATTCTTCCTCCAAAAAAGGGAGGGGGATCCGGAACTCCTCCATTCCTGGATCCGCCCATGCACTACATATATAAATGGTGGACATCTTGTCTCCTTTTGGCATCGGTCCTATCACACATCTGGTCCGTATTTACGCTGATCGGTAATAGAAACCATTAAACGTCGTGCAACGTATTAAGCTTCATACACATAACAAGGAGACTGAATAGTGATCTACTAACCCGACGAAGTAGAAATGGCATCTGTTGTAAATCTAAACAGCAAAGTAGTCAGTTTTATTTTGTCAGTAGTCGGTTGATATAAATCACATTTAAAGCGTACGATGGGCGCACTGCGTGTTGTACGGTGTATAACGGCAAATGTTTCAGATCCCCATTTATCATTATTTTCACTGCCTCACTTTATACCACCCAAGCGACTTGAAGGAGAATTAATGTCTATCAGCTGTCCATTAATCTTCTCTTCTTGTTCGTAACACTCCTCAGCTCTGATCTCGGACGGTGCAAATAACAATCAAAAATCCGGTCGGTTGCGCCAAGATATTAATGTCTAAAGATAAACACAAGTTGTTAAAACTGCACTCTTCTGGTTGTGGGAGTAGTCGCGAGACCGAACATTCCCCCTTGTTCACATGATATGTGTCATAACGCACGGGCTGACGTCGCCGACGCGCGACTTGCATAAAAGCTCGGCGCATCCCTGCCATCGATTTTAAATGATTTACTCCAGCGCCGCCTAGCAAGCGAGATTGCACACGTATTATATGTCACGTACGACTGCAACCAGAGATGGTTGCCCCAAGCATTGCGGCATTGTCCAAGGCAGGCACATCTTGTACCATCGAAAATATGGCGCATTGCACTCTCTCTGTTACTTTAACGAGCCGCGGCCGGCTAGCCAGAGAGGGACAGAGAGAGAGAGAGAGAGACAGGAGTAACGTGGATGACGAGTTGCTCTACCATTCGTCTCCTACGTACGTGGCCTAAATCACCTACTTTAGGTTCCATTTGAAATAGGGTTCGTATTGGGTCTGACAGTAAGCGTCGTTAAAGCTTTTTCACCGAATATGTATCTTTGTTTTCCCTAGGTAAAATGACAAGATGTGGGTGGCACGATCGAGCTTTCCCTGAATCAACTGTCCATTCGCATTTACTCTTTACTCTTATGTTACTGAATCAGGCCTTGTGTTATAGAATGTGGTTTTGATTTAGTGAATCTGGCTTTCCCGTACCGCATAATGATTTATCGTACTGAAGCAGGCTTTATTTGACATCATCTGGTTACATCAAACTGAATCTGACACTCTCTTACTGAACATGGCTTTATTAATATACTATTACCGGTTAATTAATTAATCTCATATAACAACCCAATATTATTGTCGCAAGCGAAGAGATTTTGATATTATATGAAAAAATCCTAATATTATTCACGTTTGTATAAGGAACTTTCCCGGACTATTACTCTCTTCGTGACCTTGCTTAACAAGAGTGCTTGGCTAGTTGTTTGTGCTGCCTAACCGTATCACTGAACTTGCGGGTTATCCTTGCCGTGCGGGACTAGAGACCGGAGGGTCTGAACAATTCCATTACGGAGTGGATTAACCCCGAGAAGACTGCAGGCGAGGCGGACTCAAGGGCAAGGTGGACCACCCGGGCACACACACACAGTCACAACACGTGTTTCTCGCAAAGACTATACCGCTTGTCCCTGGAAGCCCCACTGGCTACACGCCCAGCTCCATCCCCACACACCCTCACCATCCCCACACTTCGTTATGACGTACGTGTGGGTTGTAGATCTCACAATGTGTCAGCAGTCGGCCACCCGCCGGTGACATTTGCGTGTGAGGGACTTGGTCAGAAACAACGACTGGGGAGAGGGAAGTTGGAAGGGGAAGGGAGAGACGAGACGGGATAGAAGGGGGGGGGAGGTAACGAGGGAGAGAGAGCGAGGGAGACGGAGTGAGAGGGCAAAGATATAGAGAAATGGGGATCGAGGGAGAGAGAGAGGGAGGGGGCATAGAACGAGATGAGAACGAGTGGAGGGAGAACGGGAGAAAGCCGCAAAAGAGAGAGGGGTGGGAGAACGGGGGAGAGCAGAGAGAGAGAGAGATGGGTGGGAGAACGGGAGAGAGCAGAGAAAGAGAGAGGGGTGGGAGAACGGGAGAGAGCAGAGAAAGAGATAGGGGTGTGAGAACGGGGCAGAGCAGAGAGAGAGAGATGGGTGGGAGAACGGGAGAGAGCAGAGGAAGAGAGAGGGTGGGAGAACGGGAGAGAGCAGAGAAAGAGATAGGGGTGGGAGAACGGGGCAGAGCAGAGAGAGAGAGAGAGAGCCGAAAAAGAGAGACGGGTGGGAGAACGGAAGAGACCCGAGACAGAGAAAGGGGTGGGAGAACGGGAGAGAGCAGAGAACGAGAGACGGGTGGTAGAACTGGAGAGAGCAGAGAGACAGAGAGAGGTGGGAGAACGGGGGAGAGCAGAGAGAGAGAGAAGGGTGGGAAAACGGGGGAGAGCAGAGAGAGAGAGAGATAGGGCCGAGAAAGGGAGAGGGATGGGAGAACGGGAGGGTGCGGAAAAAAAGTGAGGGGTGGGAGAACGGGAGAGAGCCGAGAAAGAGAAGGGGGTGGGAGAACGGGAGAGAGCCGAGAAAGAGAAAGGGGTGGGAGAACGGGAGAGAACCGAGAAAGAGAGAGCGGTGGGAGATCGGGAGAGAGCCGAGAAAGAGAGAGGTGTGGGAGAACGGGAGAGAGCAGAGAAAGAGAGAGCGGTGGGAAATCGGGAGAGAGCCGAGAAAGAGAGGGCGGTGGGAGAACGGGAGAGCGCCGAGAAAGAGAGAGCGGTGGGAGAACGGGAGAGAGCAGAGAAAGAGAAAAGGGTGGGAGAATGGGAGCGAGCAGATAAAGAGAAAGGGGAGGGAGAACGGGAGAGAGCTACGAAAGAGTGAGGGGTGGGAGAACGGGAGAGAGCCGAGATGGATACCGGGGGCGGCAGGACGAGTAGAAGGGGCCACGAAGTCGGTGGAAGGGTCACGTGTCCCTTGGTGCCCC
This sequence comes from Arenicola marina, assembly GCA_964019135.1. Taxonomy (NCBI): domain Eukaryota; kingdom Metazoa; phylum Annelida; class Polychaeta; family Arenicolidae; genus Arenicola; species Arenicola marina. The sequence goes on from OZ025249.1 coordinate 46,502,886, forward strand.
CTCACCCTCCTCACCCCCCCCCCCCCCGCCCCTGCCCACCCACGCCTCTCCCTCTCCAGCCTGCCCCAGTGGGGTCTTCTTGATCTCCCACTGCGGTGGCGCTGCTTGCTTGGCTGCATCTCGGCTGAAATGGCACGGTTGCAGTCGGTTTCTTCCATAAACCTCCGCCTGGGTCTGTCGTGGAATGGCGCATTAAAGAAAGATGGCTGGCGGCTGTATGGTTCCTGGGCCCCGTTGGGATGGTTTGCCTATCTATGCTTCACTAGATCTTCAATATGTTGCTGAGAAAAAAATAAGCGAGATCGGTTTTTCTCACTGCATTTGCGGGTGTTTATTTTCACGTAGAAGTGGCTTGGATTTTCAGGTTGAGGGAGCGCTCCACAGGAGGTTCCTGTAAATAAATATCTGCCTCCTTCATGTCCATCGTTTCCATCTCTATGCGCAATCTCGTGATCGCTTATCAAACCAGTAGTACATGTTAATCATCGACTGATTGTTCTGTTCATCTCTATTACTCGTATAATCATATGTTAGGTCTCCAGTTGAAGTTAAATAATTTGTCCCTATGTCGTTGAAGTCACTCGTTCCTTAAAGCGAGTATTATTGCTCGTATAAGTGTTTAGTACGAAGCGGTATTTTGCATTTTTCTGTCTGTGTGTCTCGTGGTGGCTATTTAGTTGAAGTTTAGGCCATTTAATCTCTATAGGGAAGATGTTGTTCGTTATAGGTTTCTTACAAATGCATTGTCCAAGGATTAATTAAGTTGAACACATATATATTATGGATCTGCTGAACGAGAGACTATTACAACAGAACAATAACTGGATATGGACATGAGAAAAATAAACGTTCGTATAGCTGGAATCACTGGGGCTCAATTATAAGATTTGCTATCCTTCTGATGGATCTATTTGTAGATCATAATAATATTCGTCCTGCCATTAAAGGTCATATAAGTATTACTTTATTTTCAACGGTTAAATTGACAGATAGCGCACATAATGAACAAGGCTCTTCGGTAAGAACCACAAACATTGGTATCGGTGGCGATCCGCACCACGTGACATCTGCGGCGTCCATCGCCATTCGTTGCCAGGACAACACGGTGCCAGCTGGAGTGTTTCGGTGCATTCCATCGGTCGGTTCAGCGGCCAGTGGAGCGTGTGGCGCCGAACTCATGGCCACAGGGCTGGCATCTCCAGAGCGGCAAAGGAAAGCTGGAAATAAATAAAAAGACTCCTAACCCCTTCTGCGTGGAGGTCTCGGAGGCTTTTAGCTTGCTGAACAAAGCATTGGAATAGGGGCCATCACCAGCTGAGGGATAAGGCAGCTCCTTCCAGGTCTGAAGGTTAGTAAAACATTCCTCTGCTCGCTTAGTAAGCCATGGCAGTCAGTAGCCCCTGTGGTTCTGAGTGCTCGAGAAAACTCCTTCTTGGTTAGCTTTTGACGCCCGCCCCCCTTCCCTTCCCCCATGACCACCAACCCCCAGCATCGCCGCCGCACCTCTGTTCACAGACCCGTACTTATCTTTCTCTACCCGTACGCTATTACTCCCCTGGCTATGACGATACCAGCATTTTCATGTAAATACTCCTAGTGAAAAACACTTAGTAAAAATGACATGTAACAAATAGTGTTTAAATATTGACTTTAACTATGCACACTGTGTCACGGAATGTGTCAGTCAACGGCGCCGTCGTGCCATAATTGAGGTTCCTACTCTGGTGCACCGAGCTCAAGCCCGATCCATACCCAGCTGTTTGCCGTACCCTCTCTCCCCTGGGTCCACTCCTGCCCATCCAGAAGACAGAAGGTCACCCGCACCACACAGAGTCTATTGCAAGCGGTGTTCTGCTGGTTTCCATCTGGTCGTGAGGTGGATGACCATTCAGCGGCTGTTTCCTTTAGCTAACAACGACACTAATAAGACCCGCTGCAGGCATTCCCTATGGTGGCGGCGTGACCACCTAGAAGTGAAGCGACCTCTGCTGTCTGTCGTCGTGATCTTCCATTTAATACAGGTTTACAGTTGAGAGGCTACCCTTGGGCGACATTAATTATCTCGTTAACACACAGGTAATATATCTATATGCCATGTCTCTGACCATCTAACCTCTCACCGTGTCTACGTCTTTTCGTATGTACCCCGCACCAATTAAATGCCTAAATACCGAAATGTGAATGATCTCCTAAGACACCAATCTTGTTCTCAGCGTGACTGAACATGCTGATGTAGAAGCTATTTATATAATTATTTGTAATAGTTTACTTGCGTAGAGATACATTTGTAAAAACATACCATAAAATAAAAGTGTTGGACTGCGAAGAATTTCGTTCTTAACAAGTCACATCACATGAAGCTGTATTCTATATTGGAGCCTGTGATTATTACTTGGGAAGGTAAATCTCTAGTCATAATCTCAAAATACAAACCGACGAAAATAAAGACGCCGAAGCGCCGAAGAACCGACCTCATCGGCTCTTCCACCGATAGAATTTCTACTCGGCTTTCCGAATCAACGATAACGTTGTCCTTTGAGCGCCACAATGACGTGTGTGCGCACAGAACCAATGCTGCAGGAATGGAACAAAATTATCCAGTTCCGCTGCAGGAATGAAAAAATGTCTCCTGTTCCGCTGCAAGAATGAAAAAAAATGTCTCCTGTTCTGATGCACGAATGGGAAATATGTATCCTGTTCTACAGCAGTCAGGACGTGATAAACCGGACACCACAGCCAAACAAAGACATTCGGTACTAGCCGAACCTTCCGGCAATGAGGCATATCAATTCAGCCGCCAGGGCGGCCCCCGCGGGCCAAGACACGTATGTGTCAAATCCCGCATATTTGTATATTTGATCCATTTTGTCGTGACTCGCACTGGTCGTCTCCATATATATCACGGTGGGCACGCCATAGCATTAACTTACATCCATATTTTATCGCTCTGGGATAAATGGACATTTTTTTGATGAAAATTAAAATCTAGTAATTACTCCACTACCCCCGATATATTGTGATGAAGTATTATTCATCATATATTTGCCGTGAATATTGCGTTGGAAATTAAAGACCCAAACTGCAGTCAACTAAAGATTCATTTAAACACGTTCTGTTGAACCAGGTATTGGAATATGGAAATAAGCATTACAATATATATTACAATAAGATATATGTGATCGTTAATCAAATCACAGGTACCATCGAAATACAATCGGTGCAATCTCAAGATTATCAATAGATTTCTGAACTCTCTATGGTCTTTGTTGACGGCGGATTCCTAAAAGGGTCTTAAACGAAATGAAAAGGTTAAACATAGACACCACAGCGGCATCGGTTCTTATAACGCCATGGGGTCGCCAAGTTTAAAGTCTGTAGTGCCTGCAGACGGCATCGGCCATAGCTCACTTTTTGCCTCCACCCAGTTGGACAGCATATAAGGGGTGGTTCTCTGGACAGCACCATCTGTGCCTAGAAGTAAAGCGTCAGTTATTTTCTGGCCAACAACTCGCCAGTGTCCTGTACACGGAAGTCCATTAAGTAAATTGCCGGCGAGCGGGAAACACTCTTCTTTTGAGATGGCGGGCTGTTTGGTCCATGCCCCGGATCGGCAGGCTGCTGTCTGAGTGAAGGCTAGGGAAAGAAACACGGACAGTCGGCATCCAGCCCGCGTTCGGCCCTCATCCTCCACCCCAAGGAGTGCCACCTGTTTCAGCCAGTACGTGTCACGGCCTTTTTAGATCGTTCAGGCGGGCAAACAACTATCAGCAAAACGCAATAAAGCCGACTCACCTTTGGAAATGTGTTTTTGACATGAAGGCTAATTCTTGCGCTGTCACGTTTCCCTAAACATTTTGAGTATCGTATAATTTAGTAATGGAACCATCATGAAATGCTGCCCAGTTTTTGTCACGCGTCGGTCTGGATTACTCTCTTCAACAGACCACGTGCCTCTGGCGAATTGCGAATTCGTTGCTTTATTGCAAATAGATGATGAAGGTGCGGTGTTGGCATGTGACAATGACAAATACACTAAAATGTGTTTAAAGCAATAAATCTGTCGGCATTATATTTGGGTTCAAACAATTTTAATTAATGCAGCAAATTAACTAAATAGTGAGACCTTAAATCATCCATTTTAGGATAATGTATCACGCAATCATATTTAGATGTTGAGATCCAAAACATCCAAAACGAATATATATTATGAAGCAAAGCACGGCCTCACAAGTTGTTTGTAAATAGACACCAGCAGGGGCGGATGGTCCCCGCCTCAGACACCTTTCTTCTTCACAAAAATTGGAACGGGGGAGGCCTAAGATGCCCTAAATTTTGCTTTGGAAAATGGTATTCTTCCTCCAAAAAAGTGAGGGGGATCCGGAACTACTCCATTCCTGGATCCGCCCATGCACTACCTATATAAATGGTGGACATCTTGTCTCCTTTTGGCATCGGTCATATCACACATCTGGTCTGTATTTACGATGATCGCTATTTATAATTTATTTATAAAAGCTCATCAAATTCATTCATAAAAACGTTGTATGAAACATTTGTGTTGCATAAACATCCATTATGACCTATTGCACACCATATTCGGCATTGTTGGCAGAAATGACTTTACTTGGTAATAGAAACCATTAAACGTCGTGCAAAATATTAAGCTTCATACACATAACAGGGAAACTGAATAGTGATCTACTTACCAGACGAAGTAGAAATGGCATCTGTTGTAAATCTAAACAGCAAAGTAGCCAGTTTTATTTTGTCAGTAGTCGGTTGATATAAATCACATTTAAAGCGTACGATTGGCGCACTGCGTGTTGTACGGTGTATAACGGCAAATGTTTCAGATCCCCATTTATCATTATTTTCACTGCCTCACTTTATACCACCCAAGCGACTTGAAGGAGAATTAATGTCTATTAGCTGTCCATTAATCTTCTCTTCTTGTTCGTAACACTCCTCAGCTCTGATCTCGGACGGTGCAAATAACAAGCAAAAATCCGGTCGGTTGCGCCAAGATATTAATGCCTAAAGATAAACACAAGTTGTTAAAACTGCACTCTTCTGGTTGTAGGAGTAGTCACGACACCGAACATTCCCCCTTGTTCACATGATATGTGTTATAACGCACGGGCTCACGTCGCCGACGGGCGACTTGCATAAAAGCTCGGCGCATCCCTGCCATCGATTTTAAGTGATTTACTCCAGCGCCGCCTAGCAAGCGAGATTGCACACGTATTATATGTCACGTACGCCTGCAACCAGTGATGGTTGCCCCAAGCAGCGCGGCATTGTCCAAGGCAGGCACATCTTGTACCATCGAAAATATGGCGCATTGCACTCTCTCTGTTACTTTAACGAGCCGCGACCGGCTAGCCAGAGAGGGACAGAGCGAGAGAGAGAGAGAGAGAGAGTAATGTGGATGACGAGTTGCTCTACCATTCGTCTCCTACGTACGTGGCCTAAATCACCTACTTCAGGTTCCATTTGAAATAGGGTTCGTATTGGGTCTGACAGTAAGCGTCGTTAAAGCTTTTTCACAGAATATGTATCTTTCTTTTCCCAAGGTAAAATGACAAGATGTGGGTGGCACGATCGAGCTTTCCCTGAATCAACTGTCCATTCGCATTTACTCTTTACCTTTATGTTACTGAATCAGGCTTTGTGTTATAGAATGTGGTTTTGTTTTAGTGAATCTGGCTTTCCCGTACCGCATAATGATTTATCGTACTGAGGCAGGCTTTATTTGACATCAACTGGTTACATCAAACTGAATCTGACACTCTCTTACTGAACATGGCTTTATTAATATACTATTACCGGTTAATTAATTAATCTCATATAACAACCCAATATTATTGTCGCAAGCGAAGAGATTTTGATATTATATGAAAAGTTCCTAATATTATTCACGTTTGTATAAGGAACTTTCCCGGACTATTACTCTCTTCGTGACCTTGCTTAACAAGAGTGCTTGGCTAGTTGTTTGTGCTGCCTAACCGTATCACTGAACTTGCGGGTTATCCTTGCCGTGCGGGACTAGAGACCGGAGGGTCTGAACAATTCCATTACGGAGTGGATTAACCCCGAGAAGACTGCAGGCGAGGCGGACTCAAGGGCAAGGTGGACCAACAGGGCACACCCACACAGTCACAACACACAAAGACTATACCGCTTGTCCCTGGAAGCCCCACTGGCTACACGCCCAGCTCCATCCCCACACACCCCCACCAGACACACGCTTCGTTATGACGTACGTGTGGGTTGTAGATCTCACAATGTGTCAGCAGTCGGCCACCCGCCGGTGACATTTGCGTGTGAGGGACTTGGTCAGAAACAAAGACTGGGGAGAGGGAAGTTGGAAGGGGAAGGGAAAGACGAGAAGGGATAGAGACGGGGGGAGGGGGGGGGGGAGTAACGAAGGAGAGAGAGGGAGGGAGACGGAGTGAGAGGGCAAAGAGATGGAGAAATGGGGAGCGAGGGAGAGAGAGAGGGAGGGGGCATAGAACGGGATGAGAACGAGTGGAGGGAGAACGGGAGAAAGCCGCGAAAGAGATAGGGGTGGGAGAACGGGGGAGAGCAGAGAGAGAGAGAGATGGGTGGGAGAACGGGAGAGAGCAGAGTAAGAGAGAGAGTGGGAGAACGGGAGAGAGCAGAGAAAGAGATAGGGGTGGGAGAACGGGGCAGAGCAGAGAGAGAGAGAGAGAGCCGAAAAAGAGAGACGGGTGGGAGAACGGAAGAGACCCGAGACAGAGAAAGGGGTGGGAGAACGGGAGAGAGCAGAAAACGAGAGACGGGTGGGAGAACGGGAGAGAGCAGAGAGAGAGAGAGGTGTGGGAGAACGGGGGAGAGCAGAGAGAGAGAGAGATAGGGCCGAGAAAGGGAGAGGGATGGGAGAACGGGAGGGTGCGGAGAAAAAGTGAGGGGTGGGAGAACGGGAGAGAGCCGAGAAAGAGAAGGGGGTGGGAGAACGGGAGAGAGCCGAGAAAGAGAAGGGGGTGGGAGAACGGGAGAGAGCCGAGAAAGAGAAAGGGATGGGAGAACGGGAGAGAACCGAGAAAGGGAGAGCGATGGGCGATCGGGAGAGAGCCGAGAAAGAGAGAGGTGTGGGAGAACGGGAGAGAGCAGAGAAAGAGAGAGCGGTGGGAAATCGGGAGAGAGCCGAGAAAGAGAGGGCGGTGGGAGAACGGGAGAGCGCCGAGAAAGAGAGAGCGGTGGGAGAACGGGAGAGCGCCGAGAAAGAGAGAGCGGTGGGAGAACGGGAGAGAGCAGGGTGGGAGAATGGGAGCGAGCAGAGAAAGAGAAAGGGGAGGGAGAACGGGAGAGAGCTACGAAAGAGTGAGGGGTGGGAGAACGGGAGAGAGCCGAGAGGGATACCGGGGGCGGCAGGACGAGTAGGAAGGGCCACGAAGGCGGTGGAAGAGTCACGTGTCCCTTGGTGCCCCCTCACCCTCCTCGCCCCCCCCCCCCCGCCCCTGCCCACCCACGCCTCTCCCTCTCCAGCCTGCCCCAGTGGGCTCTTCTTGATCTCCCACTGCGGTGGCGCTGCTTGCTTGGCTGCATCTCGGCTGAAATGGCACGAGACAGTCGGTTGCTTCCATAAACCTCCGCCTGGGTCTGTCGTGGAATGGCGCATTAAAGAAAGATGGCTGGCGGCTGTATGGTTCCTGGGCCCCGTTGGGATGGTTTGCCTATCTATGCTTCACTAGATCTTCACTATGTTGCTGAGAAAAAAATAAGCGAGATCGGTTTTTCTCACTGCATTTGCGGGTGTTTATTTTCACGTAGAAGTGGCTTGGATGTTCAGGTTGAGGGAGCGCTCCACAGGAGGTTCCTGTAAATAAATATCTGCCTCCTTCATGTCCATCGTTTCCATCTCTATGCGCAATCTCGTGATCGCTTATCAAACCAGTAGTACATGTTAATCATCGACTGATTGTTCTGTTCATCTCTATTACTCGTATAATCATATGTTAGGTCTCTAGTTGAAGTTAAATAATTTGTCCCTATGTCGTTGAAGTCACTCGTTCCTTAAAACGAGTATTATTGCTCGTATAAGTGTTTAGTACGAAGCGGTATTTTGCATTTTTCTGTCTGTGTGTCTCGTGGTGGCTATTTAGTTGAAGTTTAGGCCATTTAATTTCTATAGGGAAGATGTTGTTCGTTATAGGTTTCTTACAAATGCATTGTCCAAGGATTAATTAAGTTGAACACATATATATTATGGATCTGCTGAACGAGAGACTATTACAACAGAACAATAACTGGATATGGACATGAGAAAAATAAACGTTCGTATAGCTGGAATCACTGGGGCTCAATTATAAGATTTGCTATCTTTCTGATGGATCTATTTGTAGATCATAATAATATTCGTCCTGCCATTAAAGGTCATATAAGTATTACTTTATTTTCAACGGTTAAATTGACAGATAGCGCACATAATGAACAAGGCTCTTCGGTAAGAACCACAAACATTGGTATCGGTGGCGATCCGCACCACGTGACATCTGCGGCGTCCATCGCCATTCGTTGCCAGGACAACACGGTGCCAGCTGGAGTGTTTCGGTGCATTCCATCGGTCGGTTCAGCGGCCAGTGGAGCGTGTGGCGCCGAACTCATGGCCACAGAGCTGGCATCTCCAGAGCGGCAAAGGAAAGCTGGAAATAAATAAAAAGACTCCTAACCCCTTCTGCGTGGAGGTCTCGGAGGCTTTTAGCTTGCTGAACAAAGCATTGGAATAGGGGCCATCACCAGCTGAGGGATAAGGCAGCTCCTTCCAGGTCTGAAGGTTAGTAAAACATTCCTCTGCTCGCTTAGTAAGCCATGGGAGTCAGTAGCCCCTGTGGTTCTGAGTGCTCGAGAAAACTCCTTCTTGGTTAGCTTTTGACGCCCGCCCCCCTTCCCTTCCCCCATGACCACCAACCCCCAGCATCGCCGCCGCACCTCTGTTCACAGACCCGTACTTATCTTTCTCTACCCGTACGCTATTACTCCCCTGGCTATGACGATACCAGCAGTTTCATGTAAATACTCCTAGTGAAAAACACTTAGTAAAAATGCCATGTAACAAATAGTGTTTAAATATTGACTTTAACTATGCACACTGTGTCACGGAATGTGTCAGTCAACGGCGCCGTCGTGCCATAATTGAGGTTCCTATTCTGGTGCACCGAGCTCAAGCCCGATCCATACCCAGCTGTTTGCCGTACCCTCTCTCCCCTGGGTCCACTCCTGCCCATCCAGAAGACAGAAGGTCACCCGCACCACACAGAGTCTATTGCAAGCGGTGTTCTGCTGGTTTCCATCTGGTCGTGAGGTGGATGACCATTCAGCGGCTGTTTCCTTTAGCTAACAACGACACTAATAAGACCCGCTGCAGGCATTCACTATGGTGGCGGCGTGACCACCTAGAAGTGAAGCGACCTCTGCTGTTTGTCGTCGTGATCTTCCATTTAAGACAGGTTTACAGTTGAGAGGCTACCCTTGGGCGACACTAATTATCTCGTTAACACACAGGTAATATATCTATATGCCATGTCTCTGACCATCTAACCTCTCACCGTGTCTACGCCTTTTCGTATGTACCCCGCACCAATTAAATGCCTAAATACCGAAATGTGAATGATCTCCTAAGACACCAATCTTGTTCTCAGCGTGACTGAACATGCTGATGTAGAAGCTATTTATATAATTATTTGTAATATTTTACTTGCGTAGAGATACATTTGTAAAAACATTCCATAAAATAAAAGTGTTGGACTGCGAAGAATTTCGTTCTTAACAAGTCACATCACATGAAGCTGTATTCTTTATTGGAGCCTGTGATTATTACTTGGGAAGGTAAATCTCTAGTCATAATCTCAAAATACAAACCGACGACAATAAAGACGCCGAAGCGCCGAAGAACCGACCTCATCGGCTCTTCAACCGATAGAATTTCTACTCGGCTTTCTGAATCAACGATAACGTTGTCCTTTGAGCGCCACAATGACGTGTGTACGCACAGAACCAATGCTGCAGGAATGGAACAAAATTATCCAGTTCCGCTGCAGGAATGAAAAAATGTCTCCTGTTCCGCTGCAAGAATGAAAAAAAATGTCTCCTGTTCTGATGCACGAATGGGAAATATGTATCCTGTTCTACAGCAGTTAGGACGTGATAAACCGGACACCACAGTCAAACAAAGACATTCGGTACTAGCCGAACCTTCCGGCAATGAGGCATATCAATTCAGCCGCCAGGGCGGCCCCCGCGGGCCAAGACACGTATGTGTCAAATCCCGCACTTTTGTATATTTGATCCATTTTGTCGTGACTCGCACTGGTCGTCTCCATATATATCACGGTGGACACGCCATAGCATTAACTTACATCCATATTTTATCGCTCTGGGATAAATGGACATTTTTTTGATGAAAATTAAAATCTAGTAATTACTCCAGTACCCCCGATATATTGTGATGAAGTATTATTCATCATATGCTTGCCGTAAATATTGCGTTGGAAATTAAAGACCCAAACTGCAGTCAACTAAAGATTCATTTAAACACGTTCTATTGAACCAGGTATTGGAATATGGAAATAAGCATTACAATATATATTACAATAAGATATATGTGATCGTTAATCAAATCACAGGTACCATCGAAATACAATCGGTGCAATCTCAAGATTATCAATAGATTTCTGAACTCTCTATGGTCTTTGTTGACGGCGGATTCCTAAAAGGGTCTTAAACGAAATGAAAAGGTTAAATATAGACACCACAGCGGCATCGGTTCTTATAACGCCATGGGGTCGCCAAGTTTAAAGTCTGTAGTGCCTGCAGACGGCATCGGCCATAGCTCACTTTCTGCCTCCACCCAGTTGGACAGCATATAAGGGGTGGTTCTCTGGACAGCACCATCTGTGCCTAGAAGTAAAGCGTCAGTTATTTTCTGGCCAACAACTCGCAGGTGTCCTGTACACGGAAGTCCATTAAGTAAATTGCCGACGAGCGGGAAACACTCTTCTTTCGAGATGGCGGGCTGTTTGGTCCATGCCCCGGATCGGCAGGCTGCTGTCTGAGTGAAGGCTAGGGAAAGAAACACGGACAGTCGGCATCCAGCCCGCGTTCGGCCCTCATCCTCCACCCCAAGGAGTGCCACCTGTTTCAGCCAGTACGTGTCACGGCCTTTTTAGATCGTTCACTGGCTAATGGCGCGGTCAAAACTTGGATGCCATATGGCGTATGTCTATACTCGCATCTAGTGGAGTCGGACTGCTGACTCGGCAAGACGTGTGCGTGTGTGTCCGCCCAGGAACCCACCCACTTGTGTCAGTATCCCAGAACCGTGACTTGGAGAGGAAAACAATACCTAATCCAGCTTCCAGGGTTAAGAGTTCTGGTGAAGAACGCCGCAGTATGAATTAATGTTTTTTATGCTAGATCTAGAATACGGCTACCAATCTAAAGGTGTCCACAATTTTGGATAAATGGAACTGCGATCAATTCGCAGAACATCCCCAAATTGATAGATTGCATGAGATGAGGATCGGCGGGCAAACAACTATCAGCAAAACGCAATAAAGCCGACTCACCTTTGAAAATGTGTTTTTGACATGAAGGCTAATTCTTGCGCTGTCACTTTTCACTAAACATTTTGAGTATCGCATAATTTAGTAATGGAACCATCATGAAATGCTGCCCAGTTTTTGTCACGCGTCGTGCAAATAGATGATGAAGGTGCGGTGTTGGCATGTGACAATGACAAATACACTAAAATGTGTTTAAAGCAATAAATCTGTCGGCATTATATTTGGGTTCAAACAATTTTAATTAATGCAGCAAATTAACTAAATAGTGAGACCTTAAATCATTCCTTTTAGGATAATGTATCACGCAATCATATTTAGATGTTGACATCCAAAACATCAAAAACTAATATATATTATGAAGCAAAGCACGGCCTCACAAGTTGTTTGTAAATAGACACCAGCAGGGGCGGATGGTCCCCGCCTCAGACACCTTTCTTCTTCACAAAAATTGGAACGGGGGAGGCCTAAGATGCCCTAAATTTTGCTTTGGAAAATGGTATTCTTCCTTAAAAAAAGGGAGGGGGATCCGGAACTCCTCCATTCCTGGATCCGCCCATGCACTACCTATATAAATGGTGGACATCTTGTCTCCTTTTGGCATCGGTCATATCACACATCTGGTCTGTATTTACGCTGATCGCTATTTATAATTTATTTATAAAAGCTCCTCAAATTCATACATAAAAACGTTGTATGACACATTTGTGTTGCATAAACATCCATTATGACCTATTGCACACCATATTCGGCATTGTTGGCAGAAATGACTTTACTTGGTAATAGAAACCATTAAACGTCGTGCAAAATATTAAGCTTCATACACATAACAAGGAAACTGAATAGTGACCTACTTATCAGACGAAGTAGAAATGGCATCTGTTGTAAATCTAAACAACAAAGTAGCCATTTTTATTTTATCAGTAGTCGGTTGGTATAAATCACATTTAAAGCGTACGATGGACACACCGCGTGTTGTACAGTGTATAACGGTAAATGTTTCACATCCCCATTTATCATTATTTTCACTGCCTCAATTTGTACCACCCAAGCGACTTGACAGAGAATTAATGTCTCTCAGCTGTCCATTAATCTTCTCTTCTTGTTCGTAACACTCCTCAGCTCTGATCTCGGACGGTGCAAATAACAAGCAAAAACCCGGTCCGTTGCGCCAAGATGTTAATGTCTAAAGATAAACACAAGTTGTAAAAAACTGCACTCTTCTGGTTGTGGGAGTAGTCGCGAGACCGAACATTCCCCCTTGTTCACATGATATGTGTCATAACGCACGGGCTGACGTCGCCGACGCGCGACTTGCATAAAAACTCGGCGCATCCCTGCCATCGATATTATGTGATTTACTCCAGCGCCGCCTAGCAAGCGAGATTGCAAACGTATTATATGTCACGTACGACTGCAACCAGAGATGGTTGCCCCAAGCATTGCGGCATTGTCCAAGGCAGGCACATCTTGTACCATCGAAAATATGGCGCATTGCACTCTCTCTGTTACTTTAGCGAGCAACGACCGGCTAGCCAGAGAGGGACAGAGCGAAATAGCAATGTGGATGACGAGTTGCTCTACCATTCGTCTCCTACGTACGTGGCTTAAATCATCTACTTTAGTTCCCACTTGAAATAGGGTTCGTATTGGGTCTGACAGTAAGCGTCGTTAAAGCCTTTTCACAGAATATTTCTCTTTGTTTTCCCCAGGTAAAATGACAATATGTGGGTGGCACGATCGCGCTTTCCCTGAATCAACTGTTCATTTGCATTTACTCTTTACTCTTATGTTACTGCATCAGGTTTTGTGTTATAGAATGTAGTTTTGTTTTAGTGAATCTGGCTTTACCGTACCGCATAATGATTTATCGTACTGAAGCAGGCTTTATTTGACATTATCTGGTTACAGCAAACTGAATCTGACACCCTCTTACTGAACATGGCTATATTAATATACTATTATCTGCTAATTAATTATTCTCATATAACAACCGAATATTATTGTCGCAAGCGAAGAGATTTGGGTATTATATGAAACTGCAGGCCAGGCGGACTCATGGGCAAGGTGGACCACCCGGGCACACACACACAGTCACAAACTTGTGTTTCTCGCAAAGACTATACCGCTTGTTCCTAGAAACCCCACTAACCACACCACCAGCTCCACCCCCACACACCCCCACCAGACACACACTTCGTTATGACGTACGTGTGGGTTGTGGACCTCACAATCTGTCAGCAGTCGGCCACCCGCCGGTGACCTTTGCGTGTGAAGGACTTGGTGAGAAAGAAAAGAGTGGAGAGAGAGGGTGGAAGGACCGGAGAGAAACGGGAAGGAGGAGAAAGATATCGGAGAGAATTGGGAGTAGAGAGAGAAAGAGAATGGGAAGGTGGAAGGGAGAGAGAGGGAGGGTGGAAGGGAACGGAAGAGAGAGGAAGGTGAGAGAGGGAGGGATCGGGGAGAATTGGGGGTAGAGAGTGAGAGAGAGGAAGGGAGACTGAGTGAGAGAGCAAAGAGAAAGGGAAATGGAGATCGCGGGAGAGAGAGAGAGAGGGAGAGGACATATTACCAAATGAGACAGCGGGCGAGAAAGAGAGAGAGGGGATGGAGAACGAGAGAGAGCCGAGAGAGATATTGGGGGCAGCAGGAGGGGTGGAAGGGGTCACAAGGGCGGTGAAAGAACCACGTGTCTGTCTTTTCCCCTTCACACCCCCCCCACCCACGCCTCACCCTCCCTTGCCTGCCCTAGTGGGCTCTTCTTTATCTCCCACTGCGGTGGCGCCTTGCTTGCTTGGCTGCATCTCGGCTGAAATGGCACGAGACAGTGGGTTGCTTCCCTAAACCTCCGCCTGGGTCTGTCGTGGAGTGGCGCATTAAAGAAGGATGGCTGGCGGCTGTATGGTTCCTGGGTCCCGTTGGGATGGTTTGCCTATCTATGCTTCACTATATCTCCACTATGTCGCTGAGAAAAAAATGAGCGAGATCGGTCGTTGTCTCGGCATTTGCGGGTGTTTATTTTCACGTAGAAGTAGCTTGGATTTTCAGGTTGAGTGAGCGCTCCACACGAGGTTTCTGTAAAAAAGTATCTGCCTCCTTCATGTCCATCGTTTCCATCTCTATGCGCAATCTCGTGATCGCTTATGAACCCAGTAGTACATGTTAACCATCGACTGATTGTTCTGTTCATCCCTATTACTCTCCAGCTGAAATTTAAATACTTCTCTCTATTCCGTTGAAGTCACTCGTTCCTTAAAACGAGTATTATTGCTCCTATAAGTGTTTAGTACGAAGCGCTATTTTGCATTTTTCTGTCTGTGTGTCTCGTGGCGGCTGTTTAGTTGAAGTTTAGGCTATTTAATTTCTATAGGGAAGATGTTGTTCGTTATAGGTTTCTTACAAATGCATTGTCCAAGGATTAATTAAGTTGAACACATATATATTATGGATCTGCTGAACGAGAGACTATTACAACAGAACAATAACTGGATATGGACATGAGAAAAATAAACGTTCGTATAGCTGGAATCACTGGGGCTCAATTATAAGATTTGCTATCCTTCTGATGGATCTATTTGTAGATCATAATAATATTCGTCCTGCCATTAAAGGTCATATAAGTATTACTATTTATTTGAATTTTTGACAATTTAATCTCTATGCGGAAGATGTTACATATAGGTTTCTTACAAATGCATTGTCCATGGATTAATTAAGTAAAACACATATATATTTTAGATCTGCTGAACAAGAGCCTATTAAAAGGTCATATAAGTATTACTTTATTTTCAACGGGTAAATTGACAGACAGCGCACATGATGAACAAGGCTCTTCGGTAAGAACCACAAACATTGGTATCCGTGGCAAGCTGCATCACGTGACATCTGCGGCGTCCATTGCCATTCGTTGTCAGGACAACTGGGTCCCAGCTGGAGTGCTTCGGTGCATTCCATCGGTCGGTTCGGCGTCCAGTGGACTCTCCATAGCGGCAAAGGAAAGCTGGAACGAAACAAAAATACTCCTAACCGCTTCTGTGTGGAAGTCTCGGAGGCTTTTAACTACAATCCTTTTGCTGGACAAAACATTAGAATAGGGGACACCACCAGCTGAAGGATAAGGCAGTTTCTTCCAGATCTGAAGGTTATTATAACATTGCTCTGCTCGTTCAGTTCAGTAGCCCACTGTGGCTCTGAGTGATCGAGGAAACTTCTTCCAGGATAACTTTGGACGCCCCCTCCCCCTCTCCTTTCCCCCAAGATCACCCCCCCCCCTCACCGCCTCTCTCTCTTCTTCCAAAATCACGCCCCCTCCCACCATCGCCGTCTCACCTCTGTTCACAAATCACACTTATCTGTCTCTACCCGTACGCTATTACTGCCCTGGCTATAACGATACCAGCAGTTCCATGTAAATAATTCTAGTGAAAGACTCATAGCAGAAATAAAATGTAACAATTAATGCGTAAATATTGACTTTAACTATTATAATGTGTCACTGAATGTATCAGCCGATGGCACCGTCGTGCCATCATGGCAGGCTCCTACTCTGATGCACCGACTCAAGCACGTTCTATACCCAGCTGTTTGCCGCACCCCCTCTCCCCTGGGTACACTCGTGTCCATCCAGAAGACAAACGGTCACCCACACCACACATAGAGCCCATTCCAAGCGATGTTCTGATGGTTCACATCAGCAAGGCGGAGGATCATCAAGCAGCTGTTTGTATTATGGCCGACATCGACACTAATGGTAGCATAAGACCCAGTGCAGGTAATCACTTGGAAGCTGACAAATTCCTCATCTTTCATTTGCGGCAAATTATGGATGGGGAATAGGAAACCAGCTATGATTCCCGGGGCAGAGAATCTGGTTGTAATGTGACCGATTGTTATAGACCCGGTGATAAAGGTCCAGTGGTAAAAGGTCCGATGGATAAGGCCCTTTGGTGATAGGGTCGGTGGTAAAAGGCACGGTGGTGAAAGGCCCGGCGGTGCAAGGCCCGTTGTGGAAAGGTCCGGTGGTGAAATGTCCGGTTGTGAAAAGGCCCAATATTAAAAGGAACGGTAGTAAAAGGCCCGGGGATGAAAGGCTCGCTGGTGAAAGGCCCGGGGATGAAAGGCTCGCTGGTGAAAGGCCCGCTGGTGGAAGGCCCATTTTTTTGATACATTTTTTCCTAGCGCATCAACTGTGGCCGTGCCAGAACGGCATTTTCTAAATTATAAAAAAACAACACTTAAAATACAAAAAATAGGTCAACCTCTGCTCTGACCGCCAGCTGAAGCGACGCGATGTGGGGAAAGAGCGACCTCTGGCTATTGTGAGGGACAGTGGCGGACCCAGTGGATGGGAACACCCCATCTTTAACGTTCCTCCTCCTATCCGGTCGCATGCAGCCCCCCCCCTCCCGCAATCCCCATCGTCTCCCTGGTCACTGGTTATTAAAGCCGATCCCGGTTTTAGTTATAAGTCCCTTATGTAGCCTAAATAAGCCCAATCTGACTCCTGTTGCACCGCCAACTCTCGGAATCATTAATTGGACAGCCCTCATAATTACATTACATCTTTCTGCCTGATGGAAGTCCTTAATATATATATATATGTTTATATATATTTATATCTCATTAAGCAGCCAACCGCAGAGGAGAGAGGGGGTGGGATGTGGGGTCGGAGGGTAGAGGTAGGTATATATATTTACTTGCATCGTTGAACGGCCGGCTTCCTGACGGCCCACCGTCCGATTTGAAGACGTCTTAAGCAGCCGGCTTGGCCGACTATCCTGGCACTTGGCATTCACTTGGCCGCTGGCACTAGCCGCTGTCAAATAAGGGTTCCGCTAGAGCTGAAGCTGGCTGAAGAAGGGAGATTGACAGTTACAAGGTCATCCTTCCAAACGTCTGGCCTGGTATGAGGTTGGTGGTGGAGTGAGCGATAAGGGAATCGATGATTAGGGTGTCGCGGCTCCTGCTACTGCTGCTGCTGCTGCTGCCGCTGCTGCTGCCACTGCTGCTGCCACTGCGGCTGCTGTTACTGCTGCTAAAGGAATGGTGAAGGAATTGCTGCCATTGAACGATAGACGTGACTGAACTTAGGCTCCACTCCCCTACTGGCTGGCCTCTCAGTAACTAAACTGTAAGACAGCCGAGATCGGACATGGCCACGGCTCCTGTGACTCGAGTGTCCACAAGACTCGCCAACGGTGTCCGAGGACTGAAGGCAACTCTTCTCTTGTCGAGGCGGGAGTTACCCTGATCTCCTGGCCATGTGGCCCGGACACACCGCACCCAGCGATCATACTCGCACACCTGCTACACAACCAAGCAAGCACCCTCTCACCTTAATAATGAAATATTTAAATGTCGCGCTTCGCTAAGCCTCCACGGCCTTACGAAAGCCACCCCAACGTTGCCTCGGTCCGTCGAAGGAACGAACCTTATTTACTACGACGACTTGAATGCTTGGTAATATCCACCCTCATGAGGCTTTGGCCTTCCCAGCTGTCTTTGGGACATCGTAGAGAGACGTCTGGCATGCATTGGTTTCATATGTGTGTACAGCGAGCCACTGCGGTACATATATTGCTAAACACTAAAAACTGGGGGAGCTGAAGGAAAATTTTATTTCATTTAATGACATTTATATCATGCATACATGAATAAATATGTTTAATAAACATATATATATAAGATTCTAAAGTCTGTTTATGAGTATATGTATCAGTATAAGAAAGCATGGGATATATTCCATATATATAAAAAGAAGGTAAGAAAATACCAGCGCATATTGGTCAGATTATATGGTTTGGGGATTTGGGTTTGATTGGTCTTATGAAAACTTTATGAAAAATTTGTTTCTATACTGTTTTTATTGCCCAACAAAACATAGAAAAAAGGCTTGCCATGGTCATTATTGCATCATTTTTGTTATCTGGGCGAAATCTAATAGTAAGTGCTCGTTACCGGTGAGGGTTTTCTTTTTTGTTTCAGCCTTTCCTTCCCCCCAGCACAATAAAAGCGGCACGGTATCGCCTTTCGTCCCATTGATTGAAGTCAGTTATCACTTGGCTGGAGCCTGAAGGTGTTACCTCGGCGTGGAATGAGGACAGAAAGAGGACGAGCCCCTGAGGTGCACATACCATAACAACAGACCATCGTCACAGCATTAGAATAATTGGAGGGCCAGGAGTGAAGATAGTCCTGGTGGCTGCAGCGCTTTTATTAAGGATCTCTGAAGGCCTTTCTGGTGGCTGCAGCGTATTCATCAAGCATCTCTGAAGGCCTTTCTTGTGGCGGCAGCGCATTCATCATTAATCTCAGAAAGCCGTCCTGTCCCCACTGTGCGTTATCTGACGATCTCTGACGCCGAGCTCTAGCATGGTTGTGGACAATTACTGCATGCTTTCGCAACCAGAGGAGAATGAGGCCTTGGGGACCCGATTAGTGAATTTCAAGATTAGTGAATTTGCAGAAAGATGAAATGTAATTATGAGGGTTATCCAATTAATGATATCTTCCCTTGTTGGTACAAACAGGATAATGGTGTGCTTATTTAGGCTACATAAGGGACATATAACCAAAAACCGGGATCCGCTTTAATAACTGGTGACCAAGGGGACGATGGGGAAGGGGGGGGGGTGCTTGCGACCGGATAGGGGGAGGGGCGTTAAAGAGAGGGTGTTCCCATCCACTGGACCTGCGGCTGTCCCTCTCACTCGCCAGAGGTCGCTCTCTCCTAACATCACGTCGCTTCAGCTAGCGGTCATCACAGAGATTGACTTAGTTTTTTATTTTTTTTAAGTGTTGTTTTTCAGAATTCATAAATTACAAAAATGCCTTTCTGACAAGGCCACAGTTGATGCTCAAGGCAAAAATGCATGTGACCCTATTACAGCCGGGCCTTATAATCACCGGGCCTTTCACCACCGAGCCTTTCACCACCGGACCTTTCATCGCTGGGCCTTTCGTCACCGGGCCTTTCACCACCGAGCCTTTCACCAAAAGGCCTTTTCCACCGGACCTTTTACAGCTAGACCTTTACAACAGTCGGTCACATTACAACCGGATTCTCTGCCCAGGGTGTCATAGCCGCTGGTTTCCTATTCACTTTTCCATAATTCGCGGCAAATGAAAGATGCAAGATTTGTTAACTTCCAAGTAAATGTGGTAACGCCTCCACCATACGGGAGTGCCTGCAGCCTGTCTTATGCAACCATTAGTGTCCATGTCGGTCAAAGGAAACAGCTGCTTGATGGTCCTCCGCCTTGCTGATGTAAACCATCAAAGCATCGTTTGGAATTGACTCTATGTGTGGTGTGGGTGACCGTCTGTCTTCTGGGTGGGCAGGAGAGGACCCAGGGGAGAGGAGATGCCGCTGGGTAAAGAACGTGCTTGAGTAGGTTCATCAGAGTAGGAGCATGCTATGATGGCACAACGGTGCCATTGACTGATACAGTCAGTGACACATTGTACTAGTGAAATCAATATTTAAGCATTATAGTTCATTTTCGCTAAGTGTTTTTTACTAGGCGTATTTACATAAAACTGCTGGTATAGTTATAGCCAGGGGAGTAATAGCGTACGGGTAGAGAAAGATAATTATCATCTGCAAACAGAGGAGCGGCGGCGATGATGGTAGGAGGGGATCGTGATCTTGGGGAAAGTAAGTGGGGGCGTGGAAATTATTCTGGAAGGAGTTTCCTCGATCACTCAGAACCACAGGGGGCTACTGACTCCCATGCCTCACTGAGCGAGCAGCGGAATATGTTACTAACTCTCAGACCTAGAAGGAACTGCATTATCCCTCAGCTGGTGGTGGCCCCTATTCCAATATTTTGTTTAGTAAAAGGAATAAAGTTAAAAGCCTCCGAGACCTCCACAGAAAAGGGGTTAGGAGTATTTTTCTTTCTTTCCAGATTTCCTTTGCCGCTCTGGATATTCCAGCCCTGTGGTCATGAGATCGGCGCAACTCGCTCCACTGGAAGCTG
Source organism: Arenicola marina (assembly GCA_964019135.1). Taxonomy (NCBI): domain Eukaryota; kingdom Metazoa; phylum Annelida; class Polychaeta; family Arenicolidae; genus Arenicola; species Arenicola marina. The sequence continues at coordinate 46,523,449 of OZ025249.1, forward strand.
AACCGAGCGATGGAATGCACCGAAGCACCCCAGCTGGGCAACGAACGGCGATGGACGCCGCAGATGTCACGTGATGCGGCTCGCCACGGATACCAATGTTTGTGGCTTTAACCATAGAGCCTTCTTCATCATACGCGCTTTCTGTCAATGTATCTATGCTTTACCCGGTGAAGATAAAATAATACTTATATAATCTTCAATAGCAAGAAGACTATCATCAGAATCTACAAATAATTCCACCAGAAGGATTTTTTATTTTCCTAAATGGAATGTCAATACTTATAATTCAGCCCCAGTGATTCTAGTTAATAGAACGTTAAGTTTTAGCATGTTCATTCTAGTTATGTTGTTTTTTATAATGATCGCTCATTCAACAGATCTACCATGTATGTGTTTAATTTTATATAAGTCATGCACACTGTATTGGTCAGAAACATATATCTAACAACTATGTTTGGCATGGGGATTAAATTACTTAATTCTGGCTGACCTGAACGGAGGATCCACGTCCTACGGGAAAACGGTATCATGGCTTTTTCCCCATTGTGTTATTTCAGCTTTGTCACACTTTTGAAATGGAAGAACACGATCGGCCGGCTGGGTCTTCTGGATCCGGCGCTCCCATTGGCCGGTCACTGGGTCTCGCTTCCATTGGTCGGACCCCCCGTCACTGGCCAGCGCCCCCATTGGTCGGACCCCCCGTCACTAGCCAGCGCCCGGACTATAACCCCAGCGGTACACCCTTGAACTGGCACTTGCAGGTTCTCGCCGTCCGAGCGTGATTTGGCTCCCAACACCCACCCACCCTAAAGAAATATTATACTCACTATGCATATCATTATATAACCGTTTACTTATGAATGTTTTATGTCGGCGCCCAGTACGCCGTGCTGGCCGCCTCCTTTCACAGTTTGTTTGGAATAAACTCGTTAACTTTTGTCTTTCTTTCTTCTGACTGGTTACCTAATTATGCAGTGTCTGCGGCCACACAATAAACTACTACTTAGCTGTCAATCGTAAAAGGCGGAGGAAAGTGAACCGAAGCCCCGTTAATTGCAGCCGGCTCTGACACCAAGTGCCTGCCTATATGTAAACGGCAGCAAACGTTCTGTGCAGTTCAAACGATAAGGATACTTGTTTCTCGCAGTGGCAGTTGAAAGCGTAAACACGTTTGTAGACACCCTGGAAAAGGTGTTTTATCAGCAAATGGCCGTTGCTGGTGAAGCTTACGATTGGGTGATGAATAGGCATTCCGCTTTCGGATGGTCCCAGGGGAGATCCAATATGCAATCTTGATCCGCTTGCTTCCGTTGTAGATATTTTTTGGTGGTTTTTCTTTTGAGCTAGAGAAATATCATGAACGCAGGGGAATCGCGCCGTGACGTAATACTAAAAGCAATATAATCCCTTTGTGGCCATTTTAAGGTGATCTACTGTGCTACTGGTGCAAGTGTAACAAAGGTGAAGGGAAGGGTTTCGTCAGAAGCCGAAGCAGGCTCAGTCAAACGCAAGCCGTCACTGTGAACCAGGGCTATCACCGTCCTTTGGATAGTAAGGTTATACCTTATCGTCGTGCTTGTTTTCGATTTATGAATGGCAACTTCTACTTTCTCTGATGTCTGAACATGCGGTCCTCTAAACAATGGTCATTTTTGCACAAAAACACGCACCCATCCAATAATCAACGACTAGTCAAAAGACCAGTTCATGTCACACCGCCGGTTCGCACATGTCACACATGTGACACAAGTAGTTATTTGTGTAATTCTCTGATGTCTGAACGCCTGGCCCGCACCACAAGCGTTAGTTTTTAACAAAAACACGCCCCATTCAATAATCAGCGTCCATTCTAAAGATACTAGCCGCCCCGCTTGCTCCGCTCGCGGGACGTCTAGCGTTCGCAGTAATAAGCGAAAGAAATAACAGTATGACAGTGTTTTTTTTTATACGTCAAATAGGAGCAGGCAGAAGGTAGACATTCGGCAGAAATAATATCGATAATTATATTGACGTAAATTGAGACCGGGATATAAATGTTAAGGATATTTAAACCCTGTGCAATTATTGTGCATCCAGTAAAAAATATTCAAATTGCGGCTAAAGCACGACAATAAACGAATATCAGTCCAGTAAAACTAAGGCCCAAGCTCATACATTGACTGAGGGTTGATTGAGTTTAAAAAGGGGCTGTTTCCCGTCCGTTGTTCGTCATTTAACGTAGTACTACTACCTTCAGTGGATAAAATCTGCCTGACGTCCTGGTTGGATCTATAGAATTGACGTGTAGCTTAACTATACTGTAAAATTGGATCAAAGATCAAAAAGATCAAATCAATTGAAATAGGCAGGGTTCCCCGGGCAGAGTTCGTTCTCTTGCTACTGATGGGAAGTTGTGGGCGCGAGACAGTACAGGATTTGTTTGCTTTGATGACGGTTCGGGCGATAAGGCTTTGGGAGAAATATGATTACTGTTGGCACCAAGCCAAGTAGCCCGCCGCAGACATGGATAATCACCCGAAAGCGATATTATGCGCGGGATAAGGTGATAAGCACTGAGCGGTAGTGTTGACACTTCTGCGATAAGGTTGACATGTAAGAGCGTGTTGATACATCCAAGGTGGACCAAGCAGTGCATCAAGGCGGCTGCTGATGCCAATGGGCTCTTGCATGCCGCGGCATAGTGGGACAGAGAGCTTCATTTTATTAGTATAGACTAGCCGCCCCGCTCGCTCCGCTCGCGGGACGTCTAGCGTTCGTAGTAATAAGCGAAAGAAATAACAGTATGACAGTATTTAGGTTTATACGTCAAATAGTAGCAGGCAGAAGGTAGACATTGGGCAGAAATAATATCGATAATAATATTGACCGGGAGCTACTGAATAACGGGACATAAATGTTAAGGATACTTTCAACATATATGATAATTAAAATTGTTTCTGTACGTCGGTCTTTAACGACACGCGTCCGCTCAGTTATTTTGCGCATGTTTGTTGATTACAAATGAATGTTATAGTTTCAACATATATGATAATTAGAATTGTTTCTGTACGTCGGTCCTTAACGACACGCGTCCGCTCAGTTATTTTGCGCATGTTTGTTGATTACAAATGAATGTTATAATTTCAACATATACGATAATTAGAATTGTTTCTGTACGTCGGTCTTTAACGACACGCGTCCGCTCAGTTATTTTGCGCATGTTTGTTGATTACAAATGAATGTTATAATTTCAACATATGCGATAATTAGAATTGTTTATGTACATCGGTCTTTAACGTCACGCATCCGGTACTATATTGGTACAGATTGCATCTAGACGTGTTGTTGTTATTCCAACTGAGATACATATACGCCATGTACACATTTTTGTCAGCGTGCTTTAGCTGCAATTTGCGTATTCTGTACTGGATACAATAATACTTGAAAATTGTAGAGGCTCGGACATGCCACATTTCCATAAAAGTTGGTGAACGATAGCTGTTGTCGTTAAGTCAGTAGAGGGTACGAACAAAAACAGAAGTGCATAAACCTTAAGTCTAGTGGGTGCCGGTGGGCGGGGGGGGGGGGGGCAGTAAAGCCGGAGTCTCATGAACGTCGACGGGGCGTGGGGCTGCAGAAGTCGGGTGGATGGGTGTGGGGGATGAGCAGAGAGGAGTCCATTAACCCTGGTTGGTGTGGGTGGAATTGGATACTGCCGTGACTGATGTTAAGAGCAGCGTATTATAGGTTTCCCGGGCAGAGTTCGTTCTCTTGCTACTAATGGGAAGTTGTGAACGCGAGACAGTACGGGATTTGTTTGTTTTGATGACGGTTCGGGCGATAAGGCGTTGGAAGAAATATTATTACTGTTGGCACCCGGCATAGTGGGACAGACAGCTTCATTTTATTAGTATAGAAGTTCATGTCACACCGCTATCGCATGTTTACATTTTGCTGTAATAATATCTTTAAGTCAAGCAGCCTAAAAATTAGCTTCATCATACAACGCTTAATGCATTCTGTCAAAGTCCGATAAAAATATGTATATACTAGTAATGTATCACAAGTCACGAAAATGTGCTTATTTCCTTAGCATACAATAAATGTAATTGGTGGATAGATCGGCGTTTTAAACCATATGTGTGCGTAGCCTTAGTTTTATAGATGCAGGACGGAGATACTGTACAATTACTAAATTCAGATTCTGAGTCAAAGAAAGCCCGATGCGGTCTTCTAAGCTTACACTCTTTGTCAGATGCGGACAAATAAACAAATATAATGCTGTTTCATCAATTAATTATGAAAATACATGAACAAAAATAACATTACGTGACCCTCAGTGAAGGGAACGTAACCACATGACTTCACACTTTACGTATCATCCAACGCGATAACGGTACATGGGGGCGGTACGTATCTGGCATATATACGTGGAACCAGTTATACATCTTGTTGAAGTAGCTATGCAGGTCCCTCCTATCCCTGCACCCATCGCCGGAAGAACACATATTTACACTGGTACCTGCTGTTGGCCTGATGCCGTGAAAGTAGGTTGCCAAAGCTGGCTAAGCTAACACGCCGCGCGGGCCAGAACACACTCAAGATCCAGGCGGGCAGAAGTACATCATACGAAGTCAATATAGCTTTCTGCATTCATTCTATTCGTTAAAACGCCATTTAGTGACATCAGCTGCAGACGTTCATGTGCATAGTGCCGGAGAGCTTATCCCAGGGGCTCTATGGATGAACAAAAGCTTGGCGGCAGCGGGTTGACGTGGTGTATGCTAGGACCGAGCGTCGCTTTTTTATCAATACGAATTGGGATGAATTGTGATAAACGATCCAGTCCATAAATAACATCTCTTATTGTGCCCCCGAGGAAAATAAGCTAAATAATATGCAAAGTAATAGCTTTGGACTTAGTTACTGTTAGAGGAATATCACGGTTGCAATCTCCGCCCGTAACGGGGCGCACCGCGAGACGCACTAGTACCGTTACCAGCCGCAGAGCCAGAGACTTATGTTAAAGTAGTTCAATGAAAAGCCACGTGTGGCATAATTTCGTAGTTTTCTTGACACGATACTAGTTTTTTCACTCAGGGAACCAGGTATCTCTGAGGAACCAGGTATCAGGGCTGAAAACGCGATTATTTTAGTTTCTGCGGGTGAATACTGCTGCCAGAGACCCATAACCGATGTACGAAAGGCGAGCAGGTGGCCTCCCCAAACTCAATCTTTCATCTCCATATATCAATATGCCACAGGTGCCATAGGCAGGAAAAAACATTTCCGGTGACAATTAGCCCGATTCGATGAACAGCAGCGTCTGGTGGAATCCAGAGGAGTTAATGCGATGTTGTCCATCATTCCCCCTGCGTCAATGAGCGGTGTCTCTCCCACCGGAAACCGGCTCGTCTGTCGTCGGTAACAAGCTCGCTGTAAAAGGCGGTCACCCTTTAAGGCTTCATGAAAAGCGTAAATCACAGCCCATGGTGGAATGGTGCTTGTGGCCCACGCTCTGTGCCACGGTTCACTCACAGCTGATGTGTGGTATCTGATGTCAGAGAGCGAGGTCCTACAAGGGTGTTGACGCTCTCTTCATAATGATTCTCACTAATGGCATTACGCGAGGGGCAGAATCTGTGAAAGGGGGTGTGGGCTTTAGGTGATGTGCCGCCAGTACCGGTTTCTTTTGACATTGGAGGATGGTGTCAGAAGTACCAACGTCATTAACGCCGGCGCTTGTTGTGATCTTAGGGTCTTAGCAAGGTTTAATAACTTCCCATTAATTATGAATAAGGACCGAGCCAATTCGCCGTATTGTAGGTCCATTTCCCCCCCTCCATGGATATTTGAGAGATGTGTTTAGTCCATTTGGTGAATAAGGTTGGCATTATGTGAAGTAATGATGGTCAAATCCAATCTACCTTATCCATTTAATACGTTTCAATTCCATTATTACCATTTACATTATGTCATAGTATCATGCATTAACTTTAGATGTAACGTGATGTGGCACCGTCGGTATCATCCACAGCAATCCTGTTGCAAATACATATGATATTTAACCACCTGCACTGCTCCCATGGGCATTAAACAAAAGTCATTTTTCATCGAACAATACAGGGCTATACCCGAATCCACACTCGAATCCTTGGATAAGTTGTCTGCGTTAAACGTCATGTGTGGCAAACACCGGGCACTGTAGATATCTATGCAGAACTTCCATTTGCAGCGATCGTCAGCACCTTATTTAAATTACGCTGGCGTTAAGTGTGGTCGTGGTTTACCCGCGTTAGTTCCTGTGAATGGCGAGACCTGCATGCCCAGTCATACTAAACCGAGGCGACAGGCCGGTTGTTTTACTCAATCCATCGTTTGGGTCCCATGTCTTTAGGCCATTTGTGCCGGTCTGCTACCCGGGCCCATGAAGTGTAAATGAGGACCGACAGACTGGATATGGATTGCTTTTACCTGTATAACCTAACCGGTCTTGTCTACACGACATGGCCATTCCACCGGGTGGGGGGTCTAATTGGTAAAACAACCGAGACCGCTGTATTTTATTTTGACGGAACCATTATCACTGCAGGAGCAAAAAAAACGTGAATCGGTTTTGATCTTTTTTTACACAATCTCCATGCAATATGGTCTCCCCGGCAGCCTTGGCGCCGTTTGATTTCCGGTATTGAACCTATCCCAGAGGTCAAGGTGCGGAACCACGTGTTAGCTGCTGGCGGAAGCATGGCGCCTCTTTCGTCGGAAACTTCCCACTAACCAGTCAACCACAGAGGAGAGAGGGGATGGGGTGTGGGGCCGAGGGTAGGGGTAGGCAGGGATATTTAATTGCTTGCTGACGGCACACCGTCCGATTTGAAGACGTCTTAAGCAGCCGGCTTGACCGACTTTCCTGGCACTTGGCATTGACTTGGCCGCTGGCACTAGCCGCTGTCAAATAAGGGTTCCGCTAGAGCCAGAGCTGGCTGAAGAAGGGAGATTGACAGTTTCAAATGTCTGGCCTGGTGTCAGTTTGGTGGCGGAGTGAACGATAAGGGAATAGATGATTATGGTGTCGCTGTTGCTGCTGCTGCCGCTGCTGCTGTTGCTACCGCTAAAGCTGCTGCCGCTACTGCTGCTGCCGCTGCTGCTGCCGCTGCTGCCGCTGCCGCTGCTGCCGCTGTTGCTACCACTTCTGCTGCTGCGGCTGCTCTGATGTTGCCGATGTTGAAAGTAATTGCTGCCATTGCACGTTAGACGTGGCTGTTCTTAGGCACTACTACCCTTTTGGCTGGCTTATCAATAACTAAAGCTTGAAGACAGCCGAGATCGGACATGGCAGCGGCTCTTGTGACTCGAGTGTCCTCAAGACTCGCCAGCGGTATCCAAGGACTGAAGGCAACTCCTCTGTTGTTCCGGCGGGAGTTACTCTGATCTCCTGGCCCTGTGGCCCGGACACACCGGACCCAGCGATCGCACTCACACACTTGCTACACAACTAAGCAAGCACCCCTTCACTTAATAATGAAATATTTAAATGTCGAGCTTCGCCAAGCCTCCACGGCCTTATGAAAGCTGCCCAGACGTTGCTTTGGTCCGTCGAAGTAACAAACCTTATTTACCACGAAGACATGACTAATTGGTAGTATCCACCCACGCGAGGCTTTGGCCTTCTCACCTCTCCGAGGGAGATCGTAGAGAGACGTTTGGCACGCATTGGTTTCATGTGTGCGTACAGCAGGTAACTGTTATCAATATATGGCTAAAAACACTACAAACTGGGGGAGCTGAAGGAAAATTTAACTTAGTTTAATTACATTTATATTATGCATATAGGAATACGTATGTTATATATATATATCATATATCGTTTATTGAGTAATTTTCTACATATATATATATATATATATATATCCGATTATATGGTTTTGGGATAAGTGCTAGACGACAAATCTTACAGTAAAGCTCAAATTGTATCTAGTCGGGTTTTATCGAGGTTAATTGGTCTTATGAAAACGTACGTAGCAAAATCTGTTTCTAAACTGTTTTTATTGCCCAACAAAATATAGAAAAAGGGCTCGGCATGGTCATTAATGCATCATTCTCGTTATCTAGGCGAATCTAATGGTAAGTGCTCGTTACTGGCGCGGGTTTTCTTTTCAGTCTCAGCCCTTCCTTCCCCCAGCACAATGGGAGCGGCACGGCATCGTCTTTTGTCCCATTGATTGAAGTCATATATCACTTGACTGGAGCCTGAAGGTGTTCCCTCGGCGTGGGATGAGGACAGAAAGAACACGAACCCCTGGGGTGCACATACCATAAAAACGGACTGTCGCCACTGCATTAGAATAATTGGAGGGCCAGGAGTGAAGATGTTCCTGGTGGCTGCAGCGCATTCGTCACGAATCTCAGAAAGCCGTCCTCTGCCCACTGTGCTTTTTCTGGCGATCTCTGACGCCGAGCTCCAGCATGCTTCCGCAACCAGAGGCGAATGAGGCCTGGGGGACCCGGTATTATGATTAGGGACTTCCATCAGGCAGAAAAATGAAATGTAATTATGAGGGCTGTCCAATTAATGATATCATCTGTTGTCGGTACCAAAAGGTTAATTGTGGGCTTATTTAGGCTACATAAGGGACTTATAACTAAAACCGGGGTCCGCTTTAATAACTGGGGACCAAGGAGAAGATGGGGATGGTGGGGGTGCTTGCGACCGGATAAGGGGAGGGGCGTTAAAGAGAGGGTGTTCCCATCCACTGGAGCCGCCACTGTCCCTCTCACTCGCCACACGGTCATCCGATCTAGCGGTCATCACAGAGATTGACCTATGACGGGCATTTCACCACCGTTCCTTTCGACACCGGGCCTTCACCACCAGACCTTTCACCACCGTGCCTTTCACCACCGTGCCTTTTACCACCGCGCCTTTCACCAGAGGGCCTTTTCCACCGGACCTTTTACAACTGGACCTTTAGAACAGTCAGTCACATTGCAACCGGATTCTCTGCCCAGATAGTCATAGCCGCTGGTTTCCTATTCACCTCTCCATAATTCGCGGCAAATGAAAGATGCAAGATTTGTCAGCTTCCAAGTAAATGTGGTCACGCCTCCACCATACGTGAATGCCTGCAGCGGGTCTTATGCTACCATTAGTGTCCATGTCGGCCAAAGGAAACAGCTGCTTGATGGTCCTCCGCCCTGCTGATGTGAACAATCAGAACATCGCCTGGAATGGACTCCATGTGTGGTGTGGGTGACCGTCTGTCGTCTGGATGGGCAGGAGTGTACCCAGGGGAGAGGGGGTGCGGCAAACAGCTGGGTATGGATCGGGCTTGAGTCGGTGCATCATAGTAGAAGCCTGCTATGATGGCACGATGGTGCCATCGACGGATACATTCAGTGACACATTATAATAGTTAAAGTCAATATTTAAGCATTATTTGGTACATTTCATTTGCGCTAAGTGTTTTTCACTAGGATTATTTACATGAAACTGCGGGTATGGTTATAGCAAGGGGGGCAATACCGTACGGGTAGAGAATGATAACCATAGTCTGTGAACAGAGGTGCGGTGGCGAGGGTGGGGGCGAGAGGGGGGGGGGTGGGCGTGGTCTTGGGAGAAGCGAGGAGGCGGAGGCGTCTAAAGTTATCCTGGAATGAGTTTCTTCGCTCACTCAGAACCACAGGGGGCTACTGACTCCCATGGCTCACTGAGCGAGCAGAGGAATGTTTAACTAACATTCAGACCTAGAAGGCACTGCTTTATTTCTGCTGGTGATGGCCCCTATTCCAATGTTTTGTCCAGCAAAAGGATTGTCACCGATACCAATGTTTGTGGTTCTCACTAAAGGGCCTTGCTATCTGTCAATGTATCTATGTTTTACCCGACGAAAATTAAATAATACTTATATAATCTTTAATATCAGGACGAATGTTATTATAATCGATAAGTAGTTCCATCACAGGAATGGTTTGTGTTGAGCCCCGGTGATTCCAGTTAATAGAACGTTTATTTTTTGTTTATTATGTCCATGTCAGATATGTTGTTCTGTTTCAATTGTCTCTCGTTCAGCAGCTCCGCAATGCTTTAATTTGATTAAGACATGCACCATATATTTGTCAGAAACCTACATCCAAGAACTATCTTCGGTGTAGGGATTACATTACATAGGGCTGGCTGGCCTGAACGGAGGACTCATGTCCTGCGAGAAAACTCCCGGTCTGGCGACACGCTCAAAATGATGATAGAGCAGCCAAACCATGGAGTAAACTTTGATCGTGGTTTTTTCCATATGGTGTTATCAGTTATCGGTTATCCGTGTGATCACTCTCTTGAAATGAAAAAAATCATCAACGTGTCCAGAAACACGATAGAATGTGTGATAATGTCCATTAAGACGATTGACTTCCGACGCGTATTTCGATAAAACTTCGCCATCAGGTATAAATTTACCCTATAAACGGGGTTAGCCTTTTTCTTAGTCGCTCGCCATTGACGTCAATAATACAGAGTGAAAACCATTGAAGACTTTAACGCATGTCTACTTTGAAGTTTTAACCATACGGACAGGTTCCATACGAATGTTTACTTAAATCCTGAAGGGAACTATAAAATGTAACCGTCCAGGACAGTAACTGTGCGGCGTCTGCGGCCAGGCAGTAAACTAATTAACTATCATTCACAAACGGCGAAGGGACTTAATGGAAGCCCCGTTGCACGCAGCCGGCTCTGACATGAAGTGGATGCCTATATTTAAACGGGCAGCAAATGTTTTGTGCAGTTAAAACGATAAGGATACTTGTTTCTTGTAGTGGGAGTTAAAAGCGTAAACACGTTGTAAACAACGCTTGAAAAGGTGTTTTATAAGCAAATGGCAGTTGCTGGTGAAGCTTACGGTTGGGTGGCGAAGGGGAATTCAGTGTCCGGCGCGGCGGGAACGGATGGTACCAGGAGAGATATGTGAAAAAGTCATGATCCACTTGCTTCCGTTGTAGATATGTTTTAATGGCTTTTTATTGAGACAGAGACGTCTCGTGAACGATAAAGAATCGTTCCGTGACGTAATACTAAATGCAATATAATCCTCTGGTGCACATATAATGGGGTCTACTGTGCTACTGGTGCAAGTGTAACACAGTTGACCTGGAAAGGTATCGTCAGAAGCCGAAGCAGGCTCAGGCCAACGCGACTAGTCACTGTGAAGCAGGGCTAGCACGGCCTTTTGGATAGTAGGGTTGTACCTTAAATCATCGTGTTCTTTTTCGATTCATGAATCGCAACTACTATCTTTTCTGATGTCAGAACATGTGGTCCTCACTACAATTGTCTGTTTTTAACAGAAACACGCCCCATACAATAATCAACGACTAGTCGTAAGAACAGTTCATGTCACACCGCCCGCTTGACATGTTTACATTTTATTGTAATAACATCTTTAAGTCAACCAACCTAAAATTTGCTTCATTAGACCACGCTTGATACAATCTGTCTGGGTCCGATAACAGCAAAAACAGCAAAACAAGCGGCAATGCGAGGAAGTAACATCACTTCGTTTGTATCGCCACAATCTTAATAGAGGTATTTAAAAAAAAACAGAGGCGCTAATCATGGCAGTATTGTCTGAGGAGGGAAGATGCTCGATTTATGACTGGGCACGTTCCGGGGGAGGGGTCGGGTGGGATGGGCAGGAAGGGTGAATGTGGGTGGGGTAGGGTGGGCCGGTTGGTGAAGAGGGGTGGAGCTGGGGTAGGGACTGGGCCAGTGGGGTGGATGGGGGTGCTATCCATTGTCAGACGCTGATTACGTCGACTTCCCTTTTCATAAAAAGAAGTCCGCCAACCACTATCTGATTGATACACTACCCAAGGGTATAGCAGCCCAGAGCACACCTATTTACCCGTGGGTTAGAGAAGCCTGACCGCGTGCGTCGTAGGAGGAAGGCGGAAATGATGGGGGAGGAGGGGGTCGTCCAGTACCTAATGAGCGTTGGTGGGGACGGAGGCGAGGGCGGGAAATCTCAGAGAATACAAATCCCGCAAGGAGGAGCTGACCAAGTTGTCGGGAGAGGTTTTATGTTGTGGTCAAACAATGGCCGCTTATCAGGAATTAAATGAATGGCGAGTGACCGAGTTACCGTTGTTATGGGTCCCTCTTGGTCTGCGTGTCTGTAGGTCATCCTGGGACCCAGGACCACATCCCACCCACACTGCCGGCCGCACACCATTGTGGTTCTGAAGTGATTCAGACTAAATAGCAAAGCTGGATAGCGATGGTAAAGATGAGGGCGATGATGATATTTAGGGCAATAAGTATGGGGATGGCGATGGCGTATATGTTTCTGACTTAAATAAGGGTAGATCCCATAAACCGGGGTCATCGAACAAGACGTTAATAAGTAAATAGGTGAAGTTGGCAATAAGAGAATGCTTCCAATCGGATGAAATATGGATCAGCGCATTTTATTTTACAAATGCTTAGCGCTAACCATTGAAATAATAATAATATTAATATAAAGCCTTACATGATTTGCTAACGTCGATGTTTGGACAAGGATTGAAGGGCAGGACATCGGGAAACAAAACCCGTATCGCTGCATGCCAGTGGCAAGTAACGTTACCGGGGTTTACCTCTGGCATTGCGAGTACATTTCTGGCCTTTTACTCATTGCTAGACCTTATGCTAGAGGCACAAGACGGGCGGCATAGCTCGTTTCGTTAGACCTATCTATATAACGCCTTAGTGGTTTAGTCCACTCACCAGCCTTCGTACGTGTCAAATACAATGATACTAAGTATACGTGTGTTGTGGTTGTGGTATGGTAGGAGTAGGGTTATGATGTACGGGTTTGCGGACCGCCGCCGCGTCCGCTCTTAAATCATGCGCGTATTTATGTAAGGGTGAATAGCGAACCACACTTATCCGGAACACTTCACGCTGTGTATATATTAACAACGCATTCCCCATACCCGACAGCGGAAGGCGCCCTTTATGGCCTCCTGGGTAGTTAGACAAGCTGGAGGGCTTCTGAGCCATTGTATTTACACAACCGCGTGTCGTTGCAAGTATTTAGATTGACTCTTAAGTAAGGGAAAGGTCAGAGGTCAGCGGATGTCTATGGCAGGGCATTAGTTGATGACGTCACGGGGAGACTGCTTTCTTCAGACGCGTGCGTTGACCGACGCGGAATAAAGGCGATTGGTGCAGGAAGATGACACCGGATATGACGCACCACGTGGAGTACCCAACCTGTGCTTTATGCCGCGTGGGATAACCTGGAACATTGTAATATGACTGCGCGTCCTATTCTCGCGGGGATGATGATAACTGAAGAACTGCGACATCAACCCAGTGTGTCCCCGACACGCCATCAATCATTGTATCTTCACTTATAAAGGGCTGACCTTGGGCTATGCAGTGTTACGCGTGCGCTGTGTCGGCCGACCAGTGTTTATTATGATGGGCGTAATATAATGGTACAGACGGCAATCACCTTTGGGACAATAACACTACCTACTGAACTAAAGGAAAGATGGACATATAATATGTCGTTGCCATTTTACTACAATGGCAGTTACTACAATAGTGCTGCATGGACCTGATACATGTTGTCTTTATAAGTATATTGGATATGTTTAGAGCATGGGACACACCGACATAATTTTATTTGATTTCGACAATTCTGAGATTTTATAGGACATTGCCTGGATACTATTCTATATAACATTGCCTAGGTATTATTCTATAGACCTTTTATGATAGTTTACATGAAGACTATTTTATAGCGCGTTGCCTAGACACTATTCTATGGGACAATGGGACCTATGTAATATGTCATAGGACATTGCCTAATTGTTGCTTTATAGGACATTGCTTAGACACTATTCTATAAAATACTGCCCAGATACTATTCCATCAGACATTGCCTAGATACTATCCTATGGTGCACTCAGATTACATTTACTACGTCATGCCTGAGCCAATAAGACTGTCTCTGTTGCCGATTTACTCAAATACAACGATAATTCCGCTACTGCGTCTAAGGTCAGTCCCTGTGGGGCCTTCCGGAGACAAACATGTTGCTATCGATTGATCTCCCCCCCCCACCCCCACCCCCATCCTCCTAGCCCCAACTCCATTTCCGTTGCCCACGCTTCTGTGTCTTTGTCGTGTTATTTACTCCGTCTCGGCGGGTAATATTGCTGTGTTTGTTGGGGGTTCTGTCGCGGTCTCCACATACTCGCTTTAGTCTGAGTATGTTGTCTGCCTCCTCCCTCCCGCTTTTGTTGTTGTTGTTGTTGAGTCAAACTTGTCCCCTGCGTTATTCTGCACCCGCTTATCACTGCATCTCGTGTAGTCACCGAACAGGGTCCTTTAACAGTTCTTTTACATTTGGCTTTTATTCTCAATGTAAATTGTGGACAATTCCTTTGGGTACGCACTGCACCGCCATGTTATATATCACCGTCTGCACCGATATGCCACTCTCCTCACCTAGCCACTTCAACGCCTCCCCATCTGTCGCCTGTCACCACGCGCCGGTCAGTGGTCAACCTCCCCCCCCCCTTCCCTCCCACCTGGCGTCCTAATGACGCACCTTATCGTCGTCTCAAGGCCAACGGGAGACAAAGGGTTAGGTGCTGGCTATTAGACAAATCCCAGTCCTCTCGCGGCTCACATGTCCCGAGAAGCCAAAACAAAACAAGGCCGTTAAGAAGGAGGTTAATGTCACCCCAACGACGTCCAATGTAATAATAGATATAATGCCATGCTCTAAATAAGGTACATCCTCTACTTGACACCGCAGGGCCTATACAGGACAATAGGTATGATTAATCTGTGAATAATGACTGGTCTTCAGTCAGTAATCGGTGAGAGTGGACGGGACACCTTTGGCCTTATCTAGTTATTCGCTTCCTATGTCCCAGCGCCTATTTATTGATGACCAATAGACTATTAAATTATCATGGTAAGAAATATAATATACGCGCAAAAGTTCCAACAGTGTTACACATCATCAGGTATCATATGTGTATGTTAAGGATGTATACCGGGTATTACACAGAAGTCACACAGGAATCTCGCGTGTTACATTGGTATCAGATAGATGTCATACCCGATCACACAGATGTCATACCGGGTCACAAATGTGTCAAACTGGGTCACACCTATGTCATACTAGATCACACATGTGTCAAACTGGGTCACACCTATGTAATACTAGATCACAAATGTGTCAACTGGGTCACACCTATGTCATACTAGATCACTCATATGTCCTACTGGATCACACATATTTCAAACTGAGTCACACCTTTGTCATATTCGTTTGGTCACTCGCAATGGAAGAAGTGATCAACCTGTTCCGAAACTCGATAGAATGTGTGACAATGCCCTTTAACAATATCGACTTCCTGACATTAGTATTTCGATAAAGCTTCGCTATCTGGTATAACTTTACCGCAAAAATCAGGGTTAGCCTTCTCCGTGATCGCTCATGGATCAGGGAAGATTTTAAGGCATGTCTTTATTGAAGTTTTACTCATACGGACAGGTTTCGTGCTAATTTTTACTGAAAACTATAAAATGTGACCGTCCAGGGCAGTAATTGTGCAGCGTCTGCGGCCAAACAATAAACTACTACTTAACTGCCATTCGCAAACGGCGGAGGAAAGCGAACCGAAGCCCCGTTGCTCGCAGCCGGCTCTGACACCAAGTGGCTGCCTATATTTAAACGGCAGCAAACGTTTTGTGCAGTCCAAACGATAAAGATACTTGGTCCTTGTAGTGGAAGTTGTAAGCGTAAACACGTTTTTATAAGCAAATGGCCATTGCTGGTGAAGCTTACGGTTGGGTGGCGAATAGGAATTACGCGTCCGGTGCGGCTGGAACGGATGGCCCCAGGGGAGATCCATAAAAAATCTGGATCCGTCTGCTTCCGTTGCATATTTTTTTTGGTGGATTTCTGTTGGAGCTAGAGACGTCTCATGAACGCAGAATCGTTCCGTGACCTAATACTAGATGCAATATAATCCCTTGGTGACCATTTATAATGAGGTCTATTGGACTACTGGTGCAAGTGCAACAAATTAGATTAACGGGGACGGGTTTCGTCAGAAGCCGAAGCAGGCTCAGGCCAACGCGACCCGTCACTGTGAAGCAGGCCTAGCACCGTCCTTCAGATAATAGGGTTGTACCTTAAATCATCGTGCTTTTTTCGACTTCTGAATGGCATTAACTACTTATTGTCACACCTGTGACACAAGTAGTTATTTGTGTAATTCTCTGATGTCTGAACGCCGGACCCGCACCACAATCGTCAGTTTTTAACAAAAACACGCCACATTCAATAATCAGCGTCCAGTCTAAAGATAAGTTCATGTCACACCGCCATCGCATGTTTACATTTTGCTGTAATAATATCTTTAAGTCAAGCAACCTAAACATTTGCTTCATTATACAACGCCTAATTCAATTTCTCTGGGTCCGATAAAAATACGTATATACTAATAATATATCACAAGTCACAAAAATGCGCTTATTTCCATTGCATCCAATAAATGCAATGGATGGACAGATCGACGTTTTAAACCATATGTGTACTTAGTTCGATAGCTTTAGGACGCGGATAATCTACAATTACTAAAACAAAAAAGATTCTGAGCCAACGAAAGTTCGATGAAAGTCATCAAACTTTACATTCTTTGACAAGTGTCGACTAATAAACAAATATAATGTTGTTTCATCAATTATTTATGAAGAAACAGGAACAAAAATAATATTATGTAACAAAAGAGTGAAGGGAACGTTTGGATTTACACGTTACGTGTCACGCAACGCGATAACGGTACACGGGGGCGGTACGTATCTGCTATATATGCATAGAACCAGTTATATGTATTGCCGAAGCAGGTCCTCCTATGCAGGTCACTCCTATCCTTGCACCCATCGCCGGAAGAACACATATTGTCCCAATTTACACCGGTATCTGCTGTAGTTTGATACCGTGAAAGTAGGTTGGCAAAGCTGGCTAAGCTAACACGCCGCGCAGGGCCGAACACACTCAAGATCCAGGCGGGCAGAAGTACGTCATACGAAGTCCATATATCTTTCTGCATTCATTCTATCCGTTAAAACGCCATTTATTAACATCAGCTCCAGATGTTCAGGTGTATAGTACCCGAGAGCTTACAGCCAGGGTTCTAGGGATGAGAAATAGCTTGGTAGCAGCGGCTTGGCGTTTTGTATGGTGGGGCAGAGGGTCGCTTTTTTATGAATACGAATGAGGATGAATTGAAATAAACAACCCAATCCATAAATATGTCTTGTTGTGACGCGAGAAAAATAGGCCAAATAATATGCAAAGTAATCGCTTTGTGTTTAGTTACTGTTAAGAGGAATATTACTGATGTAATGATGCAATCTCCGACCATAAAGGGGGGCCCCGCAAGACGCACTAGCGCAGTTGCCAGCCGC
Source organism: Arenicola marina (assembly GCA_964019135.1). Taxonomy (NCBI): domain Eukaryota; kingdom Metazoa; phylum Annelida; class Polychaeta; family Arenicolidae; genus Arenicola; species Arenicola marina. The sequence continues at coordinate 46,540,898 of OZ025249.1, forward strand.
AGGGCCAGAGACTTATGTTAAAGTAGGTCAATAGCAGGCCATGTGTGGCATAATTTCGTAGTTTTCTTCACACGATACTAAGTTTCTCACGCAGGGAACCAGGTATCTCTGAGGAACCAGAGTTTCTGCCAGTGAAAACTGCTGCCAGAGACCCTTAAGATGCCATAGCTGCCATAGGCGGGAAAAAACATTTCCGGTGACTATTGGCCCGGTACAATCTTAAACGGGAAACCAGCATCGCCGTCAGGTGGAACCCAGGGGAGTCAATGCGATGTGGTCCATCATTCCCTCTGCGTCAAGGAGCGGTGTCTCTCCGCCCGGCAACGGGCTCGTCTGTCGTCGGTAACAAGCTCTCGGTAAAAAGTCTGTCACCCTCTTAGGCTTCATGATAAGCGTAAGTCACAGCCCATGGTGGCGTGGTGCTTGTGACCCAGGCTCTGTGCCAAGGGTTCACTCACAGCTGATGTTTGGTATCTGATGTCAGAGAGCAAGGTCCTACAAGGGTGTTGACGCTCTCTGTATCGTAATTATCACTAATGGCATTACGCGAGGGGCAGTGGGCGTGTGTGGGTGTGGGCTTTAGGTGATGAGCCACCAGTAACGGTTTATTTTGACATTGGAGGATGCTGTCGTACCAACGTTATTTTGGTCGGCGCTTGTTGTGATATCATCTTATCAAGGTTTAATAACTTCCCATTCGTTATGAATAAGGAACGAGCAAATTCGCAAAATGATATACTGGCTGCGTTTTTTACGTCCCTTCCCCCTGTTCCATTGATATATTATAGATGTGTTCATTGCATTAGGTGAATGAGGTTAAAAGTCTGTGAAGTATTGGTAATCATTTCCAATCTACCTCATCCATTTAATTCGTTTCAATTATATTTATAAAATTATCATTATATAATATACATGCAGTATCATACATTAACTTTAGATTTAATGTGATTTGGCTCCTTCGGTATCATCTACAGCAATCCTATTGATAAGTACACATGATATTTACCCAACCGACACTGCAACCCGGTGTACTAATCGTATAGTAATTATTTACCGAACAATGCCCAGCTATACCAGATTTCCATTAGCGATTCTAAATCTTACTTTAGTATATGTGGCAAGCACTGGGCACTGTGGATAACATCCTATGCACAACATACCATTGCCCTGGTCGTCAGCCTCTTAGTACACTTATGCTGGCGTTAACTGTGGTCGTGGTTTACCAGCATCAGGTCCTGGGAATGACGAGACCTGCATGCCCAGTCCTGCTAAACCGAGGCGACGGGCTGTTTTTTTTACTCAATCCGTCGCTTCGGCCCCAGGTCTTTAGGCCATTTGTGCCGGTCTGCTACCGGGGCCCCCCAAATGTAAATGAGGACCGACAAGCTGGATATGGATTGCTTTTCCATGTATAACCTAACCCGTCTGGCCTACACGACATGGCCATTCCACCGGGCGGGGGGTCTAATTGTTAAAATCACCGTATTTTATAATGACGGAAACATTATCACTGCAGGAGAAAAAACGCGTGAATCGGTTTTTTATCCAATCTGCATGCAATATGGTCTTTCAGGCAGCCCTCGAGCCGTTTGACTTCCGGTATTGAACCGTTTCCAGAGGTCAAGGTGCGGAACCACGTGTTAGCTGTTGGCGGGAGCATGGTGCCTCTTTCATCGGGAACTTCCCACTAAGCAGTCAACCACAGAGGAGAGAGGGAGAGGGGGGTTGGGGCGGAGGGTAAGAGCAGGCAGGGATATTTACTTGCATCGTTGAACAGCCGGCTTGCTGACGGCACGGCACACCGTCCGACTTGAAGACTTTTCTGGCACTTAGCATTGACTTTAGCTGGGACAAGCCGCTGTCAAATGGGGCTTCCGATGGAGCCAGAGCTGGCTGAAGAAGGATTATTGACAGTTACAAGGCCATCCTTCCAAACGCCTGGCCTGGTGTGAGGTTGGTGGCGGCGTGGGCAATACGGGAATCGATGATTAGGGTGTCGCGGCTGGTGATGCTGCTACCGCTGCTGCTGCTACCGCTGCTGCTGCTACCGCTGCTGCTGCTACCTCTGCTGCTGCTATGATGTTGCTGATGTTGAAGGGAATTGTTGCCATTGCGCGCTAGTAGGCTGTACTTAGGCCCTGCTCCCCTTCTAGCTGGCTTCTCAATAACTTCAACGCACTTACCCGGCTGTACACAGGGTAACGCACGGCCGAACACAATTGGCCAGCATTATAGGAGAGGCTCGGGCGAACCTCGCTCCGTGTAAGACAGCCAAGATCGAACAGGGCCACATCTCTGGTGACTCGAGTGTCCTCAAGAGTCGCCAGCGGTCTCCAAGGACTGAAGGCAACTCCTCTCTTGTCCCGGCGGGAGTTACCCTGACCTCCTGTCCCTAAGGCCCGGACACACCTCCCCCAGCAAGGGCACTCACACACCTGCTACACAACTAAGCAAGCACCCTCTCACCTCAATAATGAAATATTTAAATCTCACGCTTCGCTAAGTCCCCACGGCCTTACGAAAGCTACCCCGACGTTGCTTCGGTCCGTCGAAGGAACGAACCTTATTTACCACGAAGACATGACTGATTGGTGGTATCCACCCACGCGAGGCTTTGGCCTTCCCAGCTCTCTGACGGATATCGTAGAGAGATGCTTGGCATGCATTGGTTTCATATGTGTGCAAATAATGCAACTGCGGTACATATATTGCTAAACACTACAAACTAGGAGAGCAGAAGGAAAGTTTAATTTACCTTATCTACATTTATATTATGCATACATGAATAAGTATGTTAAGTATGACTAAGTATAAGATTGGTGCTAGATGACAAAGTTACAGTGAAGCTCAAGTTGTATCTAATTGGGTTTCATCGGGTTTAGTTGGTCATATGAAAACGTACGTAGCAAAATTTGTTTCTAAACTTTGTGGCCAGAAACGATATTGAAAAAAGACTTGCATAAATGTTGTTATCTAGGCGAAATCTAATAGTAAGTGCTCGTTACCGGCGCGGGTTCGCTTTTCAGTCTCAGCACTTCCTTCCCCCCAGCACAATGGAAGCGGCACGGTATCGCCTTTGGTCCCATTGATTGAAGTCATTTATCAATTGAATAGAGCCTGAAGGTCTTCACTCGGCGCGGAATGAGGACAGAAAAGGATGAAGAGCCCCTAAGACGCACACACCATAACAACAGACCGTCGCCACTGGATTACAATAATTGCAGAGTCAGGAGTTAAGATGGTGGCTGCCGCGCATTCATCAAGCATCTCTGAAGGCCTCTCTGGTGGTTGCAGTGCATTCATCAAAGACCACCGAAGGCCTTACTTGTGGCCACAGCGTATTCATCGAGCATCTCTGAAGGCTTTTCTGGTGGCTGCAGCGCATTCATCAAGAATCTCAGAAAGCCGTCCTCTCCGAAATGTGCGTTATCTGACGATCTTTGACGCCGAGCTGTAGCATGGTTGTGGACAATTACTGTATGTTTCCGCAACCAAAGGAGAATGAGGCCTTGGGGACCCGGTATCATGATTAGGGACTTCCATCAGGCAGAAAAAAATGAAATGTAATTATGAGGGCTGTCAAGTTAATGATATCGACAGTTGACGGTACAACAGGAGAGTGGTGGGCTTTATCCGCCTCGCCAGCCGATGGGAACCATCGGAGCACAGCTTCGAAGGAACGCTATGTGTGGGGTGGTTGACTGGAGTGGGCCCAGGGGAAATGGGGTACGGCAAACAGCTTCAGTCTTTTCATCAGAGCAGGGGCCTGCTATGCTGGCACGACGGTGCCATTGACTGATACATTCAATGACACATTGTACTAGTTAAAGCCGATATTTAATCATAATGTATTACATTTTCGCTAAGTGTTTTTGACTAGGATTTTCCTCGATCACTCAGAACCACAGGGGGCTACTGACTCCAATGGCTCACTGAGCGAGCAGATGAATGTTTTACTAACCTAGAAGGAACTGCCTTATCCCTCAGCTGGTGGTGGCCCCTATTCCAATGTTTTGTTCAGCAAAATGATTGAAGTTAAAAGCTTCGACCTCCAAGCAGAAAGGGTTAGGAGTATTTTTATTTGTTTAGAGCTTTCCTTTGCCGCTCTGGAGATTCCCACCCTGTGGCCATGAGCTCGGCGCCACGCGCTCCACTGGAAGCTGAACCGACCGATGGAATGCACCGAAGAAATCTTACCGAAGAGCCTTGTTCATCATGCGCCCTATCTGTCAATTTATATTTGGTTGACCCGGTGAAGATAAAATAATACTTATAAAATCTTCAAAAGCAAGAAGACTATCATCATTATTCTATGAATAATTCTATCATAAGGATATTTTTGTTTGCCTAAATGGAATATCAATACTTATAATTGAGCCCCAGTGATTCTAGTTAATAGAACGTTTAGAAAGAAAATAAATAGAAAGTTTTCGCATGTCCATTTTAGTTATTCTGTTCTGTTTTATAATGATCGCTCACTCGGCAGATTCATAATGTATGTGTTTAATTTTACTAAGTCACGTACCTTGTATTGGTCAGAAACATATTCCCACCAACTGTCTTTGGCTTAGGAATTAAATTACGTAAATTACTCTGGCTGACCTGAACGGAGGATTCACGTCATACGGGAAACCTCCCGGTCGGGCGATACGCTCAAAATGAGAATAGCGCTGCCGAACCATGTAGGAAACCGTTATCATGCGTTTTTGTTCTATCGTGTTATTTCAGTTTGGTCACTCTCTCCAAATGGAAGACTTCATCAACGTGTCCAGAAACATGATAGAATATGTGACAATGCCCTTTAAGATGATGGACTGAAGACGCGTATTCCGTTAGCGCTTCGCTATCTGGTATAACTGCCGCATAAACCGCGTCAACTTTTTCCGTAGTCGCTCACCATCGACGTCAGTAGTACAAAGTGGAGACCGTGGAAGATTTTAACCGATGTCTACTTTGAAGTTTTAACCACACGGACAGGTTTCATGCCAATGTTTAGTTAAATCCTGATGGGAACTATAAAATGTAACCGTCCTGGGTAGTAATTGTGCAGCGTCTGCGGCCACACAATAAACTACTATATAACTGTCATTCGCAAACGGCGGAGGAAAGTGAACCGAGGTCTCGTTGCTCGCAGCCGGCTCTGACACCAAGTGGATGCCTATATTTAAACGGCAGCTAACGTTTTGTGCAGTTCAAACGATAAGGATACTTGTTTCCCATAGTGGAATTGGAAAGCGTAAACACGTTGTAGACATCCCGTGAAAGGTTTTTTATAAGCAAATGGCCATTGCTGGTGAAGCATACGATTGGGTGAAAATACGTATAAACTAGCAATATGTCCCGAGTTACGAAAATGTGCTTATTTCCATTGCATCCAATCAAGACAATGGACGGATAGATCGGCGTTTTAAACCATATGTGTGCATAGCCTTAGTTCTATAGGTGTAGGACGGGGAAAATGTACAATAACTAAATTCAGATTTTCAGGCCAAAGGCCGATGCGGTCTTTTAAGCTTACACTCTTTGTCAGGTGTCGAATAATATAAGCAAATATAACGTTCTTTCATCAATTATTTATGACGAAACATGAACACAAATCAAATTATGTAACTAAAGACCTGATCAGTGAAGTAAACGTAACCCGTTGGATTCACACGTTACATGTCACGCAACGCGATAGCGTTACATGGGGGCGGTACGTATCTGGTATATATCCGCAGAACCAGTTATACATATTGCTGAAGCAGGTCCTCCTATGCAGGTCCCTCCTATCCCTGCACCCATCGCCGGAAGAACACATATTGTCCCAATTTACACTGGTATCTGCTGTTGGCCTAATGCCGTGAAAGTAGGTTGCGAAAGCTGGCTAAGCTAACACGCCGCGCGGGGCCGAACCAACGCAAGATCCAGGCTGGCGGAAGTGCGTCATACGAAGTAGATATATCTTTCTGCATTTGTTCTATTCGTTTAAATGCCATTGATTAACATCAGCTGCAGATGTTCAGGTGCATAGTACCGGGGAACTTACCCCCGGGGCTCTAGGGATGAAAAATAGCTTGGCAGCAGCGGCTTGACGTGTTGTATGCTGGGACCGAGCGTCGCTTTTTTATGAATATGAATGGGGATGAATTGCGATAAACGAACCCAGTCCATAAACATCTCTTGTTGTGACGCGAGAAAAATAGGCGAGATAACATGCGCACTAGTAGCTTTGTGTTTAGTTACTGTTTAGATGAATATTACTGGTGTAATGATGCAATTTCCGCCCGTAAGCAGCACAAGCATCGTTAAGAGAGGCTTATGAGACTTATGTGAGAGGCTTATGAGACTTATGTCAAAGTAGGTCAATGCCGTTTTGCTATTGTAAAGACAACTACGGCACTGTAGGGTGAGATTGCTATGCTTAATGAGAGCCATTTCCACACTCATCCGGAGCACTTCACGCTGTGTATATATTAACAACGCATTCCGCATACCCGACAGCGGAAGGCGCCCTTCACGGGCTGATGGGTAGTTAGATTAGCTGGAGGGCTTCTGAGCCATTGTATTTACACAACCACGTGTCGTTACAAGTATTTAGATTGACTCTAAAGTAAGGGAAGGGTCAGAAGTCAGCGAATGTCTATGGAAGGGCATTAGTTGCTGATGTCACGGGAAGATAGACTGCTTACTTCAGACGCGAGCGTTGATCCACGAGGAACAAAGGCGATCGGTGCAGGAAGATGATACCGGATATGACGCACCACGTGGATTACCTAGCCTATGCTTTATGCCGCGTAGGATAACCATGACCATTGCAATCTGATTGCACGTCCTATTCTCGTGAGGATGATAAAAAGACAGGAACTGCGACATCAACCCAGTGTGTCCCCGACAGGTCATCAATCATTGTATCTTCACTTATAAAGGGCTGACCTTGGGCTATGCAGTATTACGCATGCGCTGTGTCGGCCGACCAGTGTTTTAATATGATAGGCGTAATATAATGGCACAAACGGCAATCACCTTTGTGACAATAACACCACCGACTGAACTGACGGAAAGATGGACATGCAAGCCTAATATGTCGTTGCAATGCTCTATGAGGAACGGCAGTGGGTGTTAAAGGCTACTTCATGACAGTCATGACATGTATATATGGCGGATATATTTATTTTACACTACAATAGAGCTGCATGGACCTGATACATGTTTTCTTTCTAAGTATAATAGATATGTTTACAGCATGGGGCACACGCTGATTCCATTCTACCCCTGATCCCGACAATTCTTAGATTTTATAGAACATTGCCTGGATACTCTTTTATAGCGTCTCGCTTAAAAATATTCTGTAGCGCATTGCCTAGATATCATTGTTGAAGACATTGCCTAGATATCATTCTATATAACATTGCCTAGATGTTATTCTATAGGACTGTGTCTAGATACTGTTCTATATGACATTGTCTGTATGTTATTCTACATGAATTGTCTAGCTACTATTCTATAGGACATTATATAGCACCTTGCCTAGACACTATGCTGTAGGACACTGTCTAAATGATATGATATAGGTCATTGCTTAAATGTTGTTTATAGGACATTGCTTAGATACTATTCTATAGAATACTGTCCAGATACTATTCTATAGGACATTTCCTAGATAATATTCTATGGTGCATTCAGATTGCATTTACCACGTCATGTCCGAACTAGTAAGACTGTCTCTGTTGCCAATGTACTTAAATACAAAGATAACTCTACTACTGTGTAAAAGGTCAGTTTCCTTGGAACCTTCCAGATATAGACATGCTGCTATCGATCATTTATTCTCTCTTTCTTTCTGCCCACCCCCACCCCCTCCCCCCTCCGTTTCCGTTTCCCAGGCTTCTGGCTCGTTGTCGTGTTATTTACCCGGTCTCGGGAAATATTGCTGTGTTTGTCAGGCGTTCTGTCCAAATTTCCACCTACTCGCTTTAGTCTGAGTATGAAATGTGGTCTGACCGACCGTTCACCTTTCTTGTTGCTGTTGTTGACTTCTCCTCTGCCTTATTCTCAACCCGCTTATCACCCCATCTCGTCGATACACCGAACAGTGTCCTTTAACAGTTCTTTAACAGGCGGCTTTTATTCTCCAAGTAAATTGTGGACAAGTCCTCTTGACTTCACCGTACCGCCATGTTATATATCACCGTCTGCCTCCTATTGCTATGCCACTCCCCTCACCTGGCGACTTCCCTCCTCAACGCCTCCCCATCTGTCGTCTGTCACCACTCGCCGGTCAGTGGTAGTTATTCACTTCCTATGTCCCAGCGCCGATTTATGTATGACACCTAGGTTATTAAATTATGATCATGGTTAGAAATATAATATACGTGTCACAACAGTGTGATACTTATGCATCATACGTGTATGTTAAGCATGTATACCGCGTGTCACACAGGAATCTCGCGTGTCACATTGGTATCAGATAGATTTCACACCGGGTCACATAGATGTTATTCTGGGTCACACAGATGTCTTACTGGATTGCACAATGCATACTGGGTCACACAGATGTCCAACCGGGTCACGCAGATATCATACTGGGTCACACAGATGTCCTCTTGGCCTACACAAGTGTCATGTCGAGTGGCACAGATGTTATACCAAATCACACAAAATTCACCCAAATCCCCCAACTGGGTCGCACATACGTCAAAATGTGTTGCACATGTATCATACAGAATGACACAAATGTCATACCGGTTCTCACAAATGTTTTTTAGGGGTCACCACCTATCTGTTTTACACGGAAGTCATACGTGTCACATTGGTATCACATAGATGTCATACTGAGTCACATAAATGTCATACCGGATGACACAGATGTTATGCTCTATCACACTGATACTGGGTCAAATATGTCATACATCAAAGATATGACGTCAATATAGTTTATCAAATATGAAACATGAAGCATAAGCTATAATATTTTGATATTCTGGCAACATCATTGGGTGATTTAGAAAACCAATTTCCTGGCAGCCATTATAGATATTTCTAAGGCATCATACAATAGGGGGATGGGGCGGAATTCGTCTATTCTGTACGTACAAGGGCATGGATCCATTATACTGATATACAGTTTGAGCTATTGATAAATGATTCTTCATAATTAAATATAAAGTGAACATGCCTTATCTGATGCACAAAGTCTGCGACATTCATTCGAAGTAGATTTTTGGTGAATGTCATGTATTGAACGAAGTTGGTTGCCAAGGCCGGGGGGGGGGGGTTAAATTGATCCGCCAGGATGAAGGACCTCGATAGACTGCCATCAGCTGGTCGTTAAGGGAGCGTAATATGTGTGCGTGGGCGGGATGGGTGGGTCGATCTCCGTCAACTAAACGTGTGTGAGCTAGGGTGCCCCGGAGAGCTGTCAGGGTGGAGGGTGGCAGATTTATCAGGTACGCAAACAACATTTTGCAATAAAACATATGACGTCAATTTAGTACATCAAATCGCAAGCAAAAAGCCTTATAATCTATAATATTTTCGTATTCTCGCGATATCATTGCGTGATACAGAACACCTACATCCGTGGCAGCCATTAGATAGAGGTATAAGCAAGGTAACACAATAATGACGGTCGCGGGGCTCACCATAGTTCTCTTGTTTAGCAACGATGAAACCCAAACTCCCATCGCAATATGGTCTTTATGTCCGGAATGTACTCTGTATGGAGGAGGCTGGAACGGTCAGCGGATGGAGGGTTGGGGGGTGGGTTGGCGTGTAGTCCTCTCTGATGCGGTCCCTTACCGTGGTGGGTCATTACCCAGACAGACTATGTCGGAACTACTTATTGTTGAATAACATATAGCCTCATAACCCCGTCGTATCCATTCTCAAATCCCGTCTTAGACCCATTCAATATTCATCAGGCGTTACGCCCCTATTGTGTGAGCTGCCTTTCCGTTCACAAATAATTATGTGTTCTCCGTCGTCACGGCTCGGGAGAGAAGACAACCGAAAGACTGGCCGGAAAGATGAGAGTAATTCAACATGACCAAAAATAACAAAACATGGCCTAGTCTGTCTACGTGGCCATTACTTTAATTGGCCTTATTAATTGGGAAGTACATATATTAAATAGACATTTGCATTAAATTAAAAGTGATAGGTCAGAAAGTCGTGTTTGGCTCATAGATTGTTGTTACAAACGTATTTGACACACAAGTTATTGCTTCGCTGCTGCTTACTGTAAGTTCGACCATCCGGTGTCTCATAAATACCAAGCAATCAATGCTTCACTGAAGGAATGGCAGGATACCTGTTTCTTAAGTATATTGATCACTTTGTTACCGTGCCATTCCGAAGTTACAACTGTGCACAACGAGCTGCACAAAGGCCGCTGGTATTGCATGACATTCCGTTGAAAAATCTATTGCCTTATTGGCAAAAGAAATGTAATAAATGTTATCAAGTTAATATTAGACAGGTCTGACGGGCCTGAATGGTGGATTCACATCCTAAGTGAAAACTTCCGATACGCTCAAAAAATGTTTTTTAACTGTGTTATATCCGTTTGGTCACTCTTTTGCCATGGAAGAAGTGATCAATTTGTTCGGAAACTCGATAGAATGTGTGACAATGCCCTTTCGGAATATCGACTTCGTGACACGTACTCCGATAAAGCTTTGCTATCTGGTTTTAACTTTAATTGATTTTAACGCGTTTCTACTTTAAAGTTTTAACAACACGGACAGGGTTCATGCCAATGTTTACTTCAATCCTGAAGGGAACTATAAAATGTAACCGTCCAGGGCAGTAATTGCGCAGCGTCTGCCGTCAAACAATAAACTACTATGTAACTGTCATTTGCAAATGGCGGAGGAAAGCGAACCGCAGCCCGGTTGCTCGCAGCCGGCACTGACACCAAATGGCTGCCTATATTTAAACGGCAGCCAACGTTTTGTGCAGTTCAAACGATAAGGATACTTGTTCCTTGTAGTTGAATTTGAAAGGGTAAACACGTTGTAGACAACTCTTAAAAAGGTGTTTTATAATCAAATGGTCGTGGCTGGTGAAGCTTAGGGTTGGTGTGGTGAATAGGAATTCAGCGTCCGTGGCGCCGGGAACGCATGGTCCTAGGCGAGATACATTAACAATCTTAGATTCACTCGCTTTTCATGCAGATATTTTTCGGTGGTTTTCCACTTGAGCTAGAGACGTCTCATGAACGCAAGCGAATCGTTTCGTGATGTAATACTAAAGGCAATATAATCCCTTGGTGGCCATTTGTAATGGGGTCTATTGTGCTACTAGTGCAAGTGTAACAAATTTGACCTGGAAGGGTTTCGTGAGAAGCAGAATCAGGCTCAGGATACTGTGAGGCAGGGCTAGCTCCCTAGTAGGATTGTACCTTAAATCATGTCTTTCTTTCTCGTGTCTTTCTTTGATTTGTGAATAGCTACTACTACGTTGTGGTCCTCACCACAATCGTCTGTTTATAACAAACACAAGCCCCATCCAATAATCAACGACTAGTCGAAGAACCAGTTCGTGTCACACCACCTGTTCACATGTTTACATTTTGTTGTAATAACATCTTTAAGTCAACCAACCTAAAATTTGCTTCATTATGCCACGCTTGATACAATCTGTTTGGGTCCGATAAACCGATAAAGTCACGAAAATATTCTTGTTTCCATGGCATCCAATAAATGCAACTGATGGATAGATCAGCGTTTTAAACCATATGTGTGCATAGCCTTAATTTTATAGATGTAGGACGGAGATAATCTACAATTCTAAACTAAATTCAGATTCTGAGCCAAAAGAGGGCCCATGCGACTCTTTGTCAGGTGTCAATCAATAAGCAAATATAATGTTCTTTAGTCAATTATTTATGACGAAACATAAACAAAAAGTCTATTATGTAACTAAAGACCTAATCATTGAAGTAAAGGTAACCCGTTATATTTACACGGTACATGTCACGCAACACGATAGCTTTGCATGGGGGCCGTACGTATCTGGTATGTATGCGTAGAACCAGTTATACATATTGCTGAAACAGGTCCGCCTATGCAGGTCCCTCCTATCCCTGCACCCATCGCCGGAAGAACATATATTGTCCCAATTTACACTGGTATCTGCTGTTGGTATAATGCCGTGAAAGTAGGTTGCCAAAGCTGGCTAAGCTAACACGCTGCGCGGGGTCGAACACACTCAATATCCAGCCTGGCGGGAGTACGTCATATGAAGTCCACATATCGTTCTGCGTTCCTTTTATCCGTTAAAATGTCATTTGTTAGCATCACTTGCACATGTTCAGGTTTATAGTACCGGAGAGCTTATCCATCGGGGCTCTAGGGATGAACAATGACTAGGTAGCAAAGGCTTAACGTGGTGTATGCTGAGGCAGAGCGTGTCTTTTTATAAATATGAATGGGGATGAATTGTAATAAAGGAATGCAGTCAATAAAAATCTCTTGTTGTGACACGAGAAAAAAAGTCGGCGAAATAATATGCAAATTAATAGCTTTGTGTTTAGTTACTGTTTAGAGGAATATTACTGGCGAAATGATGCAATTTCGGACCGTAAGCATCACAAGCACTATGGAGAGAGGCAGGTCCAGAGACTTATGTGAAGGTAAGGTCAATGCCGTTTTGCTATTGTAAAGTCAACTTCGGCACTGTAGGGTGAGACTGCTATGCTTAATGTAAAGCAGTAGAATAAATCTATTCCATTAAATGGTGAGCCATGGCATGTATTCGGCAGATCTTTTGGCCATGAATTATCACGATGAACCACCAGAAAGCAATATCAGCCTCATGTGATTGCAGTGCTCTAGATTAGGTTTACCGTCAAATAACAAACAAGTTAAACGCGACAGCGCCGGCGAGGCGCGTGATGGCAGATCATGTAGGACAACCAATAAACAACGGCCACGAATGACATAAGATAAGGTAAACGCATGTATTACGGTGGTTAAGGTAGCACTTCAGCGACTTGCTAAGCTAAAGAACGTTTCCTCACCTTTTCTTGGCAAACTTGAAATCGGTGTCTTTCATTTTTTCTTGTTCTTTAAATGCTTTCCTTTTGTCCCCGGCATCCAACGGCAACAGTCGTCGTGATACTTTCCCTTAGTGATAGGTTGTCCGGCAGTTTTGTTTTGGCAGATTGTTCCGGTGGGTGAACAGGTAACGGAAGAAACCTTTGACGTTATGGATGAAAATTGATTAAATTCACGCGAAACCACGAATCGTGAACAATATTAGCATTGGCTAAGAGGAATGAAAAGGCTCGATTTATGGCTGGGCATGTTCCGGGGAAGTGGTTGATTGGGATGGGCCGGGAGGGTGGAGGAGAGTGGGATAGGATGGGCCGGGGGGCAAAGAGGGGTCGGGCTGGGGCAGGATGTGGGCCAGGCAGGGGGTGGATGGGGTTCTGGCCATTTTTGGACTCTGATTACGCTAACTTCCTTTTTCATAGAAACAAATCCGTCAACAACTATCTGATTGATACACAGCCCAGAGTACTACTACTTACCCTAGGATTAGACAGGCCGGACCGCGTGCGTGTTAGGAGGAAGGCGGCGGAAATGACGGGTGTGGTGGGGGACGCCCTGTACCGAATGAGCGTTGGTGGGGAGGGTGAAGAGCGCGGGGAATCCCGCGATGAGGACCTGAGCAGGGTGTCAGGGAGGATATTATGTTGTCGTCAAACAATGGCCCCTCTATCATGAAATAAATGAATTCTGGGTGACCGAGTTACCGTTGTTATGGGGCCCTCTGGGTCTGTGGACCAAGCTCCCAGCGCAGTGGGTCTACGCAAGCCCGCCTTTAGTGCTGCTGTAGTCCGGGGGCAATTTTTTGAAGATTCTTGAAAAACGGTCAAATCAGCTGCAATTTCTTGCAACATTATAATTTTCAAGAATAAAACATATAAATAACGAGCTCTGAGTATTTATTACAGCAAAAAACATATTGTACCCTTCGCCTATATTAAGATTGTGACTGAACTCCTTTTTTTATCACCCAATACCGTGTGTTATTAGGCTTAGGCTGGGTCAGCGGCACTAATTTGTAGAAATGCGTGGCGCATTTTCCTATCAATTTGCGCAGCGCCGCCATGGCGAGTGAGTGTGAAAATGCATTGAGAAAGTAGGCGATAACAGAGGTTTAATGGAGCCCTAGCCGAGTGAGTCGAAGGCAGACAGTGTATGTGGGTCTGTAAGTCATGCTGGGACCCAGGACCACACCCCATTCACACTGCTGGCCGCTCTCTTCTGGGGAAAGTCACTTGGCCTTGGCGACATGATAGAGGTCGTTGCATGTGTGAATGTAATAACGAATTACGGTTTCGAAGTGATTCAGACTAAATGGCGATAATGATGGCGATGGGCTATATGTTTCTGACCTAAATAAGGGTAAAGGTAATAAACATGATCATCAAACAAGACGTTAATAAGTAAATAGGTGAAGCAGGCAATAAGAGTAGGCTTCCAATCGGATGCTATATGGGTCAGCGCATTTTATTTTACAAATGCTTAGCGCCAACTATTGAAAAAGTGTTAATATTAAAACCTCACATGCTTTGCTAACATCGATGTTTGAACAATGATTAAAGGGCAGGACATGGGGAAGCAAAACCCGTATCGCTGTATGCCAGTGGCAAGTAACATTCCCAGGATTTACCATTGGGGGTACATTTCTGGCCTGTTGTCGATCACTAGAGCGTGTGCTAGGGGCACAAGGCGGGCGGCATAGCTCGTCTCGTTAGACCTATCTATATAACGCCTTAGTGGTTTAGTCCACTCACCAGCCTTCGTACGTGTCAAATACAATGATACTAAGTATACGTGTGTTGTGGTTGTGGTATGGTAGGAGTAGTGTTATGATGTACGGGTTTACGAACCGCCGCCGCGTCCGCTCTTAAATCATGCGCGTATTTATGTAAGGGTGAATAGCGAACCACACTCACCCGGAGCACTTCACGCTGTGTATATATTAACAACGCATTCCCCATACCCGACAGCGGAAGGCGCCCTTTACGGCCTCCTGGGTAGTTAGACAAGCTGGAGGGCTTCTGAGCCATTGTATTTACACAACCGCGTGTCGTTACAAGTATTTAGATTGACTCTTAAGTAAGGGAAGGGTCAGAGGTCAGCGGATGTCTATGGCAGGGCATTAGTTGATGACGTCACGGGGAGACTGCTTTCTCCAGACGCGTGCGTTGACCGACGCGGAATAAAGGCGATCGGTGCAGGAAGATGATACCGGATATGACGCACCACGTGGAGTACCCAGCCTGTGCTTCATGACAGATGCAAAACTGAGCAACTGCGACATCAACCCAGCGTGTCCCGACACGTCGTTAATCATTGTATCTTCACTTATATAGGGCTGACCTTTGGCGATGCAGTATTACGCATGAACTTTGTCGGCCGATCAGGGTTTATTATGATAGGCGTAATATCATGGCGTAGACGGAAATCCCCTTTGTGACAATAATGCTACCGACTGAACTGAAAGAAAGTTGGACATGTAGGCCTAATATGTCATTGCAATGCTGTTTGATGACCGGCAGTGGGTGTTAAAGGCTACTTCATGACAGTCATGACATGTATATATGGCGGATATATTTATTTTACACTACAATAGAGCTGCATGGACCTGATACATGTTGTCTTTATGAGTATATTGGATATGTTTAGAGCATGGGACACACCGTCCTAACAAGTTTTAACAACACGGATCCTTATCGTTTGAACTGCACAACACGTTAGCTGCCGTTTAAATATAGGCATCCACTTGGTGTCAGAGCCGGCTGCGAGCAACGAGACTTCGGTCCACTTTCCTCCGCCGTTTGCGAATGACACTTAAGTAGTAGTTTATTGTGTGGCCGCAGACGCTGCACGATTACTACCCTGGACGGTTACATTTTATAATTCCCTTCAGGATTGGGATGAACCCTGTACGTGTTGTTAAAACTTCAAAGTAGACATGCGTTAAAATCGTCTTCGATCCCTAAGCGATTACGAAAAAGGCTAGCCCTATTTTTGGCGGTGAGGTTATACCGGATACCAAGATACCAAGGTAAGTTGGTCAGTGTCAGGAAGTCGATATTCCTAATGGGCATTGTCACACATTTTATCAAGTTTCCAAACTGATTGATCACTTCTTCCATGGCAAAGGAGTGACCAAACGGATATAACACAATTGAAACAAGTCCTCAATACATTTTTAGCGTATCGGGAGTTTTCACTTAGGATGTGAATCCACCGTTCAGGCCCGTCAGACCTGTCTAATACTAACTTGATAACATGCCAATAACACAATAGATTTTTCAACGGAGTTTCATGCAGCGCACACAAAACATTATGAGATCGCATCAATGGTAAGAATACTAGAGTTAACCAATATTGCAATGCCAGCGGCCTTTGCACAGCCCGTTGTGCACCGTTGTTGCTTCGGAATGACACGGTAACAAAGTGATCAATATACTTAAGAAACAGGTGTCCTGTCATTCCTTCAGTGAAGCATTGATTGCTTGTCTTTTTTGAGACATCGGATGGCCGAGCTTACAGTAAGCAGCCGCCAAGCAATAACCTGTGTGTTAAATACGTTAGTAACAACAATCCATGAGCCAAATAGGACTTTCTGGCCCATCACTTTTAATTTAATGACAATGTCTATTTATGCATTTCCCAATTTATAAAGCCAATTAAAGTAATGGCCAAGTAGGCAGACTACGCCATGTTTTGTTATTGCTGGTCATGTTGAATTACTCTCATCTTTCCTGCCCGTGATTCGGTGGGGTTCTCTCCCAAGCTGTGAAGACGGGGAGCACATTATTATTTGTGAACGGCATGGAAGCTCACACAATGGGGCCTAACGCCTGATGAATATTGAATGTGTCTCGGGCGGGATTTCAGGCTGGATACGACGGGGTTATGAGGCTATATTTTCCTCAACAATAAGTAGTCCCGACATAGTCTGTCTGGGTAATTAACTCCCACGATAAAGGACCGCATCACCCCCTTGCCCCCACCCATTGACCCTTCCAGCCTCCTCCATACGGGATACATTCCGGACATGAAGTTCAGACTTTATTGCGATGGGATTTTGGGTTTAATCGTTGACTAAACAAGAGAAGTAGGGTGAGCCCCACGACCGTCATTATCGTGTTACCTTGCTTATACCTCTATCTAATGGCTGTCGGGGATGTATGTGTTCTGAATCACGCAATGATGTCGCGAGAATAACAAAAATATTATAGCTTATAAGGCTTTTATTTGTGATCTGATAAACTACATTGACGGCAAATGTTTTATTGCAAAATGTTGCTTGCGTACCTGATGATCCTGCTACCCTCCACCCTGGCATCACCCCGGGGCACCCTATCTCACACCAGGGTAGTTGACAGAGAGCGAATCACACATCCCGCCCACACGCACATTATGCTCCTTTAACGACCAGCTGATGGCATTCTGTCGAGGTCTTTCGTCCTGGCGGATAGGCCCATGGCTCTTAGAGCCCAATGCCTGATTTGCTGTTCGGTAGTTACCCGGGGAATTGTTCAGGGTGGAATGGCTATGAAATGTTTTTTTTTTATCTCCATGTACCAGCCAACCCCCTCGGCAACCTATCTCGTTCAATGCATGACATCCACCAAAAATCGAATTCAAATGATTGTCGCAACCTTTGTGCATCAGATAATGCATGTTTACTTTATATTTAATTATGAAGAATCCATGTCCTTTTATGTACAGAATAGGCGAATCTCTCCCCCATCCCCCTACTGCATAGCCCAAGGTCAGCCCTTTCTAAGTGAAGATACAGTGATTGATGACGTGTCAGGGACACACTGGATTGGTGTCGCAGTTCCTCAGTTTTTATCATCCTGGCGAGAGTAGGACCTGCAGTCATATTAAAATGGTCAAGGTTATCCTACGCGGCATAGAGCACAGGCTGGGTACTCCGCGTGGTGCGTCATATCCGGTATCATCTCCCAGCACCGATCGCTTTTGTTCCGCGTAGATCAACGCACGCGTCTGAAGAAAGCAGTCTGTTTTCCAGTGACGTCATCAACTAATGCCCGGCCATAGACATCCGCTGACCTCTGACCCTTCCCTTACTTAAGAGTCAATCTAAATACTTGTAACGACACGCGGTTGTGTAAATACAATGGCTCAGAGGCACTCCAGCTAATATAACTACCCAGAAGGCCGTGAAGGGCGCCTTCCGCTGTCAGGTATGGGGAATGCGTTGTTAATACATACACAGCGTGAAGTGTTCCGGATGAGTGTGGTTTGCCATTCACCCTTACATAAATACGCGCATGATTTAAGAGCGGACGCGGCGGCAGTCCGCAAACCCGTACATCATAACACTACTCCTACCATACCACAACCACAACACACGTATACTTAGTATCATTGTATTTGACACGTACGAAGGCTGGTGAGAGGACTAAATCCCCATGGCGCTATATAGCTCTAACGAGATGAGTTATGCCGCCCGTCGTGTGCCTCTAGCACAAACTCTAGCAATAACTAAAAGGCCAGACATGTACTCTCAATGCCAGAGGTCAACCCCGGTAATGTTACTTACCAGTTACTTATGCAGCGATATGGGTTTTACTTCCCCCTGTCCTACCCGTCAATCATTGTCCAAACATCAACGTTCGCAAATTTTGTAAGGTTTTATATTGACCCTTTTCAATAGTTATCGCTAAGCATTTGTAAAATAAAATGCGCTGATCTATACTGCATCCGATGGATGAACCCGGTTTATTGGCTGTACTCTTATTTATGTCAGAAACATATACGCCATGGCCATCGCCATAATTGTTGCCATAGATATCGCCATCGCCATTATCTTTACCATCATGATCGCCGTCATATTTAATGTTGCCACAAATTCCGATAAAAGCTATCCAGCTTTGTTATTTAGTCTGAATCACTTCCGAACCGCAATGGTGTGCGGCCGGCATTGTAGATGGGATGCGGTCCTGGGTCTCAACATGACCCGCAGACCGAGAGGGACCCATAACAATGGTAACGCGGTCACTCGCCCTTCATTTATTCCTTGATAAGCGGCCATTGTTTGACGACAACATAAAACCTCTCCCGACAACCTGGTCAGCTCCTCCTCACGGGATTTGTATTCTCTGAGATTTCCCGCCCTCGCCCCCGTCCCCACCAACGCTCATTCGGTACTGGGCGTCCCCCTCCACCCCCATCATTTCCGCCTTCCTCCTACGACGCACGCGGTCAGGCTTCTCAAACCGTAGGGTAAATAGGGGTGCTCTGGGCTGCTATACCCTTGGGTAGTGTATCAATCAGATAGTGGTTGGCGGACGTCTTTCTATGAAAAGGGAAGTCGACGTAATCAGCGTCTGACAATGGTCAGCACCCCATCCACCCCACTGGCCCAGTCCCTACCCGAGCTCCACCCCTCTTCACCTATCGGGCCACCCTACCCCACCCCCAACCACCCTCTCTGCCCATCCCACCCGACCCCTCCCCCGGAACGTGCCCAGTCATAAATCGAGCCTCTACCTTCCTCAGACAATAGATTAGCGGCTCTGGTTTTTTTTAATACCTCTAATAAGGTTGTGGCGATAGAAACGAAGAGATATTACTTCCTCGCATTGCCGCTTGTTTTGCTGTTTTTGCTGTTATCGGACCCAGAAAGAATGTATCAAGCGTGGCATAATTAAGCAAATATTAGGTTGGTTGACTAAAAGATGTTATTACAACAAAATATAAACATGTCAACCGGCGGTGTGACATGAACTAGTCTTTCGACTAGTCGTTGATTATTGGATGGGGCGTGTTTCTGTTAATAACAGACGATTGTGGTGAGGACCACACGTTCTGACACCAGAAAAACATAATAGTTGCGATTCACGAATCGAAAAAAAGAAGACTTAAGCTACAACTCTACTATCCAAAGGACGGTGCTAGCAATGCTTCACAGTGACTGGTCGCGTTGACCTGAGCCTGCTTCACCAGCAACTGCCATTTGCTTATAAAACACCTTTTCAAGCGTTGTTTACAACGTTTTTACTCTTTTAACTCCCACTACAGGAGACAAGTATCCTTATCGTTTTAACTGCACAAAACGGTTGCTGCCGTTTAAATATAGGCATCCACTTCATGTCAGAGGCGGCTGCGTGCAACGGGGCTTCGGTTAAGTCCCTTCGCCGTTTGTGAATGACAGTTAATTAGTTTACTGTCTGGCCGCAGACGCCGCACAGTTACTGTCCTGGACGGTTACATTTTATATTTCCCTTCAGGATTTAAGTAAACATTGGTATAGAACCTGTCCGTATGGTTAAAACTTCAAAGTAGACATGCGTTAAAATCTTCCGTGGTCTTCACTCCGTATTATTGACGTCAATGGTGAGCGACTAAGGAAAAAGCTAACCCCTTTGATGGGGTAAAGTTTTACCTGATGGCGAATCTTTATAGGAATACGCGTCGGAAGTCAATCGTCTTAATGGGCATTGTCACATATTCTATCGTGTTTCTGGACACGTTGATGATTTCTTTCATTTCAATAGAGTTATTAAACGGATAACCGATAACTGATAACACCTTATGGAAAAAACCACGATCAAAGTTTACTCCATGGTTTGGCTGCTCTATCATCATTTTGAGCGTGTCGCCAGACCGGGAGTTTTCTCGCAGGACATGAGTCCTCGGTTCAGGCCAGCCAGCCCTGTGTAATGTAATCCCTACACCGAAGATAGTTCTTGGATATAGGTTTCTGACAAATATATGGTGCATGTCTTAATCAAATTAAACATATGCATTGGGCATCTGCTGAACGAGAGACAATTGAAACAGAACATATCTGAAATGGACATAATAAACAAGAAATAAACGTTCCATTAACTGGAATCACCGGAGCTCAACACAAACCATTCCTGTGATGGAACTATTTATAGATTATAATAACATTCGTCCTGATATTAAAGATTATATAAGTATTATTTAATATTCACCGGGTAAAACATAGATACATTGACAGATAGCGCGTATGATGAGCAAGGCTCTTTGGTGAGAACCACAAACATTGGTATCGGTGACGAGCGACATCGTCCATCGCCATGCATTGCCAGGACAACACGGTGCCAGCTGGAGTGCTTCGGTGCATTCCATCGGTCGGTTCAGCGTCCAGTGAGGCGTGTGGCGCCGAGCTCATGGCCACAGGGCGGAACTCTTTAGAGCGGCAAAGGAAGGCTGGAAAGAAAAAAAACAATTACTCCTAACCCCTTCTGTGTGGAGGTCTCGGAGGCTGTTAACTACAATCCTTTTGCTGGACAAAACATTGGAATAGGGGCCATCGCCAGCTGAAAGATAAAGCAGGTACTTCCAGGTCTAGAGGTTAGTTAAACATTCCTCTTCTCGCTCAGTGGGCCATAGGAGTCAGTAGCCCCCTGTGGTTCTGAGTGATCGGGGAAACTCATTCCAGGATAACTTTAGACGCCTCCGCCCCTCCCTTCTCCCAAGACCACGTCCCCCCCCACTCTCGCCCCCACCCTCGCCACCGCACCTCTGTTCACAGACTATGGTTATCATTCTCTACCCGTACGGTATTACCCCCCTTGCTATAACGATACCCGCAGTTTCATGTAAATAATCCTAGTGAAAAACACTTAGCGAAAATGAAATGTACCAAATAATGCTTAAATATTGACTTTAACTATTATAATGTCTCACTGAGTTTATCAGTCGATGGCACCCCCGTGCCATCATAGCAGGCTCCTACTCCGATGCACAGACTCAAGCACCTTCTATACCCAGCTGTTTGCCGCACCGCCTCTCCCCATGGGCCCACTCCTGCCCATTCAGAAGACAGACAACTACACCACACATAGAGTCCATTCCAAGCGATGTTCATCATCATTGAATGATGCATTAATGACCATGGCAAGTTTTTTTTCTATATTTTGTTAACAGTTTAGAAACAAACATACGTTTTCATAAACCAAATAATCTCGATAAAACCCGATACGATACAACTTGATTTTCCCTGTAATCCCCAAACCATATAATCGGATATATATGTATATATATATGGGAGGAAAGGTTACCTGATGTACGTACATATGAAACGAATGCATGCCAAACGTTTATCTACGCTAACCCCTCCGAGCTGGGACGGCCAAAACCTCGTGGGTAGCTTTCGTAAGGCCGTGGGGGCTTAGCGAAGCGCGACATTTAAATATTTAATTATTAAGGTGAGAGGGTGCTTGCTGGGTGCTGTGTGCCCGGGCCACAGGGCGAGGGAATCAGGGTAACTCCCTCCGGGACAAGAGAGGAGTTGCCTTCAGTCCTTGGAGACCGCTGGCGACTCTTGAGGACACTCGAGTCACCAGAGCCGTGGCCATGTCCGATCTCTCCTGTCTTACACTGTGTTGGACCGTTCGTTAGCCAGTGTACAACCGGGTAAGCGTAACTAATTTTTTCGGACCCAGAGAAATTGAATTAGGCGTTGTATAATGAAGCAAATGTTTAGGTTGCTTGACTTAAAGATATTATTACAGCAAAATGTAAACATGCGATGGCGGTGTGACATGAATTTATCTTTAGACTGGACGCTGATTATTGAATGGGGCGAACTGAACTGACGATTGTGGTGCGGGCCAGGCGTTCAGACATCAGAGAATTACACAAATATATAATAGTTATTGCCATTCATAAGTCGAAACAAGCACGATGATTTAAGGTACAACCCTAATATCCGAAGGCCGGTGCTAGACCTGCTTCACAGTGACGGTTCGCGTTGGCCTGAGCCTGCCTTCGCTTCTCACGAAACCCCGTCCCATTTAATCTAATTTGTTACACTTACACCTGTAGTACAATTGACCCCATTATAAATGGTCAAGGAATTGTATTGCATCTAGTATTAGGTCACGGAACGATTCTGCGTTCATGAGACGTCTCTAGCTCCAACAGAAATCCACCAAAAAATGTATGCAACCGAAGCAAGCGGTTCCAAAGTTTTTGATGTATCTCCCCTGGGGCCATCCGTTCCCGCCGCACCGGACGCGTAATTCCTATACGCCACCCAACCGTAAGCTTCACCAGCAATGGCCATTTGCTTATAAAACACCTTTTCTAGGGTTGTCTACAATGTGTTTACGCTTTCAACTTCCACTACAAGGAATAAGTAGCCTTATCGTTTGAACTGCACAAAACGTTTGCTGCCGTTTAAATGTAGGCCGTTACTTGATGGCAGAGCCGGCTGCGAGAAACGGGGCTTCGGTTCGCTTTCCTCCGCCGTTTGCGAATGACAGTTAAGTAGTAGTTTATTGTGTATCCGCAGACGCTGCAAAATTACTTCCCTGGACGGTCACATTTCATAGTTCTCTACTAATGTCAGTATGACTAATGTCTGGAAGTCGATATTGTTAAAGGCATTTTTACAAATTCTATCGAGTTTCAGAACAGGTTGATCACTTCTTCCATTGCGACAGAGTGAACAAACGAATATACAACAATTAAAAAAGTTCAGACCTGTCTAATATTAACTGTATAACGTTTATAACATTTTTCTTTCAGCTGTCTTTGCCAAGAATGCAATGGATTTTCGACGGAGTTTCATGCAAACCCACGCAAAACAATATGAGATCGCATCAATGGTAAGAAAGCTAGACTTTACAAATATCGCAATGCCAGCTGCCATGCCCAGCCAGCTGTGCACAGTTGTTGCTTCGGAATGACTCGATAACAAAGCGATCAATATACTTAAGAAACAGGTGTTCTGTCATTCCTTCAGTTAAGCATTGATTGCGTGGATTTTATGAGACACCGGATGGTCGAGCTTACAGTGAGCAGCCGCCAAGCAAAAACTTGTGTGTTAAATACGTTAGTAACAACAATCCATGAGCCAAATGGGACTTTCTGACCCATCACTTTTAATTTAATGACAATGTCTATTTATGTGTTTCCCAATTTATAAAGCCAATTAAAGTAATGGCCACGTAGGCAGACTACGCCATGTTTTGTTATTGCTAGTCATGTTGAATTACTCTCATCTCATCTCCGGCCCTCTGGTGGTGTTCTCCCCCAAGCCGTGAAGACGGAGAGAACATAATTCAAAGGCATGGAATCTCACACAATGGAGCTTAACGCCTGATGAATATTGAATGGGCCTGGGGCTGGATTTCAGGCTGAATACGACGGAGATATGAGGCTATATTTTACTCAACAATAAGTATCCCCGACATAGTCTGTCTGGGTAATGATCCCCGGCGGTAAAGGACCGCATAAGAGAGAAAGACACGCCAACCCCATCCGCCCGCCCCCACCCGCTGACTCTTCCAGCCTCCTCCATACAGAGTAGATTCCGGACATAAAGACCATATTGCGATGGGAGTTTTGGTTTCATCGTTGCTAAACAAGAGAAATATGGTGAGCCCCGCGACCGTCATTATTGTGTTACCTTGCTTATACCTCTATCTAATGGCTGCCACGGATGTAGGTGTTCTGTATCACGCAAGGATGTCGCGAGAATAAGAACATATTATAGATTATAAGGCTTTTTGCTTGCAATTTGACGTACTACATAGACGCCTGATGTTTTATTGCAAAATGTTGTTTGCGTGATCGGGTGTGACATCAGTGTGGCACGGTATGACATCTGCGTGACTCAGTATGATGTATGTGCGACCCAGTTGGGGGATTTGGGTGAATTGTGTGTGATTTGGTATAACATCTGTGCCACTCGACATGACACTTGTGTAGGCCAGAAGGGCATCTGAAGTGGCATCTACTTCCTGTGTGACTTCTGTGTAATATCCGGTATACGACCTTAACATGCAAGTATGATACATGATGATGTGTGACACCGTTGTGAATTTTACACGTATAATATACTTCTAACTATGATAATTTAATAGCCTATTTGTGATAAATAATTAGGCGCTGTGAAATAGGAATCGAATAACCAGATAATGGCAAAGGTGTCCCGTCCACTCTCAATGATTACTGACTGTCGACCATTAAGTATTGACAGATTAATCTTATGCATGGTGCTGTGTAGGCCATATCCCTATGCAATTGGTGCAGGTTAGAGTACGTAGATACGTGTCCGCTTCCAAAGTACATCACGACAGTTACCTGCCGTGTCAAGTAGAGGGTGCACATTATTTAGGGCATGGCATGATATCTATTATTACCGAGAACGTCGTAAGGGTGGCATTACCCTCTTTCGTAACGGCCTTGTTTTGTTTTGGTTTCTCGGGACATGTGAGCCGGCAGAGGATTGGGATTTGTCTGACAGCCAGCACCTAGCCCTTTGTCTCCCGTTGACCTTGAGACGAAGATAAGGTGCGTCATTAGGACGCCCCCTGGGGAGAGGGGAGGGGGGGCGGTGGGGTGACCACTGACCGGTGCGTGGTGACAGGTGACAGATGGGGAGGCGTTGAGGAGGGAAATGGCCAGGTGAAGGGTGTGGCAAAGCGATAGGAGGCAGACGGTGATATATAACATGGCGGTACAGTGACGTACCCAGAGGAATTGTCCATAATTCACACGGAGAACAAAAGCCATATGTAAAAGAACTTTTAAGGGACCCTGTTCGGTGACTACACGAGTTGCAGTGATAAGCGAGTGGAGAATAACACATGGGACAAGTTTGACTCAACAACAACAAGAAAGGCGTTGGGGGGCAAGACGACATACTCAGACTAAAGCAACCAACACAGTAATATTACCCGTCGAGACCGGGTGAATAACGCGACAACGAGACAGAAGCGTGGAGGAGGAAAGAGAGAGAAAGTGGAAGGGAGATGGGTCGCGGAGATAGGAAGAGAGGGGGAGGGAGAGAAGGAGGGATCGATAGCAGCATGTTTGTCTCTGGAAGAGATTGACCTTTTACCCAGTAGCGGAATTACCTGCCCTTCAATCATTGTCCAAACATCGACGTTAGCAAAGCATGTAAGGTTTTATGTTAACACCCTTTCATTAGTTGGCGCTAAGCATTTGTAAAATAAAATGCGCTGATCCATATTTCAGCCGATTGGAAGCATACTATTAGTGCCAAATTCACCTATTTACGTCTTGTTCGATGACCCCGGTTTATTGGCTCTACCCTTATTTAGATCAGAAACTTATACGCCATCGCCATCGCCATAATTAATGCCATAAATATCGTCATCGCCATCATCTTTAGCATCGCCATCGCCATCATCTTTACTATCGCCATCGTCATCATCCTTTACCATCGCTATCGCCATCATCTTTACCATCGGCATCGCCATCGCCAGCATATTGAATGTTACCACAAATTCCGAAAAGCTATCCGGCCTTGGTATTTAGTGTGAATCACTTCCGAACCGCAATGGTGTGCGGCTGGGATGTGGTCCTGGGTCCCAGCATGACTTACAGACCAGCAGACCCAGAGAGACCCATAACAACGGTAACTCGGTCACTCGCCATTCATTTATTTCATGATAAGCGGCCATTGTTTGACGACAACATAATACCCTCCCTGATACCCTGCTCAGCTCCTCATCGCGGGGTTTGTATGGTCTAAGATTCCCCGCCTAGCCCTCCTCCCCACCAACGCTTATTCGGTACCCGGGCGTCCACCTCCACCCCCGTCATTTCCGCTGCCTTCGTCCTACGACGCACGCGGTCCGACCTCTCTAACCCACGGGTAAATAGGGGTGCTCTGGGCTGCTATACCCTTGGGTAGTGTATCAATCAGATAGTTGTTGGCGGACTTTCTATGAAAAGGGAAGTCGACGTAATAAGCGTCCGACAATGGCCAGCACACCATCCAGCCCCTGGCCCAGTTCCTGCCCCAGCCCACCCCTCTTCACCCCCCGGCCCATCCCACCCGACCCCTCCCGCCTAACGAGCCCAGTCATAAATCGAGTCATAAATTTTAAAAACCTCTAATAAGGTTGTGGCAATAGAAACTAAGTGATGTTACTTCCTTGCATTGACGCTTGTTTTGCTGTTTGGGCTCACGATTTGTAGTTTCGAAAGAACTTCGCGTTAATTTAATTAATTTTCATCCATAACGTCAAAGGTTTCTTCCGTTACCTATTCACCCACCGGAACAATCTACCAAGACAACACTGCCGGACACCCTATCACTAAGGAAAACTATGACCGGCGACTGTAAAAAGAAAAAAATTAAAGACACAGCTTCCAAGTTTGCAAAGAAAAGAGGAGAACACGCTGCTTACCTTAGCCAGTCGCTAAAGTGCTACCTTAACCACCGTAACAGATGCGTTTACTGAAGTGTTACCTTATCCTACGTCATACGCGGCCGTTGTTTATTGGTTATCCTACATGAACTGCCATCACGCACGTCGCCGGCGCTGTCGCGTTTAACTTGTTTGTTATGTGACGGCAAACCTAATCTAGAACACTGCCATCACATGAGACTGATATTGCTTTCTGGTGGTTCATCATGATAATTCATGGCCAAGAGATCTGCCGAAAACATGCCATGGCTCACCATTTATTGGAATAGATTTTACATTACGCAAAGAAGTCTCATCCTACATTGCCGAAGTTGTCTTTACAATAGCAAAACGGTATTGACCGACTTTAACATAAGTCTCTGGCCCTGCCTTTCTCCACGGTGCTTCTGCTGCTTGCGTGCGAAAAAATGCTTCATCACAGAATTAATATTCCTCTAAACGGTAATATTATTCCGCCTACTGTTTTTTTCGCGTCACAAAAAAAAGATGTTTATGGACTTTGTCGTTTATTACAATTCATCCCTATTCATATTCATCAAAAAGCGACGCTCGGCCCCAGACAACAGCACGTCAAGCCGCTGCTGCCAAGCCATTGTTCATCCCTAGAGATCCGGGCATAAGCTCTCCGGTGCTATGCACCTGGGCATGTGCAGCTGATGTTAATGAATGGCGTTTTAACGGATAGAATGAACGCCGAAAGATATATCGACTTCGTATGACGTTCGTCCGCCGGCCTGGATCTTGAGTGTGTTAGGCCCCGCGCGGCGTGTTAGCTTAGCCAGCTTTCGCAACCTACTTTCACGGCATCAAACTAATAGCAGATACCAGTGTAAATTGGGACAATATGTGTTCTTCCGGCAATGGCTGCAGGGATAGGAGGGACCTGCATAGGACGGGACCTGCATCAGCACTATGTGTAACAGGCTCTCCGCACATATACCAGATAAGTACCGCCCCCATGTAACACTATCGCCTTGCCTGACATGTAACATGTAAATTCAACGGGTTACGTTTACTTCACTGATCAGATCTTTAGTTACATAATATGATTTTTGTTCATGTTCCGTCCTAGATAATTGATGAAACAACATTATATTTGGTGATTAATCGACACCTGACAAAGAGTGTAAGCTTAAAAAGGTCGCATCGGCCTATCTTTGTCTCAGAATCTGACTAAAGGTACACACCTACTATCTAAAGGACTCTGATAACAGTGACTAAGCCTGCTTATCACGAAGCGCTTTCCCTTCAAATTTATTACATTGGTACCAGCAGCACAGTAGACCCCCTTAGCAAGGCATTATGCTGCCTTTAGTATTACGTCACAGGAAAATGCTCTGGTGTTTATAACACGTCTCTAGCTCAAACAAAAAGCCACACATATCTGCAAGGGAAGCAAGCGTATCGAGATTGCTTGATGGATCTCCCCTGGGACCATCCGTTCCCGCCGCACCGGACGCTAAATTCCTGCTCACTACCCAACCGACAGCTTCACAAGCAATGACCATTATCTTATAAAACAACTTTTCAATAGTAGTCTACAACGTGTTTACACTTTCGACTTCCACTACTAGGAACAAGTATCCTTATCGGTTTAACTGCACAACACGTTTGCTGCCGTTTAAATATAGGCAGCCACTTGGTGTCAGAGCCGGCTGCGAGCAAGGAGACTTCGGTCCACTTTCCTCCGCCGTTTGCGAATGACACTTAAGTAGTAGTTTATTGTGTGGCCGCAGACGCGGCACAATTACTGCCCAGGACGGTTACATTTTATAGGAAAGCCATGGAAAGCATTGTGAGAACCGGTATGGCATTTGCGTACGACACGTGTGTGACACATTGTGCACCATTATGATCTATGTGCGACCCACTTAGGGGATCCGGGGGACTTGTGTGTCAGGTATAACAGCTGTGACACTCGACATGACACCTATGTGGGGCAGAAAGGCATCTATGTAACCCAATGAGACACCTGTGTGACCCAGTATGACATCTGCATGACCCAGTAAGACATCTGTGCGACCCTGGTTGACACATGTGTGACCCAGTATGACATATAAGTGACCCAGTTTGGCACATATGTGTTCCAGTATGACACCTGTGTGATCCAATATGACATAGGTGTGACTCAGTTTGACACATGTGTGATCCAGTAGGACATGTGTGTGACCCAGTTTGACACATGTGTGATCTAGTATGACATAGGTGTGAGCCAGTTTGACACATTTGTGACGCGGTATGACATCTGTGTGATCGGGTATGACATCTATCTGATACCAATGTGACACGCGAGTTTCCTGTGTGACTTCTGTGTAATACCCGGTATACATCCTTAACATACACATATGATACCTGATGATGTGTGACACTGTTGAAACTTTTGCTCGTATATTATATTTCTTACCACGATAATTTAATAGTCTATTGGTCATCAAAATAGGCGCTGGGACATAGGAAGCGAATAACTAGATAAGGCTAAAGGTGTCCCGTCCACTCTCACCGATTACTGACTGAAGACCAGTCATTATTCACAGATTAATCATACCTATTGTCCTGTATAGGCCCTGTGGTGTCAAGTAGAGGATTTACCTTATTTAGAGCATGGCATTATGTCTATTATTACAGGGGACGTCGTTGGGGTGGCATTACCCTCCTTCTTAACGGCCTTGTTTTGTTTTGGCTTCTCGGGACATGTGAGCCGCGAGAGGACTGGGATTTGTCTGATAGCCAGCACCTAACCCTTTGTCTCCCGTTGGCCTTGAGACGACGATAAGGTGCGTCATTAGGACGCCAGGTGGGAGGGAAGGGGGGGGGGGGGGAGGTTGACCACTGACCGGCGCGTGGTGACAGGCGACAGATGGGGAGGCGCTGAAGTGGCCAGGTGAGGAGAGTGGCATATCGGTAGGAGGCAGACGGTGATATATAACATGGCGGTACAGTGACGTACCCAGAGGAATTGTCCATAATTTACATTGAGAATAAAAGCCATATGTAAAAGAACTGTTAAAAGACCCTTTTCGGTGACTACACGAGATGCAGTGATAAGCGGGTGGAGAATAACAGAGGGGATAAGTTTGACTCAACAACAACAACAAGAAAGGAGGGGACGCGGGGGAGGGGGGGGGACAAACGACATACTCAGACTAAAGCGAGTATGTGGAGACCGCGACAAAACGCCCGACAAACACAGCAATATTACCCGCCGAGACGAAGTAAATAACACGACAAAGACACAGAAGCGTGGGCAACGGAAATGGAGTTGAGGGTAGGGTAGGAGGGGGGGGGGATCAATCTATAGCAACATGTTTGTCTCCGGAAGGTCCTACAGGGACTGACCTTTTACCCAGTAGCGGAATTATCGTTGTATTTGAGTAAACCTGCAACAGAGACAGTCTTATTGGCTCAGGCATGACGTAGTAAATGTAATCTGAGTGCACCATAGGATAGTATCTAGGCAATGTCTGATGGAATAGTATCTGGGCAGTATCCTATAGAATAGTGTCTAAGCAATGTCCTATAAAACAACAATTAGGCAATGTCCTATAACCTATTACAAAGCAGTGTCCCATAGAATAGTGTCTAGGCAATGCGCTACATAATAGTCTCTATGTAATGTCTCATAAAATGTCTATAGAATAATATCTCGCCAATGTCATATAGAATAGTATCTAGGCAATGTCCTATAAAAACTAAAGACAATATTCTATAAAGAATTGTCGGAATCGGGGGTGGAATAAAATCATATCGGTGTGTCCCATGCTCTAAGCATATCCAATATACTTATAAAGACATGTGTCAGGTCCATGCAGCACTATTGTAGTGTAAAATAAATATATCATCCATATGTACATGTCATGACTGTCATGAAGTAGCCTTTAACACCCACTACCGGTCATCATACAGCATTACAATGAGACATCAGGCCTACATGTTCATCTTTCTTTCAGTTCAGTCTTTGGTGTTATTGTCACAAAGGTAATTGATTGATGGCGTGTCGCGGACACACTGGGCGGATGTCGCAATCCCTCAGTTTGATCAGCCTCGCCAGAATACGACGCGCAGTCATATTACAATGTTCCAGGTTATCCTACGCGGCTTAACGCACAGGTTGGGTACTCCACGTGGTGCGTCATATCCGGTATCATCTTCCTGCACCAATCGCCTTGGTTCCGCGCAGATCACCGCACGCGTCTGAAGAAAGCAGTCTATGTCCCCGTGACGTCATCAACTAGTGCCCTGCCATAGACATCTGCTGACCTCAGACCCTTCCCTTACTTAAGAGTCAATCTAAATACTTGTAGCGACACGTAGTTGTGTAAATACAATGGCTCAGAAGCCCTCCAGCTATATCTAACTACCGAGGATGCCGTGAAGGGCGCCTTCCGCTGTCTGGTATGGGGAATGCGGTGTTAATATATACACAGCGTGAAGTGCTCCGGGTGAGTGTGGTTCGCTATTCACCCTTACATAAATACGCGCATGATTTAAGAGCGGACGCGGCGGCGGTTCGTAAACCCGTAAATCATAACCCTACTTCTACCATACCACAACCACAACACATCTAGCAATAGATAAGAGCACAAAATGTACTCGCAATGCCATTGTTTAAAGACAACATAAAAACTCTTCCTCACAACCTGCTCAGCTCCTCTTCCCGGGGTTTGTATTCTCTGAGATTCCCCGCCCTCGCCCCCACCCCACCAACGCTCATTCGGTACTGGGCGTCCCCCTCCACCCCCGTCACTTCCGCCTTCCTCCTACGACGCATGCGGTCCTGGCCTCTCTAACCCTAGGGTAAATAGCGGTGCTCTGGGCGGCTATACCCTTGGGTAGTGTATCAGTCAGATAGTTGTTGGCGAACTTCTTTCTATGAAGAGGGAAGTCGATGTAATCAGCGTCTGTCAATGGTCAGCACCCCCATCCACCCCTGGGCCACTGGCCCAGTCCCTACCCCAGCACTACCCTCTTCACCCCCCGGCCCACCCTAACCCACCCCCATCCACCATCCTGCTCATCACACCCGACCCCTCCCCCGGAACGTGCCCAGTCATAAATCGAGCCTCTTCCTCCCTCATACAATACTGCTATGACCAGCGGCTCTGTTTTCTTAAATACCTCTAATAAGGTTGGGGCGATTGAAACAAAGTGATGCTACATCCTCGCATTGCCGCTTGTTTTGCTGTTCTGTTCACGAATCGTAGTTTCGAAAGAAATCCGCGTGAATTTAATTATTTTTCATCCATAACGTCAAGATTTCATCCGTTGCCTGTTCACGCACCGGAACAATCTACCAAGACAACACTGCCGGACAACCTATCACTAAGGGAAACTATCACCGGCGACTGTTGCCGCTGGATGCTGGGGACAAAAGGAAAGCATTTAAAGAAAAAAGAGATAGTGAAAGACACGGCTTACAAGTTTGCCAGAAAAAGGGGGGAAAACGTTGTTTAGCTTTGCAAGCCGCTGAAGTGCTACCTTAACCACCGTAACACATGCGTTTACTGAAGTGCTACCTTATCTTGCGTCATACGTGGCCGTTGTTTATTGGTTATCATTATGTAATCACATGAGGCTGATATTGCTTTCTCGAGGTTCATCATGATATTCATGGTCAAAAGATCTGCCTAAAACATGGCATGGCTCACCATTTAATGGAATAGATTTTTCTACTGCTTTACATTATGCATAGCAGTCTCACATTACAGTGCCGAAGTTGTCTTCACAATAGCAAAACGGCATTGACCTACTTTCACATAAGTCTCATAAGCCTCTCTCCACGGTGCTTGTACTGCTTACGGGCGGAAACTGCATCATTACACCAGTAATATTCCGCTAAACAGTTACTAAACACAAAGCTATTACTGTGCCTATTATTTCGCCTATTTTTCTCCAGTCACAACAAGAGATGTTGAGGGACTGGGTCGTTTATTGCAATTTATCCCCATCCATTTTCATGAAAAAGCGACGTTCTGCCCCAGCATACAACACGTCAATACGCTGCTGCCAAGCTATTGTTCATCCCTAGAGCCCCGGGGATAAGCTCTCCTGTACTATGCACCTAAAAATCTGCAGCTGATGTTACTAAATGACGTTGAACGGATAGAATGAATGCAGAAAGATATATGGACTTCGTATGACGTACTTTCCCCCTCCTGGATCTTGAGTGTGTTCGGCCCCGCGCGGCATGTTAGCTTAGCCAGCTTTCACAACCTACTTTCACGGCATCAGACCAACAGCAGATACCAGTGTGAATTGGGACAATATGTGTTCTTGCGGCGATGGGTGCAGGGTTAGGAGGGACCTGCATAGGAGGACCTGCTTCAGCAATATGTGTGACTGGTTCTACGGATATATACCAGATACGTACCGCTCCCATGTAACGCTATCGCGTTGCGTGACACGTACCGTGTGAATTCAATGAGTTACGTTTACTTCACTGATCAGGTCTTTAGTTGCATAATATAATTTGTGTTCATGTTTCTTCATAAATAATTGATGAAACAGCATTATATTTGCTTATTAATCGACACATGACAAAGAATGTAAGCTTAAAAGACCGAATCGGCCTTCCTTTGGCTCAGAATCTGAATTTAGTTATTGTAGATTATCCCCATCCTACATCTATAAAACTAAGACTATGTACACATATGGTTTAAAACGCCGCTCTATTTATCAGTTGCATTTATTGGATGCCATGAAAATAAGAACATTTTCGTCACTTTATCGGTTTATCGGACCCAAACAGATTGTATCAAGCGTGGCATAATGAAGCAAGGTTGGTTGACTTAAAGATGTTATTACAACAAAATGTAAACATGTCAACCGGCGGTGTGACATGAACTGGTCTTTCGACTAGTCGTTGATTATTGGATGGGGCGTGTTTCTGTTAAAAACAGACGATTGTGGTGAGGACCACATGTTCTGTCATCAGAAAACGTAGTAGTTGCGATTCATGAGTCGAAAAAAAACACGATGATTTAAGGTACAGCCCTACTATCCAAAGGGCCGTGCTAGCCCTTCTTCACAGTGACTGCTCGCGTTGGCCTGAGCCTGCTTCGGCTTCTCACGAAACCCTTCTAGATCAAATTTGTTACACTTGCACCAGTAGCACCGTAGACCCCATTATAAATGTCCACCAAGGGATTATATTGCATTTAGTATTACGTCACGGCACGATTCTCTAGCGTTCACGAGACGTCTCTAGCTCACATGGAAAACCATCAAAACATATCTACAATGAAAGCAAGTGGATCCAAATTGCTTCACAGATCTCTCCTGGTACCCGTTCCCGCCACACCGGACTTTGAATTCCCATTCGCCACCCAACCGTAAACTTTACCAGCAACAACCATTTGCTTATAAAACACCTTTGCAAGAGTTGTTTACAACGTGTTTACGCTTTTAACTCCCACTACAAGGAACAAGTATCCTTATCGTTTTAACTGCACAAAACGTTTGCTGCCGTTTAAATATAGGCAGCTACTTGGTGTCAGTGCCTGCTGCGAGCAACGGGGCTTCGGTTAACTTCCTCCGCCGTTTGTGAACGACAGCTAAGTAGTTTACTGTGTGGCCACAGACGCCGCACAATTACTGCCCCGGAGGGTTACATTTTATAGTTCCCTTCAGGATTTAAGTAAACATTGGTATGAAACCTGTCCATATGGTTAAAACTTCAAAGTAGACATGCGTTAAAATCTTCCATGGTCTCCACTTTGTATTATTGACGTCAATGGTGAGCGACTAAGGAAAAAGCTAACCCCGTTTATGGTAAATGTTATACCGGATGGCGAGGCTTTATCGTAATACGTATCGGAAGTCAATCGTCTTAATGGAAATTGTCGCACATTCTATCGTGTTTCTGGACACGTTGATGATTTCTTTCATTTTAAGACAATGGGCAAACGGATAACCGATAACTGATAACACCGTATAGAAAAAACGATGATCACAGTTTACTCCATGGTTTGGCAGCTCTATCATCATTTTGAGCGTGTCGCCAGACCGGGAGTTTTCTCGCAGGACATGAATCCTCGGTTCAGGCCAGCCAGCCCTATATAATGTAATCCCTACACCGAAGATAGTTCTTGGATATAGGTTTCTGACAAATATATGGTGCATGTCTTAATCAAATTAAATATATGCATTGCGGATCTGCTGAACAAGAGACAATTGAAGCAGAACAACATATCTGACATGGACATAATAAAAGAGAAATAAACGTTCTATTAACTGGAATCACCGGGGCTCCACACAATCTATTCCTATGATGGAACTATTTATAGATTATAATAACATTCGTCCTGATATTAAAGATTATATAAGTATTATTTAATTTTCGCCGGGTATAACGTAGATACATTGACAGATAGCGCGTATGATGAGCAAGGCTCTTTGGTGAGAACCACAAACATTGGTATCGGTGACGAGCGACATCGTCCATCGCCATTGGATGCCAGAACAACCCGGTCCAAGCTGGAGTGCTTCAGTGCATTCCATCGGTCGGTTCAGCGTCCAGTGGAGCGTGTGGCGCCGAGCTCATGGCCACAGGGCGGAAATCTTCAGAGCGACAAAGGAACGCTGGAAAGAAAGAACAAATACTCTTAACCCCTTCTGCGTGGAAGTCTCGGAGGCTTTTAACTACAATCCTTTTGCTAAACAAAACATTGGAATAGGGGCCATCACCAGCAGAAATAAAGCAGTTCCTTCCAGGTCTGAAGGTTAGTAAAACATTCCTCTGCTCGCTCAGTGAGCCATAGGAGTCAATGGCCCCCTGTGGTTCTGAGTGAGCGAGGAAACTCATTCCAGCATAACTTTCGAGGCATCCGCCCCCTAGGGTCTCCCAAGACGACGCCCCCCCCACCCCTGTCGCCCCAACCCTCGCCGCCGCACCTCTGTTTATAGACCATGTTTATCTTTCTCTACCCGTACTGTATTACTTCCTTTGCTATAACGATACCAGCAGTTTCATGTAAATACTCCTAGTGAAAAACACCTAGCGAAATGAAATGTACCAAATAATGCTTAAATATTGACTTTAACTATTATAATGTGTCACTGAATGTATCAGTGGATTGCACCATCGTGCCATCATAGCAGGCTCCTACTCTGATGCACCGACTCAAGCACCTTCTATACCGAGCTGTTTGCCGCACCCCCTCTCCCATGGGTCCACTCGTGCCCATCCAGAAGACAGACGGTCACCCACACCACAGATAGAACCCATTCCAAGCGATGTTCTGATTGTTCACATCAGCAGGGCGGAGGACCATCAAGCAGCTGTTTCCTTTGGCCGACATGGAAATTAATGGTAGCATAAGACCCGCTGCATGCAGTCACGTGTGGTGGAGGCGTGACCACATTTACTTGGAAGCTGACAAATCTTGCATCTTTCATTTGCCGCGAATTATGGGTGGGGGAATAGGAAACCAGCTATAACTCCAGGGACAGAGAACCCGGTTGTAATGTGACCGATTGTTATAGACCGGGTGGTAAAGGATCAGTGGTAAAAGATCCGGTGGAAAAGGCCCTTTGGTGAAAGGCTCAGTGGTGAAAGGCATGGCGGTGAAAGGTCCGGTGGTGAAGGCCCGGCTGTAATAGGTGCACATACATTTTTGCCTAGCGCATCAACTGTGGCCGAGCCAGAAAGGCATTGTTGTAATTTCTAAATTCTGAAAAAAAACACTTAAAAAACATCAATCATCTATCATGAATCTCTGTGATGACCGCTAGCTGAATCGACGCGATGTGAGGAAAGAGCGACCTCTGGCGAGTGAGAGGGACAGTAGTGCATCCAGTGGATGGGAACACCCCCTCTTTAACGCCCTTCCCCCTATCCGATCGCAAGCACCCCCACGTTCCCCATCGTCTCTGTGGTCACAAGTTATTAAAGCTGACCCCGGTTTTTAGCTATGTCCCTTATGTAGCCTAAATAAGCCCACCATTATCATTTTTGTACCGACAAGGGACGATATCATTAATTGGACAACCCTCATAATTACATTTCATCTTTCTGCCTGATGGAAGTCCCTAATCATGATACCGGGTCCCCAAGGCTTCATTCGCCTCTGGTTGCGGAAGCATGCAGTAATTGTCCACAACTATGCTAGAGCTCGGCGTCAGAGATCGTCAGATAACGCACAGTGGGGAGAGGACGGCTTGCTGAGATGCTTGATGAATGCGCTACAGCCACCAGAAAGGCCTTCAGAGATGCTCGATGAATACGCTGCAGCCTTCAGAGATTTTTGATGAATGCGCGGCGGCCACCAGGGAAAGCTTCACTCACGACCCTCCAATTATTGTAATGCAGTGGCGACGGTGTGTTGTTATGGTGTGTGTATCTCAGGGGCTCTTCCCCCTTTCTGTCCTCAATCCGCGCCGAGTGAAGACCTTCAGGCTCCAGTCAAGTAATACATGATTTCAATCAATGGGACGAAAGGGGATACCGTGCCGCTTCCATTGTGCTGGGGAGAGGCAAGGGCTGCGACTGAAAAACAAACCTGTGCCGGTAACGAATACTTACTTTGAGAATACGAAAACTATGTTTGGCAACACAAACAATATAGTCGGATAACTTTGCAGATTTTGATACGTACGTTTTCATACCTCTGTAGCCCAAGTTCCGCGTATCCTTTCACCATGAGTTGTTTAGACATTTCTGGAGATAACAATCAACATCCCGGTCTTTGGGTTTGGGTGTAAATATGAAAAAATGAAGGTTCATAAACCCCGATTAGACACAATTCCACTAGATGGAATACATCCCGTACTTTCCTAAATATATATAATCATAAACAAACGTTAGCATCTTATATATATATATATATAACATACTTATTCATGTATGCATGGTATGAATGACATTACATAAAATAAAAATGTCCTTCAGCTTCCAAAGATTGTAATGTTTAGCAATATGTATAAAACAGTTACCTGATGCACATATAAAGCAATGCATGCCAAACGACTCTTTACGATGTCCCCCAGAGTGCTGGGAAGGCCAAAGCCTCGTGTGGGTGGATACCACCAATCAGAGATCAGAGTGACTCCCGCCGGGACAAGTGAAGATTTGCCTTCAGTCCTTGGAGACCGCTGGCGACTAATAATGCTGGTCAATTGTGTTCGGCCGTGCGTTAGCCCATGTACAGCCGGGTAAGCGCGTTGAAGGTATTGAGAAGCCGGCTAGAAGGGGAGCAGGGGCCTAAGTACAACCACGTCTTGCGAGCCATGACAACAGTTCCCTTCAACATCAACAACATCAGAGGGGCAGCAGCGGCGGTATCGGCAGCAGCCAGTGCAGCAACA
This sequence comes from Arenicola marina, assembly GCA_964019135.1. Lineage (NCBI taxonomy): Eukaryota > Metazoa > Annelida > Polychaeta > Arenicolidae > Arenicola > Arenicola marina. The sequence goes on from OZ025249.1 coordinate 46,579,404, forward strand.
CCTTAATCATTGATTTCCTTATCGCCCACTCCGCCACCAAACTCACACCAGGCCAGGCGTTTCGAAGGATGGCCTTGTAACTGTCAATCCCTGTTCTTCAGCCAGCTCTGGCTCCGGCGGAATCCTTGTTTGACAGCGACCGGTGCCAGCTGAAGTCAATGCCAAGTGCCAGAAAATTCGGCCAAGCCGGCTGCTTAAGACGTCTTCAAATCGGACGGTGTGCCGTGCCATCAGCAAGCCGGCTGCTCAACGATGCAACTAAGTACCTCTGCCTATCCCAACCCTCCGCCACCAACCCACGCCCCCTCTCTCCCGCTGCGTTGGACTGCTTAGTGGAAATTCCCGATGAAAGAGCCGCCATGCTCCCGCCAACAGCTAACACGTGGTTCCGCACCTTGACCTCTGGAAAGGGCTCAATACCGGAAGTCAAACGGCGCGAAGGCGGCCGGGAAGACCATTTTGCATGGAGATTGTGTGAAAAAAGATCAAAACCGTTTCACGTTTGTTTTTCTCCTGCAGTGATAATGGTTCCGTCATAATAAAATACAGCGGTCTCGGTTGTTTTAACAATTAGACCGCCCGCCCGGTGGAATGGCCACGTCGCGTAGGCAAGACCGGTTAGGTTATACAGGTAAAAGCAATCCATATCCAGCCTGTCGGTCCTCATTTACATTTCATGGGCCCGGGTAGCAGACCGGCACGAATGGCCCAAAGACCTGGGACCGAAGCGATGGATTGAGTAAAACACCCGGCCTGTCGCCTCGGTTTAGTATGACTGGGCATGCAGGTCTCGCCATTCACAGGAACTGATGCTGGTAAACCACGACCACACAGTTAACGCCAGCGTAAGTTTAATAAGGTGCTGACGATCGCTGCAATGGGCGGTTCTGCATAGTTGTCCACAGTGGCCGGTGTTTGCCACATATGGCAACGTTTAATGTATAATGTTTAGTGCTCAAGGGAGCCGTGTGAGTGGTTAGATATCATATGTATTTTCAACAGGATTGCTGTGGATGATACCGAAGGGGCCACATCATGTTAATCTAAAGTTAGTGCATGATACTATATAACATAATGTAAATGGCAATAATGGAATTGAAACGTATTAAATGGATAAGGTAGATTGGAAATGACCCTCATTACTTCACAGAATTTTAACCTTATTCACCTAATGGACTAAACACATCTATCAAATATCCATGGAGGGGGGGGGGGATGGACCTACAATACGGCGAATTGGCTCGGTCTTTATTCATAAATGGGAAGTTATTAAACCTTGCTAAGATGTTAAGATCATAACAAGCCCCGACGGAAATGACGTTGGTACCTCTGACACCATCCCCCAATGTCAAAAGAAACCGGTACTGGCGGCGCATCACCTAAAGCCCACCCTCTTTGACAGATTCTGCCCCTCGCGTAATGCCATTAGTGAGAATTATTATGAAGAGAGCGTCGACACCCTTGTAGAACCTCGCTCTCTGACATCAGATAACACACATCAGCTGTGAGTGAACCGTGGCACAGAGCGTGGGCCACAAGCAGCACGCCACCATGGGCTGTGACTTACGCTTATCATGAAGCCTAAAAGGGTGACCGCCTTTTACCGAGAGCTTGTTACCGACGACAGACGAGCCCGTTTCCGGGGGGGGGGGGGGAGAGACACCGCTCATTGACGCCGAAAGAATGATGGATAACATCGCATTGACTCCCCTGGGTTCCACCAGACGGCGCTGCTCTTCGCCAGTTTAAGATTGTACCGGGCTAATTGTCACCGGAAATGTTTTTTTCCTGCCTATAGCACCTATGGCATCTTTATATATGGAGATGAAAAATTGAATTTGGGGAGGCCACCTGCACACCTTGCGTACATCGGTCAAGGGTCTCTGGCAGCAGTTTTCATCCGCGGAAACTAAAATAACCAGGGAATCAAGTTTTAAGTCGGATAACTGGTTTGTTAGAGATACCTGGTTCCCTGAGTGAGAAACCTGGTATCGTGTCAAGAAAACTACGAAATTATGCCACATATGGCTTGCCATTGACCTGCTTTTAACATACGTCTCTGGCCCTGCGGCTGTTAACAGTGCTAGTGCGTCTCGCAGTGAGCCCCCTTACGAGCGGAGATTGCATCCTGACATCAGTGATATTCATTCAACAGTAACTGAACACAATTCGCCACTTTGTCTCGTGTCACAACAAGACATGTCTATGAACTGGGTGGTTTATTGCAATTCATCCACATTCGTAAAGAAAATTCATAAAAAAGCGACGCTCGGTCCCAGCATACAACACGTCAAGCCGCTGCTGCCAAGCTATTGTTCATCCATAGAGCCCCGGCTGTAAGCTCTCCGGTACTATGCACCTGAACATCTGCAGCTGATGTTAATAAATGGCGTTTAACGGTTATAATGAATGCAGAAAGATATATCGACTTCGTATGACGCACTTCCGCCCGCCTGGATCTTGAGTCTGTTCTGGCCCGCGAGGCGTGTTAGCTTAGCAAGATTTGGCAACCTACTTTCACGGCATTAGACCAACAGCAGATACCGGTGTAAATTGGGACAATATGTGTTCTTCCGGCGATGGGTGCAGGGATAGGAGGACCAACATAGCTACTTCAACAACATGTATAACTGGTTCTACGTATATATGCCAGATACGTACCGCCCCCATGTACCGTTATCGCGTTGGGCGACACGTAAAGTGTGAAGTCAAGTGGTTACGTTCCCTTCACTGAGGGTCACGTACTGTTATTTTTATTCATGTATCTTCATAAATAATTGATGGAACCGCATTATATTTGTTGATTAGTCCGCACCTGACAAAGAGTGTAAGCTTAGAAGACCGCATTGGGCTTTCTTTGACTCAGAATCTGAAGCAGCAGCACAGTAGACCGCATTAAAACGGCCACCAAGAAATTATATTGCATGTAGCATTACGTCACCGAACGGTTCTCTTGCGTTCATGAGACCTCTCTGGCTTAAATGGAAAACCGCCAAAAATCTGCAACGGAAAAAAATTGGATCAAGATTGCTTGATCTCCCCTGGGACCATCCGTTCCTGCCGCACAGGATGCGGAATGCCTATTCACCACCCAACCGTAAGCTTCACCAGCAATGGCCATTTGCTTATAAAACACCTTTTCTAGAGTTGTCTACAACGTGTTTACGCTTTCAACCTTCAACTACAGGGAACAAGTATCCTTATCGTTTGAACTGCACAAAACCTTAGCTGCCGTTTAAATATAGGCAGCCACTTGGTGTCAGAGCCGGCTGCGAGCAACGAGATTTCGGTCCACTTTCCTCCGCCATTTGCGAATGACACTTAAGTAGTAGTTTATTGTGTGGCTTCAGACGCTGCACGAATACTACCCAGGACGGTTACATTTTATAGTTCCCATCAGGATATAACTAGACATTGGCATGAAACCTGTCCGTGTGGTTAAAACTTCAAAGTAGACATGCGTTAATATCTTCGCTGATCTCTGAGCGATTACGGAAAAGGCTAACCCTAATTATTCAGGCCCGCCAGACCTGTCTGACATTAAGTTTATAACATTGATAACATTGGTAACAGTTTGCCAATACCGCAATGCCAGCGGCATTTGCACAGCCCGTTGCACAGTTGTTGCTGCGGAATGGCACGGTAACAAAGTTAATAATATACTTAAGAAACAGGTGTCCTGTCATTCCTTCAGTGAAGCATTTAATGCTTGGTTTTTATGAGACACCGGTAGGTTGAACTTACAGTAAGCAGCCGCCAAGCAATAACTTGTCAAATACGTTAGTAACAACAATCCATGAGCCGAATGGGACCTTCTGGCCCATAAAGCCAATTAATAAAGCCAATTAACGTAATGGCCACGTAGACAGACTTGGCCATGTTTTGTTATTGTTGGTCATGTTGAATTAGTCTCATCTTTCCGGCCCGTGTTCCGGTCGTCTTCTCTCCAGAGCAGTGACGACGGAGAACACATAATTATTTGTGAACGGAATGGCAGCTCACACAATAGGGCGTAAGGCCTGGTGAATATTGAATGGGTCTGGGACGGGATTTGAGAATGGATACGAGGGAGTTATGAGGCTATATGTTACTCAACAATAAGTAGTTCCGACACGGTAAGGGACCGCATCAGAGAGGGCGACACGCCAACCGCCCCCCCCCCCCCCTCCCCATCCGCTGACCCTTCCAGTCTCCTCCATACAGAGTACATTCCGGACATCAAGACTATATTGCGACGGGAGTTTGGGTTTCATCGTTGCTAAACAAGAGAAATATGGTGAGCCCCGCGACCGTCATTATTGTGTTACCTTGCTTATACCTCTATCTATTGGCTGCCACGGATGTAGGTGTTCTGTATCACGCAATGATATCGCGAGAATAAGAAAATAGTATAGATTATAAGGCTTTTGGCTTGCGATTTGATGTACTAAATTGACGTTATATCTTTTATCGCAAAATGTTGTTTGCGTACCTAATAAACCGGCCACCTTTCAGCCTGACAGCTCCCCGGGGCACCCTAGCTCACACAAGGGTAGTTGACGGAGATCGAACACACCTATCCCATCCACACAAACATATTATGCTCCTTTAACGACCAGCTGATGGCAGTCTATCGGCAGTTCCTTCAACCATGCGGATCAATTTTTCTCGATGTACCAGCCAACCCTCTCGGCAACCTACCTCGTTCAATGCATGACATCCAGCAGAAATCTAATTCAAATGAATGTCGCAGACTTTCTGCATCTGTATATCTGTATATCAGTATTATGGTTCCATGCCCTTGTACGTCCAGAATAGACGAGTCCCGCTCCCAACCCCCCTATTGTATGATCCCTTAAATATATATCTATAATGGCTGCCAGGATATCAGTGTTCTAGATCACCCAATGATGTTACGAGAATATCAAAGTATGATACTTATGCTTTTTGTTTGCGATTTGATGAACTGTATTGACGTCATATCTTTGATGTATGACATATGTGACCCAGTATCTGTGTGACCAGGCATAACATCTGTGTCATCCGGTATGACATTTATGTGACTCAGTATGACATTTATGTGATATCAATGTGACACGTGTGACTTCTGTGTAAAACACATAGGTGGTGACTCATAAAAAACATCTGTGAGAACCGCTATGACATTTGTGTCACTCTGTATGACACACGTGCGACACATTATGATGTTTGTGCGACCCAGTTGGTGGATTTGGGTGAATTTTGTGTGATTTGGTATAACATCTGTGCCACTCGACATGACACTCGTGTAGGCCAGGAGGACATCTGTGCGACCCAGTATAATATCTGTGTAACCCAGTAAGACACATGTGTGACCCAGTATGACATCTGTGTAACCCAAATAGACACATGTGTGACCCATAATGACATCTATGTGACCCGGTATGACATTTATTTGATCCCAATGAGACACGTGAGATTTCCGTGTGACTTCTGTGTAACACCCGGTATGCGTCTTTAACATACACGAATGATACATATGTGTGACACTGTTGTGACTTTTACACGTATATTATATTTTTAACCATGATAATTTAATAGCATCTCTGTCATAAATAAATAGGCGCTGGGACATAGGAAATGAATAACTAGATAATGGTAAAGGTATTTCGTCCACTCTCATCGATTACTGACTCTGGACCATTCATTATTCACATATTAATCATACTATTTTCCTGTATATGCCATATCCCAAGGCAATTGGTGCAGGTTAGAGTGCGTAGATAAGTGTCCGCTTCCAAAGTACATCGCAACAGTTACCTGCCATGTCAAGTAGAGGGTGCACCTTATTTAGGGCATGGCATGATATATATCATGAGAGGGGACGTCGTTGGGGGGGCATTCACATCTTTCTTTAAGCAGCCGAATTAACGGCCTTGTTTTGCTTTGGCTTCCCGGGACCTGTGAGCCGGCAGAGGACTGATACTTGTCTGATATCCAGCACCTAACCCTTTGTCTACTTTTGACCTTGAGATGTCGGCATGGTGCGTCATTAGGACGCCAGCTGGAGGGAGGGGGGGCGGCGGTGGGGTGACCACTGACCGACGTGTGGTGACAGACGACAGATAGGGAGGCGTTGAGGAGGAAAGTCTCCAGATGAGGGGGGAGGGGTGGGCGGTAGGAGGCAGACGGTGATATATAACATGGCCATACAGTGACATACCCAGAGGAATTGTCCACAATTTACAAGGATAAGAAAAGCCACATGTAAAAGAACTTTTAAAGGACCCTGTTCGGAGACTCGATGAGATGAAGTGATAAACGGGTAGAGAATATGGCAGAGGACTGAACAACAACAAGAAAGGCGTTACGGGGCCATACATACTCAGACTAAAGCGACCAACACAGTAATATTACCTGTCGAGACCGGGTGAATAACACGACAACGAGACAGAAGCGTGGAGGAGGAAAGAGAGAGAAAGTGACAGGGAGATGGGTCGCGGAGATAGGGACAGAGGGGAAGGGAGAGAAGGAGTGATCGATAGCAGCATGTTTCTCTCTGAAAGGTTCCAAAGGGACTGACCTTTTACCCAATAGCCGAATTATCGTTGTATTTGAGTAAATCAGCAACCGAGAGAGTCTTACTAGCTCAGGCATGACGTGGTAACTGTAGTCTGAATCCACCATAGAATAGTGAAGGTACAATGATTGATGACGTGTCGGGGACACACTGGGTGGATGTCGTAGTTCCTCATTTTTTATCATCCTCGCGTGATGAGGATTCGCAGTCATATTACATTTGTATATGTTATCCTACGCGGCATAAAGCACAGGCTGGGTACTCCACGTGGTGCGTCATATCCGGTATCATCTTCCTGCACCGATCGCCTTTGTTCCGCGTAGATCACTGCAGGCGTCTGAAGAAACGTACATCATAACACTACCCTTACCATATTAACACACTCATACTAAGTACCATTGTATTTGACACGTACGAAGGCTGGTGAGAGGACTAAACCACTAAGGCGCTATATAGATAGGTCTTACGAGACAAGCTATGCCGCCCGTCTTGTGCCTCTACCACACGCTCTAGCGATCGGCAAGAGGCCAGAAATGTACTGGCAATGCCAGAGGTAAATCCGGGGAATGTTACTTGCCACTGACATGCAGCGATACGGGTTTTGCTTCCCCATGTCCTGCCCTTCAACCATTGTCCAAGCATCGACGTTAGCAAATCATGTGAGGTTTTATATTAACACTCTGTCAATAGTTGGCGCTAAGCACTTTAAAAATAAAATGCGCTGATCCATATTTCATCCGATCGGAATTATACTCTTATTGCCAACGTCACCTATTTACTTATTAACGTCTTGTTCGATGACCCCGATTTATGGGCTCTACCCTTATTTAGGTCAGAAACATATACGCCACGGCCATCGCCATACTTACTGCCATAAATATCGCCACCGCCTTCATCTTTACCATCGCTATTCAGCTTTGCTATTTAGTCTGAATCACTTCCGAACCGCAATGGTGTGCGGCCGGCAGTGTGAATGGGATGTGGTCCGGGTCCCAGCATGACCTACAGACCCACAGACCCAGAGGGACCCATAACAACCGTTACGGTAACTCAGTCACCCGCCATTCATTTATTCCTGATAAGCGGCCATTGTTTGACGCCAACATAATACCCTCCCTGATACCCTGCTCAGCTCTTCCTCGCGGGGTTTGTATTGTCTGAGATTCCCCGTCCTCGCCCCCCTCCCCACCAACGCTAATTCAGTAGACCTTTGGGCTGTGTGCCAATCAGATAGTTGTTGGTAGACCTCCCTCTATGAAGAAGGAAGTCAACGTTATCAGCGTCCTACAATAGCCGGCATCCCATCCACCTCCTGGCCCAGCCCCTGACCCAGCCCCACCCCTCTTCATTCCCCGGCCCACCCTGTCTTACCCCACCACACTCCCATCCCGGCGCATCCCGACCGACTTCGCCGGAACGTGCCCAGTCATAAATTGAGCCTCTTTCTTCCTCCCAGAGACTACTGCCATGATCTGCAGCTCACTTTTTTTGAAAAACCTGTAATAAGGTTGTGGCGATAGACATGAAGTGATGTTACTTCCTCTCATTGCCGCTATTTCAGCTGTTTTGGTTCACGATCCGTGGTTTCGGAGAAGTATTTCCCGTGTGAATTTAATTAATTTTTATCCATAACGTCAAAGGTTTTTTCTGTTACCTGTTCACCCACCGGAACAATCTACCATGACAACACTGCTGGGCACCCCCTCATCACCAATGGCAACTATCACCGCCGCTGGAGCTCTGGGACAAAAGAAAAACATTTAAAGAAAATGAATAAATGAAAAACACCACTTTCCAAGTTTGCCAACAAAAGGGCAGAACACGTTGTTTACCTTAACCACCGTAACACATGCGTGTACTGAAATGCTACCTTAACTTCTGTAATACATGCATTTGCTGAAGTGCTACCTTAGCCACTGTAACACATGCGTTTACTGAAATTCTACCTTAACTGCTGTAATACATACGTTTATTGAAGTGCTACCTTAGCCACTGTAACACATGCGTTTACTGAAATTCTACCTTAACTGCTGTAATACATACGTTTATTGAAGTGCTACCTTAGCCACCGTAACACATGCTTTTACTGAAGTGCAACCTTAACATTCTGGCTTATCTCTTCCATCCGTACCAGTGATCAATTAATTTTCAAAATCTCCTCTATCATAGTGCTGAATACCATATCAGTCATCAGGGTGAATCTTCGGTCATACCTGGCCGTTGGTTGTCCTACATGATGTGCCATCACAGCACGTCGCCGGCGCTGTCGCGTTAAATTGTTTGTTATGTGACGGTAAACCTAACCTGGAGCACTGCAATCACATGAGGCCAGTATTGCCTTCTGCTGGTTCATCATGATAATTCATGGGCAAAAGATCTGCCGAAAACTTCCCATGACTCACCATGTAATGGAATAGCTTCATACTACTGTTTTACATTAAGCAAAACAGTTTCATGCTACAGTGACGGAGTTGTCTTTACAATTACAGCAAAAAGGTCTTCACAATTCTCTACGACCACTTACAAAAATATCGCTACTACCACAGCCCTATAGCATGCAGGTTGCAATCCACCAGGCAATACATCACCGGGGTGACGTGAACCCACTCCCCACCAGAGAAATCTCGTTAACTACATGCGAGGTAAAACTGAGGTTTTACGCTTTCAACGCGTTTGCAAAGGGTCAGCATTTGAGTGAAAGGCGGAGGCACGCTGCATCCGCACGACCAGTTTTCCTTCATTATCTATAAGAATTGAACTAATTATCTCGTCAACCATAGTTTTATTTCAGTACTATTACTTTTAGTTATATATATACACACACACTCACACGCGAGATGTCTTTGCATCAACTTATAACGATGTTCATTTCCGATGATTCATTGTGCGTAACGATATAAACATGTTGGTGCATCTATTATCTGTCTGGCTGCCTAGGATAGCTATAGCGAGCATCAGACAACTTTTCCTCGTTATCCCAAAGCGATGTCCTTATTTCCACCCTGTTCCATATTAATTTCCCGCACGCATACGGTCGTGAGCCTCGCTTTGGTCGATGCAACGATAGCGGGAGATTTTGGTAATTAGGCACGTATGCGTGTTGCCGACAACCAGATCAACAATTTCCCGCCCCAGTGCGCAGTGTGTAATGGGGCCATCGGTCCTACTGGCGAGTCGTCTGTCCCTCCCTCATGTCTCCCTCTAGTACGGCTGCAAAAAGGCGTTCCCCACCATGTAAAGTGACGTAATTCGCTCTAAGACTGTAATGCAGTTACCTGTTATCTGCCATGCTAAGTAACGTCATTTCCACGCAGACTGTAGTCGTCTCACCCGCCCTCAGGTCTTGGGGGATCTCACAACACGTCAATGGAATCAATATCCAGGGCTGGTGTCGTTGTTTCCTGTTTACAATGAAGCAAGGCGTCCTTGTAGTATGCGGGTCGCATGTCTCCATTCAAACATTGTGCAACGCGCCTTGACAAAGCCTTGCGTGTTTCGCACAGCAAGTGACTTATTAGCAGGCATGGTTCACCAGTGCTCAGTGAAGATATCTCTAATGTGCTTGTGGTAACGACCACCGCCATACAGCCACGGCACTGCCCTAATAAGAGAGTAGAGTTTTACCATTTTAGCCACCATATACACAAGACAAAGCTCTGCTTGAGTTCGTACGACCAAATAACCTTTAGGCCGACAGAAAGACTTGCAAGAGGGTCCGCGCCCAATACCTGTGATGTAGTCTAGCAGGATATGGGCCGTGTCTATGTCTGATTCTTAGTTTCTCCTGTCTCACTATGATATACGCCTCGTTGACACCATAGGAAATCGCCAACACAGAAGGCTGTGCTGACACCATATGAGAGGAAATCACCAACACAGGTGTCTGTGCTGACACCATATGAAAGGAAATCACCAACACAGGTGGCTGTGCTGACACCATAAGAGAGGAAATCACCGACACAAAGGGCTGTGCTGAGGCCATATGACAGGAAATCACCAACACGGGTGGCTGTGCTGCGGCCAAAATTTGACTTCATCGACTTAAATGGTATGTTTATTTTTTCATGTTGTAAACTGGGTGATGAATATTCAGGGTGAGTGGATCTGATGTGTCCTAAGGTTTACATTCTACCTGAAAGCTGGCCGGACAGAAAACCGCCATCAGTCGTCTGTTGGTGCGAAAAATAGCTTCGGCCTAGCTCGCATCGCACCAGATTCCTGTCAAGGTGTCTGCCCAGCTCAATTATGTCAGGAATATTTATATAGAACATCGGACACTTCATGCCTCGGCATAATTCCCGCATGTATCGTCCGGGGTCACGTAATCTTGGTTTCTATTAGGACCAATCTAATAAGGACACGTTGCAATGTTCGCCTATTCAATGCCGTGGTGACTTTGACTCGCAAGATTGGCTGAAACACTCGGTCCCGACAAAGGGACACATCGGCGGGTGACGGTCAGTGCTTTGACCAAGGTCATCAGGTAAGACTAGAGACAGGTAAATGCCTTGACCAAAGTTCATCAGGTTTGACTAGCGATGGCGTTTGCGAAGGCGTTGTTAGTCCCATTTCAAGATATTTTGAAGCGTTTCGACAAAGTTGTCTGTGGGTCCATATTTCATTTCGTCACCCTGATGACTAGAATACAATTATAATAATGACAAATAAATGTTTTGGAACACATACAATTCTTAATATTGTTGTTCTTGGTCTGCCTTATCACTTCTTATGTTCTCACGTTCTTCTAAAGAAATCTAAATTCCAATCGAAACATATTTTGTTGATGTCAGTAAATCTCAAGGTGGGTCTGGCGAAAGCGACCGAAGATGAACTTCGTTGGGGACAATGACACACAACAAGGACGAATTATGGCAAATTATCTTCTATCTGCATTACTTTTATCATTATTGCACATGATAAATATAACCGTACATTGGTTTTTGACATTGACTCATCCCAGTCGCATGATATGACATCAAGCTACCCAGCTTTCATCGACACCTACAACCACTAAAACACATAAGAACTACCCTGCTGTTGTTTCCACCCAGGCTTGATACATGTTTTATGCTGCACCGAACTCATCGTGTTTTCCACGCTTTATAAAACACGGATTAATACGCCAACGTGTAAGCGCAATTTCCTGTTTCACTACGCGGCCATGATGCGCATCCAGTTAGATTAACTCGTTTATTGCATGCGTCATTAGGACAATCTAAAGGCGTGGCCAAAAACCTACCGGATATTTTTGCACCGTGTTGTAGCCAATACAGAATCTCTACAAAACAACGATGGCAATCATTTTCCCAGAGAACAATAACAACCATTTTCCTACAGAACAACGGTGGCAACCAGTCTCCTTCCAAACAGCGATGCCAACCATACTTCTTTAGAACGACAACCATGACATGACATGACAACCATTCGGTTCTCATTCTTCTATTAGACAACAATTGCCACTTTCAGGGGTCGAAATGAAAACATAGCGGCCGCAAAATATACGATTGCTGACTTTTTTAATTCATATATCATGCATGCTCATTGGAAGTGTTGAAAAGTCGTCCATCGTTGAAGTACATCCTTTCTGTAGTGTCCTGTAACTTGAGTGGAAGCTTTCCTACAATAGCATAAAGACATGACAAAGTGGTGGTCAGTGGCATGCAATTCGGATTTGAAACTCTAACCCCGATTTCTATGTTTTATATTTGATTACACGCGACAGGATCATAGGAGTAAACGGTAAACCCGAGTAACATGTCCATGTAAAGCTATATACACAAGCCATCTCGTGGAGGGACGAGACATCCCCCTCGTACCTATTTGTCACTTCAATGAGTTCTTCAATCAAACAGCGTGATTCCCGGTGGGTTCATAGAGTGGTCTTCATTTCCCGAGAGGCAACACGTCTTGCCATCGGCACCACAAGACGTCACCTCCACCAACCCGACACTTCACCCCGTACCCCCCCTTCCACACATCCGTCATTTAACGGAATATGTTTACGCTGTTCATATCCGGAATTAAAGCCTTCATTTCATCAATCCTGTTGAATGGGTGGATAGCCTCCCAAACTCAGTTTGTAAGCTAGCTGCAGGGTGGTGGGTTCGAACCCTGGCACTTGCATCTGCGACATATTCAGCCAACGTCCAAACCTTATTCTATTTTCCTTGAGATTTCCTGGCCCAGTTCCTTTCATGTATGAACGGTATCGGCTTTATATTTCACATGTCACATCTTGCGGGTTGACACAGGCAGTCGGCTCCGGTTAATCCAGTGCTAAATCAGCACAACTTCATCCAGGGCTATTATTACCATTCGCATCGGCCAATTAACGATTAACAGAAAATGTTTCCAATTTATGTATAGCTACAAAACGTCACAGACAAAAAGCGTAAAAAGCACCTGTGGCATTTATGGCGATATGTACCACCGAGGAAACAGGACCTGGCGCCCAGTTCTATGCAAGAGCAACAGGATCCGCTGCTTCCCCTGGTTAATGTTGTAAACCCCCGTAAAACATACGTCGATCTCAGGCGCAACCAAAGCTTCTTATCAGCCTAGCTACTCCGACGTCCATGCCCGCGGCATCTGCCAAGGTCGACGGTCTCTGAGATAAGATTAGGTCACCCCGAGGATGCCGCAAGGGACTCGCGTTATCTAAGTCCACCATGCTGGTTGGCCAGGCAGTCTCCACATTCCAATTAACCCCCTTTGCTTCTAAATTAGCATTGACGTCAACAGATGCCCCATGTGTATTTTTTTTCATGGATCACAATCGGACATTGTTTTTTATTAGCGCTGCCCACGCCATACAAAGGCTGTGAATCGAAGTTCGTCGATGCCATCCCATTGGGAAGGCTGGTCCATTGTGGTACACGAGGAAAGAAATGATAGGTCCAAATGAATGGTTCAGGGCTACCGCCAGAACACAGTAAGTAGCGGACAGACTGTCTGCAAAAGCCGGGTGAGTACCGCCCCTGGTGGCGCCTAGATAAAGCTTAAAGTGTATGAAGGCTCATCTGAAAAATCATGCTTCCCCTTAAGGCTGGACTAAATTGATTCAGATTGAGACACATAGTTATTAATGCAACTATAGAGTAACAGAGAAAGCGGAAGCGAACAGCTGGTCTGTTCCCTATGTTACCTGTCTGAGCAGTTAAGTCTGATAATAACGTTATACTATTCAGGCTAATCCACTCGGACAATAAAATAATTCTCGGAACAGCTGCGATCTAATGGAAGTTCATAGTCACAAGGATATTGCGATATTATCTGAGCGCGATTTCATAGAGTTTTCTGATACTTTCACCGTGTTAGAATGATAATAGGTGTGAAGCATGGTGCCCGGAAGCACCTAACTTATTTGATTGAGATTTCAGTCTCAGCCTACGATCTTGTGCTAGCGTAATCCAGGAGGAGTCACGCTGTGGCTCGTAGGTAGGTCGTTCGGCTATTGTCGACTGTGCTCTGCTTGGCAAGCTCAGGCGCTCGGGTGCGTGGTTCGAGCCCCACCTGTGCAACGTTTTGCACGAAAAGGGTTTCTACGGGTCGTCTCCAGATTGACTCTTCCTACTACCGAGATAGCGAAGGTTTTTTTTGTTTGGTTTTAGCAGATTAAACCAGTATTATAGGAATCAAACGCATCGTCAGACGTGTTTTGCTTTTTTCACTGAAATCAGATGAAAAACGCCTTGTGTAAACAAACCAATCAACCAACCAACCTCATCTAGAACACCTATTTATACCAATATACGGTAAATTAGGTAAACTCCCGTTACGCCACCTCACGCCGCCAATAACTATTTATGCTATTTGAGTACATGCGCATACTTACACAGATTTGATTATACAAAGCATAACGTTTCATTTCCCGAGGTGCATAGAACATATGCAGGAAATAGAGGGTGAGAGAGAAGAGGATTGAAAAACTGGGGAAAACAGGTAGGGCTCGTGTTGATCTCATGCATGACCTTCATTAGTATTCATCTCATAATGTGCAGGTTGTCTATACAGCAATCACTAGTCATAAATAGGCCATATAGATATTTGTTTCTATTTTTCTACAGCTCTTGATGACCCTATCTTAGCCTTAGACTGGTATATTAAAGAACAGCCAATTAAATATAAATTGTCTTAATGGTCTGTTCTTTTCATTATCGTTGATGTAAATGACTTGGCCTTCCTGAGTAACAATTAGATTTCAATTTGTTGGTGATTGAGTTTTTAGGTTTTCTGTGGAGCGCGATCTCTCAAGTAATTATTTTGGGTGTGCTTACAAAAAAATATACTTGTTCATAATCACCTTAAAGCAGGATCCGCAAACATCATCATGACAACGCCTGGTGCTGCAACTGAGCCGGTCACACTTTATGGATTTCGTGTGGTAACACTACATATCGCAGTTGCAATAGACCATTCCAGATACCGCTAGCGACATCTATCGTCGAAAATAGTCACTGCGTGTGTCGAGTTAGAAAACTGATTCTCGCGTGCATTTACCGTCCCTGCACGTCTCTATGAACGTTCCTGGAGGTATTACATTATGTAATGAAATCAAAGCGGTTGCCATTGATATCAGTTGTTTTCTCGGCTTTTATGCCTCTATCCCGTTCTTAAAATGGTATTATTTGATAGTCAAGATATTCATCTGTACAAAGTGGGTTTTTGTTTTTAGAAAACACCCTGTTAACCTATGATACACTGTTAAAAACTATGCAGCTATAACTCAGTATTCGCCTTTTACAAGATATGCAGCGCAGAGCGAGCTAGAGTTAACCCGAAACCCGTCAGAATTTCCCATGGAACGGTCTACAGCCTGTATCTATGACTTCGCCCAAACACAGATTAGTAAGAAATGCAAATATTCAGGTCTTCTATGGAATCGCACACAGCTAGCCATTGTCCATTTTAAGCAAAGAGGATTGATGCGACAACCTTGACATTGTTGAGGACGCCGCTGCCGGCAGTAACTGATACCCAATTCTATTTAGGTGCAGCGAGATGTGGGACGTGGTGAGGGAGCGAGAACGGGAGGAGAAACATGGCGTATCCTGGCGATAACTTGGCATCGGGTGTGCACCAGACGCCCCGTTAGCAGCAGAGGACAAGAACCAATTTGAGCTAGTGTCGAATGACTGGAGGTCTGAATGCCATATTGGGAGACTGCCATCCCAATATAATGGTTATACAGGATATGATGGTCTGGTGTCAGGGTTATCCACATTTACGCTGAGAACGATTTTTTTTAAAGAAATACATCCAACTAATATCTAAACTAATATAATGTGTCACACACCAGTTACGATGAAAGCTAAATAATGCTAGTTATAAATGGATATCTGGCAATAAGGGAAGTGCGACACGGGATTCCCTTTCAATGTGTCTATTCGGCCTATATATAGAGCCTTAGATACAAACCAACCCTGCGCCAGATTAACTCATATAATTCCAGCTTCCATCTAACCAATGTGTACCAATGTGTCCATATAAATCCTGTCTGATGTTAACATTCATTGGGATGAAAGAAATGAGATCAAAAATGATAGGAATTATTAACATGACTCTCATCCCACTATATGTAAATTTAGACTACACTGAATAAATTGCCCCTGTTCGGGGGCAATTATGTTACCGTTGTGGAGGATAGATGTATCATATAATGCTCATCTCCAACCAGGTATGAAAACTAGAAACGGATCAGTCGATTGCTTGTGGCTTCCCTCCGCCTACTGCCGCAAAAGAGTTCACTTTGTGCGACGTTCCAAGTCAATTTAATGCCTTACCTTGATGTACGTTTTGTGCCAGATTTGTAATCTGAAAAATTGTGTCCCCGGCGGAGGCGATTCAGCGAGACTGCCTTCCGTTATCCGCCATCCGAGCCAGGGTTGATCAAACCTGCCCGAGGGTCTCCTGGCTTACATAGACCCCCGCCATCCCTCCCCTGCTAGCATTATCACTGCCGCCGTGTACAATTCAGTTAGCCCTATTCCTCCGTCGCGACAATAGGCGAGGTTTGGAAACGTGAGCTTGGGGAGGAAATTGCAATTGGCTTGCTGTCCTTATATGGCTCGTGATACGCTTACAAAATTGTCGGAACACGCTGCGCGAAGAAGTGCATGCATGGAAGCTACTGATACCAACGTCCTCTATAAAAGCAAGGATACGGCATGGCAGCCCGCGAGCGTGGCGGACATAGATGCCATCGAAATAATGGTCAATTCATGGCTATCAAGATTCCACCCTTCCTTGGCCGATGTCTGGACTGTCTAGACCTTGGACGGCCGGGTAGGTGGACAATCTCCGAGGAGTGAAATGCCCTGGTGCTCCCTTAATGATACTCCCATTCTTTATCCACATGAAGAATGAGTATAATGAGACGGGTGTCAATACTGGAAGGCACAGACCTACCGCCATCCCCACATCTGACTATCTCGTTTTTCATTTGGGAAAAAAATCTTCGTCATTCGTGCAAGTGAACGATTTCTCCTTACTTAATGGTCTAATTAATTAATTCATTCATTAAGTTAAAAAACATTAAAGACCGCCTGTATTGCAGCAATAAAGGTATATTGTGTGTCGAGGATGAATTCCATTTTACGTGTCTATGTGATCTTTATAGCCATACTCTAACGAAATATTTACTTTTTTATATTTATTATTTCCCTAATGAAATCCAAACCTGATGATACACTTTACAATGGCATTGTAACTTGTAACTAGGGCATAACTAGGGCTGTCCCCACGTGGTTTATTTTATTGGTCGCAGCAACGACAAGTAATTTCACAAACAAAATGTAAGTGTGTTGATGACGTATAGCTCGGTCAATAGCGGCATCTGGGAGTTTGCACCTTCATTACAAGCATGACGAGAACTGCCACAAAAACATGTAGGCCTAATGTCAATAGCTTTAACAAATAACGAATCTCCTCCTGATGCCAGCCAACACGTTTATTGCCATGTCCTTGCTACATATTAATTACCGGCAAGCATGCGCAACCAAGCCTTACTTTGGTCGTTGCCGGAGAGTTGGGCAATTAGGCACGTATGCGTGTTGCCGACAACCAGATCAACAATTTCCCGCCCCAGTGCGCGGTGTGTAATAGGGCCATCGGTCCTACTGGCGAGTCGTCTCTCCCTTCCTCAGGTTTCCCTTTAGTGTCACTGCGAAAAAGCGTTTCTCACCATGGAACGTGACGCCATTGCCTCTAAAACTGTAATAGAGTAAGCTGTTATCTGCCATGTAAAGTAACTTCATTCCCATTCAGACTGTAGTGGAGTAACATGTCATCCACCATGTAAAGTGACGTTATTCTTTTTCAGACTGTGGTGGAGTAACCTGTTATCTGGCATGTAAAGTGACGTCATTCCCACTGAGACTGTTGCGGAGTAACCTGCTATTCACCATGTAAAGCGACGTCATTCACACTCAGCCTGTAGTGGAGTGACCTGTTATACACCATATAAAGTGACGTCATTCCCTCTTAGACTATAACAAAGTAACCTGTTATACACCATATAAAGTGACGTCATTCCCTCTTAGACTATAACAAAGTAACCTGTTATACACCATATAAAGTGACGTCATTCCCTCTAACGCTGTAATGGAGTAAGCTGTTATCTGCCATGTAAAGTAACTTCATTCCCACTCAGACTGTAGTAGAGTAACCTGTTATCTGCCATGTAAAGTAACGTTATACCGTTCAGACTGTAGTGGAGTAACTTGTCATCCACCGTGTAAAACTACGGCATTCCCACTAAGACCGCCGTGGAGTTACGTGTTATCCACCATGTGAAGTGACGTCATTCCCACTAAGACTGTAATGGAGTTACGTGTTATCCACCATGTGAAGTGACGTCATTCCCTCTAAGGCTGTAATGGAGTTACGTGTTATCCACCATGTGAAGGGACGTCATTCCTTCTAAGGCTGTAATGGAGTAACTTGTTATCCACCATGTGAAGTGACGTCATTCCCTCTAAGACTGTAATGGAGTACCCTGTTATACAGCATATAAACTGACGTCATTCCCACTCAGACTGTAGTAGAGTAACTTGTTATCCACCATGTGAAGTGACGTCATTCCCTCTAAGACTGTAATGGAGTACCCTGTTATACAGCATATAAACTGACGTCATTCCCACTCAGACTGTAGTAGAGTAACCTGTTATCTGCCATGTAAAGCGACGTCATTTCCTCTAAGACTGTAATGAAGTGTCCTGTTAGCTGCCATGTAAAGTGATGTCATTCCCCGGATAACTTAACTCAGACACACAAGAGAGATCGCTTAGTCTTGCCAAGGTAACGTCACATCGGACCGCTTCTCAATAACTCGTATTGCCTGAAGCAGTTTCTTTATGCTCAAAAAATCTTAAACAGGATTTGTGTGTCAAAGAATAAAAATGTAATGTTATATAGCACATATAGTCCAAAATTTTATTTTTATAATCTAAGGGCATAAATATTGGCTGCAAATTAATTAGTGTTGATCAACGCTATAAGATGTATTGGTCGGAAATTTCGAAACTTGTGTAGGAAACGTATTTTACACGATGTTTGCATTCTGCCAATTATTTTTTTAAAACGAAAAGTACACCTGTGTTCATTTTATGAGTTTTTCCTTAAATTACCATCATAACATGTTCTGGTGTTGCGCCGCAGATGGCAGCGCACGTATCTGGAATAATGTATACTGATACGAGATGCCTGAATGGGTGTAATTATGACGCTGGATGGCACCACTGTTCAGCGCGGTCTTTACGGCAGTCTACACCGACACAAAGTGTCTACATTTAAAGATGTTGATCATGCCCCATTATCACAGAGATATGATAATTATAATTTAGCGGCTACCATACTAGTCATTCCATTCTATTTGCAAATTAATATTTTGTTAACTCTGTTGGCATATTCATTCTTCAGACCTCGCAATATGAGCATTGATGGCCTTTCTGTATGGAACACAGAGATGAACTTTCTGTACGGGACACATGTGATGGCCTCTCTGTATGGAACACAGTGATGTTCTTTGAAGGATGCGAAACTTTCTAGATAAGACCCTTATCCGATTTAAACGATATGCTGAAAGCAGGGTATCTATGGTGACAATCATACGTTCTGCGCGCTGGTGCCCCCCCCCCCCTCCAAAAAAAATATTCGGCGTTGCACGGCGTGGCAGTTTAGCCAAGTGCCATCATTCATTTAGAGAAATTTGTCACTTTTTGCAATCGATTCTTTTAATGAATGTTTCTCACAATATTTGCACATTCTCCAAGTGGCTTCACACAGTTCCTCACGCATCCACGTCCGGGAATATTTTTACCAGACCCATCTGGCAAACGTGTAGCCGCCTAACGGTGTGAACTATCAGCCGACAGTCTTTACGACCACGTTATGGCTTAGTCGTAGTTTTGGTCCCTGGGTGTCTTGACAGCGGATCTTTGGGATGAAAAAGATACTCCTATAGGGTGGCCATTTTAAAACTTGCACGGGGGATAGAGGCTGTGAAACTGTGCGTTCACAGAGCGTCCTGTCGGAAAAAATACCCCTTCAGAGCCGAATGTGTCAGTGCGAGCGGATTTTGACGGTAGAATGCCCCGACCGAGCGGATTTTGGCAGTTGGGGGGGGGGGCTTTACCGCCCCCCCCCACCAAAAACAAGCAGTTTATTAGGTAACCCCCCCCCTCCCCCTCGGGTCACCGTTGAATACGGCATGCCGTAGATGACACTGACAAGTTTCGAACCATGACGACATCTTTGCATGTAATCATGGGCAAATTTCAACAATTCCTTTACCACTTAAGTCATTACATGAGTCTTCATGATGATGTATCATATCTATACTCCCCACATTATAAATGTACGTTACAAAGACTCTTAGCGCAGCTATGACTTACAAACAAAATGGAGG
Source organism: Arenicola marina (assembly GCA_964019135.1). Taxonomy (NCBI): domain Eukaryota; kingdom Metazoa; phylum Annelida; class Polychaeta; family Arenicolidae; genus Arenicola; species Arenicola marina. Next base: position 46,599,848 of record OZ025249.1, read on the forward strand.
ATTTCATTTAATATTCAAACGTATATGGCAAGATTATACTACAGGTGGGTACAGTACTTCATGAATATGTCCGTATATTCCACGCGTATAAGATCACATCATGTAGTCCGCCGAGTCTTGAACTGAACGGTCCTTCCGTCGAACGTCTCGCAGATTCTACCTCCGACGAGTCTTGTAGAGACAGCAAAGACAGCGGGTTCCAGCAGCCGACGTGCTCCCACTAAGCCGAGGCACTAAGCCCACGCGTATCACTAACGCGACAACAAGACAACGAATATCACTGGCGCGGCAAAAAGCCAACGTACATCACTGACGCGGCAACAAGCCAACGTACATCACTGACGCAGCAACACGCCAACGTAACCACTAACGCGGCACTAAGCCAACATACATCACAGATGCGGCACTAAGCCAACATACATCACAGATGCGGCACTAAGCCAACATACATCACAGATGCGGCACTAAGCCAACGTACATCACTGACGCGGCACCAAGACAACGTAACCACTAACGCGGCACTAAGCCAACATACATCACAGATGCGGCACTAAGCCAACATACATCACAGATGCGGCACTAAGCCAACATACATCACAGATGCGGCACTAAGCCAACATACATCACAGATGCGGCACTAAGCCAACATACATCACAGATGCGGCACTAAGCCAACGTACATCACTGACGCGGCACCAAGACAACGTAACCACTAACGCGGCACTAAGCCAACATACATCACAGATGCGGCACTAAGCCAACGTACATCACTGACGCGGCAACAAGCCAACGTACATCACTGACTCGGCACCACCGCGTGAGTGATGTACGTTGGCTTGTTTCCACGTCAGTGAAGTACGGTCACTGACGCGGCACGAAGCCACCGTACATCACCGACGTGGCAACAAGCCAACGTACATCACTGACGCGGCAACAAACCAACGTACTTCACTGACGCGGCAACAAGCCAAGGTACTTCACTAAGGCGGCACCAAGCCAACGTACATCACTGACGCGGCAACAAGCCAACGTACTTCACTGACGCGGCAACAAACCAACGTACTCCACTGACGCGGCAACAAGCCAACGTACTTCACTGACGCGGCAAAAAGCCAACATACATCACCGACGCGGCAACAAGCCAACGTACATCACCGACGTGGCAACAAGCCAACGTACATCACCGACGCGGCAACAAGCCAACGTACATCACCGACGCGGCAACAAACCAACGTGCATCACTGACGCGGCAACAAGCCAACGCACATCACTGACGCGGCAACAAACCAACGTACATCACCGACGTGGCAACAAGCCAACGTACATCACTGACGCGGCAACAAGCCAACGTACTTCACTGACGCGGCAACAAGCCAACGCACATCACTGACGCGGCAACAAGCCAACGTACATCACTGACGCGGCAACAAGCCAACGTACATCACTGACGCGGCAACAAACCAACGTACATCACCGACGTGGCAACAAGCCAACGTACATCACTGACGCGGCAACAAGCCAACGTACTTCACTGACGCGGCAACAAGCCAACGCACATCACTGACGCGGCAACAAGCCAACGTACTTCACTGACGCGGCAACAAGCCAACGTACATCACCGACGTGGCAACAAGCCAACGTACATCACCGACGTGGCAACAAGCCAACGTACATCACTGACGCGGCAACAAGCCAACGTACATCACTGACGCGGCAACAAGCCAACGTACTCCACTGACGCGGCAACAAACCAACGTACTCCACTGACGCGGCAACAAGCCAACGTACTCCACTGACGCGGCAACAAGCCAACGTACATCACTGACGCGGCAACACGCCAACGTGCATCACTGACGCGGCAACAAGCCAACGTACTTCACCGACGTGGCAACAAGCCAACGTATATCACTGACGCGGCAACACGCCAACGTGCATCACCGACGTGGCAACAAGCCAATGGACATCACCGACGTGGCAACAAGCCAACGTATATCACTGACGCGGCAACACGCCAACGTGCATCACCGACGTGGCAACAAGCCAATGGACATCACCGACGTGGCAACAAGCCAACGTGCATCACCGACGTGGCAACAAGCCAATGGACATCACCGACGTGGCAACAAGCCAACGTGCATCACCGACGTGGCAACAAGCCAATGGACATCACCGACGTGGCAACAAGCCAACGTGCATCACTGACGTTGCAAGAAGCCAACGCACATCACCGACGTGGCAACAAGCCAACGTACATCACCGACGTGGCAACAAGCCAACGTACATCACTGACGCGGCAACAAGCCAACGTACATCACCGACGTGGCAACAAGCCAACGTACATCACTGTCGTGGCAACAAGCCAACGTACATCACTGAGGCGGCAACAAGCCAACGTGCATCACCGACGTGGCAACAAGCCAATGTACTTCACTGACGCGGCAACACGCCAACGTGCATCACCGACGTGGCAACACGCCAATGGACATCACCGACGTGGCAACAAGCCAACGTACATCACTGACGCGCCAACACGCCAACGTGCATCACCGACGTGGCAACAAGCCAACGTACATCACTGACGCGGCAACAAGCCAATGGACATCACCGACGTGGCAACAAGCCAACGTACATCACTGACGCGGCAACAAACCAACGTACATCATGGACGCGGCAACAAGCCAACGTGCATCACCGACGTGGCAACAAGCCAACGTACATCATGGACGCGGCAACAAGCCAACGTACTTCACCGACGTGGCAACAAGCCAACGTGCATCACTGACGCGGCAACAAGCCAAAGTACATCACCGGCGTGGCAACAAGCCAACGTACATCACCGACGTGGCACCAAGCCAATGGACATCACCGACGTGGCAACAAGCCAACGTGCATCACCGACGTGGCAACAAGCCAATGGACATCACCGACGCGGCAACAAGCCAACGTACATCACCGACGTGGCAACAAGCCAACGTAAATCACCGACGTGGCACCAAGCCAATGGACATCACCGACGTGGCAACAAGCCAATGGACATCACCGACGTGGCAACAAGCCAACGTACATCACTGACGCGGCAACAAACCAACGTACATCATGGACGCGGCAACAAGCCAACGTGCATCACCGACGTGGCAACAAGCCAACGTACATCATGGACGCGGCAACAAGCCAACGTACTTCACCGACGTGGCAACAAGCCAACGTGCATCACTGACGCGGCAACAAGCCAAAGTACATCACCGGCGTGGCAACAAGCCAACGTACATCACCGACGTGGCACCAAGCCAATGGACATCACCGACGTGGCAACAAGCCAACGTGCATCACCGACGTGGCAACAAGCCAATGGACATCACCGACGCGGCAACAAGCCAACGTACATCACCGACGTGGCAACAAGCCAACGTACATCACCGACGTGGCACCAAGCCAATGGACATCACCGACGTGGCAACAAGCCAACGTACATCACCGACGTGGCAACAAGCCAATGGACATCACCGATGTGGCAACAAGCCAACGTGCATCACCGACGTGGCAACAAGCCAACGTACATCACCGACGTGGCAACAAGCCAATGGACATCACCGACGTGGCAACAAGCCAATGGACATCACCGACGTGGCAACAAGCCAATGGACATCACCGACGTGGCAACAAGCCAATGGACATCACCGACGTGGCAACAAGCCAATGGACATCACCGACGTGGCAACAAGCCAACGTGCATCACCGACGTGGCAACAAGCCAATGGACATCACCTACGTGGCAACAAGCCAACGTACATCACCGACGTGGCAACAAGCCAATGGACATCACCGACGTGGCAACAAGCCAACGTGCATCACCGACGCGGCAACAAGCCAACGTACATCACCGACGTTGCAACAAGCCAACGTACTTCACTGACGCGGCAACAAGCCAACGTACATCACTGACGCGGCAACAAGCCAAAGTACATCACTGACGCGGCAACAAGCCAAAGTACATCACTGACGCGGCAACAAGCCAACGTACATCACTGACGCGGCAACAAGCCAAAGTACATCACCGACGTGGCAACAAGCCAATGGACATCACCGACGTGGCAACAAGCCAACGTGCATCACCGACGCGGCAACAAGCCAACGTACTTCACTGACGCGGCAACAAGCCAACGTGCATCACCGACGCGGCAACAAGCCAACGTACATCACTGACGCGGCAACAAGCCAAAGTACATCACCGACGTGGCAACAAGCCAATGGACATCACCGACGTGGCAACAAGCCAACGTGCATCACCGACGCGGCAACAAGCCAACGTACATCACCGACGTTGCAACAAGCCAACGTACATCACTGACGCGGCAACAAGCCAAAGTACATCACTGACGCGGCAACAAGCCAACGTACTTCACTGACGCGGCAACAAGCCAACGTACATCACTGACGCGGCAACAAGCCAACGTACATCACTGACGCGGCAACAAGCCAAAGTACATCACCGACGTGGCAACAAGCCAATGGACATCACCGACGTGGCAACAAGCCAACGTGCATCACCGACGCGGCAACAAGCCAACGTACTTCACTGACGCGGCAACAAGCCAACGTGCATCACCGACGCGGCAACAAGCCAACGTACATCACTGACGCGGCAACAAGCCAAAGTACATCACCGACGTGGCAACAAGCCAATGGACATCACCGACGTGGCAACAAGCCAACGTGCATCACCGACGCGGCAACAAGCCAACGTACATCACCGACGTTGCAACAAGCCAACGTACTTCACTGACGCGGCAACAAGCCAACGTGCATCACCGACGCGGCAACAAGCCAACGTACATCACTGACGCGGCAACAAGCCAAAGTACATCACTGACGCGGCAACAAGCCAACGTACTTCACTGACGCGGCAACAAGCCAACGTACATCACTGACGCGGCAACAAGCCAACGTACATCACTGACGCGGCAACAAGCCAAAGTACATCACTGACGTGGCAACAAGCCAATGGACATCACCGACGTGGCAACAAGCCAACGTGCATCACCGACGCGGCAACAAGCCAACGTACATCACCGACGTTGCAACAAGCCAAAGTACATCACTGACGCGGCAACAAGCCAACGTACATCACTGACGCGGCAACAAGCCAAAGTACATCACCGACGTGGCAACAAGCCAACGTACATCACCGACGTGGCAACAAGCCAAAGTACATCACTGACGCGGCAACAAGCCAACGTACATCACTGACGCGGCAACAAGCCAACGTGCATCACCGACGCGGCAACAAGCCAACGTACATCACCGACGTTGCAACAAGCCAAAGTACATCACTGACGCGGCAACAAGCCAACGTACATCACTGACGCGGCAACAAGCCAAAGTACATCACCGACGTGGCAACAAGCCAACGTACATCACCGACGTGGCAACAAGCCAAAGTACATCACCGACGTTGCAACAAGCCAAAGTACATCACTGACGCGGCAACAAGCCAACGTACATCACTGACGCGGCAACAAGCCAAAGTACATCACCGACGTGGCAACAAGCCAACGTACATCACCGACGTGGCAACAAGCCAAAGTACATCACCGACGTGGCAACAAGCCAAAGTACATCACTGACGTGGCAACAAGCCAATGGACATCACCGACGTGGCAACAAGCCAACGTGCATCACCGACGCGGCAACAAGCCAACGTACATCACCGACGTTGCAACAAGCCAAAGTACATCACTGACGCGGCAACAAGCCAACGTACATCACTGACGCGGCAACAAGCCAATGGACATCACCGACGTGGCAACAAGCCAACGTGCATCACCGACGCGGCAACAAGCCAACGTACATCACCGACGTGGCAACAAGCCAACGTACTTCACTGACGCGGCAACAAGCCAACGTACATCACCGACGCGGCAACAAGCCAAAGTACATCACTGACGCGGCAACAAGCCAACGTACTTCACTGACGCGGCAACAAGCCAACGTACATCACTGACGCGGCAACAAGCCAACGTACATCACTGACGCGGCAACAAGCCAACGTACTTCACTGACGCGGCAACAAGCCAACGTGCATCACCGACGCGGCAACAAGCCAACGTACATCACTGACGCGGCAACAAGCCAAAGTACATCACTGACGCGGCAACAAGCCAACGTACATCACTGACGCGGCAACAAGCCAACGTACATCACTGACGCGGCAACAAGCCAACGTACATCACCGGCGTGGCAACACGCCAACGTACTTCACTGACGCGGCAACAAGCCAACGTACATCACTGACGCAGCAACACGCCAACGTGCATCACCGACGTGGCAACAAGCCAATAGACATCACCGACGTGGCAAAAAGCCAATGGACATCACCGACGAGACACAAGCCAATGAACATTACCTACGAGGCAACAAGCCAACGTACATCACCGGCGTGGCAACAAGCCAATGTACTTCACTGACGCGGCAACACGCCAACGTGCATCACTGACGCGGCAACAAGCCAACGTACATCACTGACGCAGCAACACGCCAACGTGCATCACCGACGTGGCAACAAGCCAATAGACATCACCGACGTGGCAAAAAGCCAATGGACATCACCGACGAGGCAACAAGCCAATGAACATTACCTACGAGGCAACAAGCCAACATACGTTACGATGCGGAACTAAACCAACGAGCATCACGGACAAAACTGTCCCCGCATTAAGCCAACAAGCCACCAAAAGTAATTGATACCGCGGCTACCGTGCCCTCCATCTGAAAAAATTGAGAGAACGTCACCTTTATAGGCTACGGAAGCCCGTTGGTGCCAAGGGCTGACATACTTTCTCTAAAAATTATCTGGCGGCCGCCACTGAAATGTATCTGTGGCGGCCGCCAGATAATCTATAAATCAAGTCACGTCCTCCCTGAGCTAGCGGCCTGGGTTAGGGACCTGGGTTAGTGTCCTGGGCTAGCTGCCTCGGCAAGCAGCCTGGGCTAGGCCTGGATTAGCGGCCTGGGCTAGCAGCCTGGGCTAGGCCTAGACTAGCGGCTTGGGCTAACAGCCTGGGGTAGCTTACTGGGCTAGCTAGGGGCCTGGGCGTTGGTGCCAGGGGATGACATACTTTCTTTAAAAATTATCTGGTGGCCGCCACTTAAATATCTGGTGGCCGCCAGATAATTATGTGGCGCCCACTAGATAAATAAGTGGCTTCCGCTAGATAAATAAGTGGCGGCCGCCAGATAATTATGTGGCGGCCACCAGTCATATTTAAGTGGCGGCCACCAGTCATATTTAAGTGGCGGCCACCAGTCATATTTAAGTGGCGGCCACCAGTCATATTTAAGTGGCGGCCACCAGTCATATTTAAGTGGCGGCCAGCAGTCATATTTAAGTGGCGGCCACCAGTCATATTTAAGTGGCGGCCACCAGTCATATTTAAGTGGCGGCCACCAGTCATATTTAAGTGGCGGCCACCAGTCATATTTAAGTGGCGGCCCGCAGTCATATTTAAGTGGCGGCCACCAGTCATATTTAAGTGGCGGCCACCAGTCATATTTAAGTGGCGGCCACCAGTCATATTTAAGTGGCGGCCACCAGTCATATTTAAGTGGCGGCCACCAGTCATATTTAAGTGGCGGCCACCAGTCATATTTAAGTGGCGGCCACCAGTCATATTTAAGTGGCGGCCACCAGTCATATTTAAGTGGCGGCCACCAGTCATATTTAAGTGGCGGCCACCAGTCATATTTAAGTGGCGGCCACCAGTCATATTTAAGTGGCGGCCACCAGTCATATTTAAGTGGCGGCCACCAGTCATATTTAAGTGGCGGCCCCCAGTCATATTTAAGTGGCGGCCACCAGATACTTTTTATCCCATTAGGGTTAAATAATGATTGAACACGTGTCGTCGCCATACTCTTAATAGCATTGATAATATTCATTGATATGAAACCTGACATGCATCAACTACATTATTTTGTCTATTCTGGAACACATCATAGATATTTTCGACATTCGTTGCAATATCTTGATTGTGGAAAAAAAGGATGTTTTGGAAGGAACCTTTACATCTCTTTCATGTCGTCGCCTCAGCGTGTTGCAACGCCAAAGGCCCACCATTCCTCACGAGTGATAACATAAAATCTTGCCTGACGAATGGTAAATTTGTAAGTATATCGAAAAAGGTTCGATGTTGGACATAATAGCCTTTTGTGCTACACTCAAATCTTGTTGAAAGCTATGCGCATTAAAAACGCCGATTTAAATCTCTGTTTCAGTCGAGGTGCAAGCATTTATGCATTGTTCTTTTATGGCATTCGTGACCAGAAGCATCTTTCGACATGAAAAATATCTACGAGTGACTGCTGCTGCAGAGCAACAATGACTTCATTCTGAACATTCTTCTGGGGTTAGATGGCGGCCGATGTCTGGCGAATATTCATGACAGCCATGTTTTCCATAAACTGTATATCGCAATCATTTCTGCGGCGATATAAAAAATCTAACAACCAAAACCAAATCCGCGCAATAATCATGGCATTCATGTTTCTTCGCCATAACACAATGGAAGTAACAACTATTGTTTCGCATAGGCATGCTGACAATCCCTCTATCCACTAAACGACAAAAAATACAAGACATTCCTTCCCTTTCAAGTAAGCCGACCATTCACTACCGACAATTAAATGTTAATTTTTGTATGTCTATTCCGGGCGGCTCATTAGTCGTGGTTTCAGAATACAGCGGTTCAATTGTTTGAGCACCGGGACCGAGATTGCTCTGGCCTTGTAGATATAGTCGCTTCTGGTAAGCATTACAGGCTAATTATTACAGGCTAACGGGCCTTCAACAAATAGAATTATTACAAATAATTTTCTATATAGTCATCGCCTGACAGAGCCTATGCATATCTACGATGATCTGTTCAACCCCCAAGCATTAACAATGTGAAAGTGGCCATATCTTAGTTTGTATCAACAGAGTCCATTTCATTACATGGTGATGTGTTTGCGCGTCACGTGTTATGCTTGCAACCATATTAACAGAAGTTGGAGCAGCGTGGGATCGGGCGCTTTGCCACGGCATTCATTGCCATTGGACCCAGGAAAACCCCGTCAATGTAACTCATACAACATTATTATCCCTCAAAAACACGAAAACAAAAATTGAATGAAAATGATGTATTTAGGTTCATTAACCTACTCATATAAGTATACGTATATGGTATGTGCCGTAATAAATGGTGGGGCATGTTGATAAGGAAGGCGTACTTTCTTTAACATAATGGTGTATGTCTTATGGGAAAGTGTTGCTCTTTGTGTACAACGTCATCAAAATCCGACATCTGATGTCTATGTCGCACCGAATTAACATTATTTACACAGTCAGACATTAGACAGTTATTTCACTACGTTTCAGCGCCACTGATACGCATCCCGACTCGTCAGCCTAGATACGTGTAGGTTTCAGTTTTTGACTCTTTCTCGCGCGGGACACAAATGAGTTATTGCAGGCGGTTCAGTTTCTTCATGACTAATTCTGTGATGAAATAGGACACATGAAAAATCACCTTCTGGAAATGGGGATTTCGTGAAAATAATTTACTTCATTATTTCATTTACATTTATGAACAAACTGAAGTCTTTCCACAACTTAATATATATTTGTATATATATATATATAAGACTATGTTGAAGCCGGTGTTTTGGCGACCTAAACGAGCCGAGAGCAGAAAGATTCCATGGCCTTCTTCGCGAAGAGTAGGGGGTTACCCACGGGGGACATGGCTCTACTCTCCGTTCCTTCTACCATTGAAGCGTACTTATGACCAAAAATGGTTAAGCGTTCTGAATATACAACCAACCAACCATTACGCACGGGAAGGCGACGTTTAGGGAGACCAGTGCTATCAATCAACATGGTAAATTATTAAATATGGTAACGTGCTCACATGTATCTTACGCTATTCAGTATTAAATTATGTCGAATTTTAACGTTGTCACTGTTGAAATTTAGCCATAACTGCAGAATTAGTCACAGGCAAGGCAGCGGTAGGCGGTTTCGGCTACCAGACCAGACGGGTTGCTAGAGAGATACCCTCGATTGAGGAATGGGGATGAAGAGGGTCGTCCCATTAGATGGCAATAGAATATTTAAAAGGTGTAGCTTATATTTTATTTACTGGTAATTCAACTGTCGGAAAATTAATTAACTTCTGGGTTTTACAAAGGAGGGGGAGGGGGGTGCATGTGGCGGTTTTCTATCGCTGGAGGGATATACCCTCGAGGGGAGTGAAGATTTGCACATTTGGAAGGGCAATAGATTTAATATCAAATACATTTAACCCAAATATTTCAGTCTAGATATAATAAATCTATTTTAATTATTTTTAGTGAACTCATTTTACAAACAAGGAAAAAAACTGCTGGTCAGACAAGAAATATGCAACAATTTTCAAGCTTCACGGAAGCAATTATATTGCTTGGAACAGATCAAATAAGTCTATAGTCTGCAATAAGTTGCAAGGAAGATATATGTATGTCAACCTGAGTTATTTAAATATTGTAAGTGCTTGCCATTGCTGGATAGTGAGGTTCATGTCCAATTAATGGACTTGGATTTATTTAGTTAATGTAAGAATTGAAACATTTCTAATATTAAATAAGTTGTTACTTTTGAAATGTAACACTACTAATTGGTATGTGAAATATACTAGATTAATGGGATATATTCTGTGCCGGTATTCACAATAAAGTGGCTGGGAAACAGACAATTATCGTTTGCTCTATTATTACGGTACTTTGTTTGCTTGCATGTTAATTGTATCACTCATTTTAATTTAATGCATAGAATAAGAAGTGACAGAAAGCACCACAACTCCAGGATTATATTTAATGAAGTCATCTGCATAAATCACATGAATGCAAAATGGGTGCTGCATCATTGTTATGTGTATTATCAATGTTTATGTTCGTGATGCATTATAAATGTAAAATAATTAAAATAAATGATTATTAATAAATTATTAATAAATTAATTGTATCAAGACTTGTTTCATTAAAAAAAATTATACATAATAAATACATATTGCTGCCATTATTTATTTACCGTCACGGACAACCAATGCCATTAACTACATCAAGCAGTACACCGCAATGTAAAAGTATATTGTAAATTATTTAGGTCAAGGGACATTTATAAATATGACTGCCTGTGGTATATAAGCTGATTCCATTGGAAACCTCAATAACACAAGATCATACAGGTACATTGTTTTGGCTATCTCTGTCTTACATGATTAGCCAAAATGACCAAGCCCTGATTAGTTTGGGAAATCTTGAACAAAGAGGGAAATTAGCTATAATCAATTTGAGGCTAGAATTAGTTCAGATATGTCCGAATTTATAACACACTTGATTGGGGTAGTGATGGGGTGTGGAATGGATAGAGATGAATCGATCCTTACCAGGCTAATCATAGGTTGCTGCAGGTTGCACTTTTTGCAATATTTAATCAACATGTTGTTATAAATGCATACTTTAAATTAGGTCTTTAGCACTACCAATTCTTAGTCTGAACTTGTACCAATTACGACTGAACACACCCAATAAGGTAAGCTTATTCCCGGAAATGCAAAATATAATTTCTGTTTTCATTGTCTTCCTTTCTGACTGCTCCACATAACAACCAGCCCTTGGGTGCTGACAAAATTTAAAAGCAGTCCGCTTATATATCAAAGAATCAGTTTCTTTTCTGCTGTTTTTATCTTGTGTCTTTGATACAGATGTTGAGGAGACACCCATATAAAATGCATATCTCTAAGGTTATTGTGTTATTATTTTATTGTGTCTCATGTAACTGTATCTTGTCCATCTTGTCTGAATCTGTATGGAGACTTCTTATCTGATTTATTTAATCGAATTGGTCACCCCATCTGTAAGAAAAAAGGTAAATATAAACATAATCAATTTTATTTATTATTATGTTACACCTGGTTACATGTAGAATATGTAAGTCTTAATATGAAAGTATTTTATTGATGGAAGAAGGCAATAATAATAAATTGATCAGTAAAAGAAAAAGATTTTTTAATCTTCATATAGACACATATAGAGGGGTCTTTTCACCCAAGTAACTTACCCTCCCCGCTCCCTCGTCATCCTGGTCATAAGTTACTCAGAACTAAAATATATTAATTTGTCAATGAATCTGGTAGACTACTAGAATTACACAGCTTACTAGACTATAACTTATAATTTATCAGTTCATTTGACTAAGAAGTTCTATATTTCTTAATAATAAGATTAATTTTGGTTGAATATTCTGATCAAGTTATACTGCTGTTTTTTTTTAGCCTACATGAATCACAGATTACAACAAACACATTCGATCAAATTATTAAACACTCTTAACTTGGTCGTTGGTTCCTACCTTTTGTTTTACTGTCTTGTTACTGTTTGGTAAACAGATTAATGCAATCTGCTGATCAGTTTTAATTCTCCTTTGTCGTTAGCTTTGGTCTTTCAACGTATCGCCGCACATAAACACTGTAATTTTGATTTAAATACATGAAATGCATGCTTGACTCTCGATAGATCGAAAAGTGCACGACAATTGTGTCAAAGTTAGAATAATATCAAAGAATGTCTTACATTGGTTAAACAGTGGCAGTGTTCACTTTTCATCTGCACCACACTTTCGAAAGGGCTTCCCCGGTACATATAGCTCAGCCCATGAGAATGTGCGACATTGCGGGGTTTCGGATCTCGGCCCGCAGCCAATGTCTGCCTAGCACAAATTGGGCAGTGACGGACTCTCCTCGGGTGAGGGGAGTTCGTGGAGCAGACTATCAACAATACCTAACATCTTTGACTCATGCCGCTTTATTCACTAGTTCAGCTGTACCTACAGCAAAAACTTTTCACAAAAAACAGTGACAAAAGAATTCGTGAAGCAGCACCCGTCGCCTGTGACTGACATTCTCGCTCCTGGAGAGGACGGGACCAAAAAACATCACGGCTGGGACCTCGGCTGACGCTGCCCAGCTCCGCCGAGCGTCAGTCCTCAGATTGTTATCAGGCGACTCCGCCGTCCATGCCCTCGACATCTGCCAAGGCTAGCCGTCTCAGAGATAGAATTTGGTGATCCCCGGGGAAGTCTTAGGGACTCGCGTTATCTAAGTCCACCACGTTGGCAAATTAAACCCCATATAGCTTCCAAATTAGCATTGACGTCATTGGAAAACTGAAGTTGTTATATTGAACGTGATAAATAGACAATTGCAATTGCAATTTTGTCGACATGTTTACTCTTTGAAGTTCTTACAGCATGCCGCGGGGAGACTGTATAAATCTGTATGGTCATAATTCCGCATTAGGCGGAGTGAGGGGTCTTCGAAGGCTATGATAAGGGGAACCCTGGCGTGGGCCCTGGAGCTCCCTGGATGAGGCTGCCCGCGGGAGTCAGATAACGGATAACGAACCGTTGGAAGAAGTCTCGCGTAATCTCGTCAACAAGAGACGCGCTTTTTTCAGATTGCGAAGCAACCCAGCCTTGGTGAAGGCGTGTATGAATGAAGAGAGAAAGCTCAGCCTGAACCGGGCCTCTGGGTACGGTCGCACTAAATTGACGTTGCCTGTATCATATATAGTCAGCTCTACCTCTATCGAAGGAGAGAAATGGCTAAACTCATTATCATTCTTATAGCTGTCTTACCTGGCTGCAAAGGTATGACAGTATTTGGAGATTTAGTTTAGTTGGTGCTCTGTTAAATGCGCCCTGGTAGTTAATCAACTCACTGAACGGTGATCTAAGCAACGGTAGAAAAATATATCGTTATTACAGGGTCGTTGTTAATAATAACAGAACGCCCTTTGTGGGTAATAAATCTTACCTTAACGATGAAACTACCAATCCCGGATTAGGATAAGTGACTTAGCATGTAATAGTGCTTTGCGACAATACATAATATCGATGCGTCTATTAATACCACTACACATACTACGATTACAATCAGGGTCACAGGTTACTCATGTTATACCATCCAAATCCCATTTGTCACTTTCTTAGTTATGTATTTTCCGAAAGATAATGAATGCACAATAAATTTGCGCAATTCATTTGGAAATATTGCATCAACAGTAAAGGCAGTAAAACAGATAGCAATAGGTTTCGACTTGTTTTCGAACTTCGTAAAATGGCCAATCCCTTTATTGAACATTTTTTTTCAACACATAATAGTATTTGATCTGTATCCATATAACATGTATCTGTATTAACACCTTGCACATATACAAATATATAATACTAGTGATCCCAATGGCGCTGAAATAAAGACATGGCTTCATCTGGGCCCGTAGGTTCGAAACGTCCAGGGCCAAATATTTCGCCCTAGAATATAACATTAGCATGGAGCGGGGCGAAATATTTTGCCCCCGCCGTTCGAACTTACGGGCCCTGGTCACAACATCTACTTTAAATTCATTGGGAAACATGGAAATGAATATTAATGAAGGCACACCATGGTGTCTTCGTTATCTCATTTAGCATTAAGTCAATTCGCATACATTTTCAGGCTCATATGTCTGATTCTATGTCTAAATAAGAGATCGAGAGCGAGACCGTGGGAGCGAGAAAGGGAGAGAAGGAGAGATAGGTAGAAAGAAGGAAGTGGCAAATATCCTCAAGTGAATTCTCAGTGGCATATTACTATAAAGCATGATATTTCCATTTTTCCAAGAAACGCTAATTTGTCAGGTCTTAAAGGAAAATCGTTGACAAAAAACCATTGTGGGTCTGACAAAGCAAATGAAACATATACGAGTTTTCGGCCATTCGTTTGTTAACATACCCCAAAGGTGGGGCACGACGAACTTGACACTGGCCAATGATGGCGCCACTGGGAGTTGAAGATAACCATTTACATGAGGCAAGGAGACATTTAGGGGAGGGAGTGCCATTTAGTTTAACCATTGAATTCTTCAATCTTCGTGGGCGAAAGATTCTGATATGTAGCAAACTTCTGGAATGCAACGAAACGCTAAACGCTAGCCTGTGACCTTGACCTTGCTGGCCGACTCAATGGCCTGATTTAACCCACCGCCTATCTGACACCGACCTTCGGTCAGTCTCAACCTTACATCTCTCCCGGCGATGATACAGAGTGCGCCCCCACTCATGGGATCGCATGTAAGCCTATCATTAGCGGCCTTGACCTGCACTAGACCTCGGCGTCCGGTGTGTGGCCAATGACGTCAGTTGGGGACACAATGTGTTCAGCGGCACGTATCTCTTGAGGGATCAGCCCGAGGTATGATCGTGAAAGCAGCGTTACATTGGAACGTTGACATGTTTTTTTTCTTCTAATTAATTGGCCAACATCCCGTCCAGAAAAGACTATGCCTTAATGAGAACAGACTATAGAGCCCATTTTCAATTCCCCCCAATTATCGCCTGTTAGTCTGTAAGGTGTGTGCTCTGCCCGGTAGCACTTTTGGGAAAATTTCACTTTCTTCCGTGGCCTCTTGTTGTCACTGCCATTGCCGTTGGCTGTTACTTCACAGCCATGTACCCGACGATATTATCGACAAAGGGTATATTACACCGAAACCATCTGAAGTATTGTATTTGATATAAGGACCACCTGGGGTTAGGTACTGGCCAATTTGATTTAGTATATTGGCAGTTGAGATGCATATACAATGCATCCAACTATTTGATTTCCCACACCGTCCTAACATGTGGTTGGGTAATACATGTGAATCGCGAATCCTCATGATTAGGGAGAGTAATATCGAATCTCCAAGATTATGACTGCTCAAGACTGGGCTCGATAAAACACACCTTAAGGGGGATATCGCAAAGATCGAGGAATTCACAGACTGCTAAAAGGAATCGTGTTAAGTAGAGAACGGGTCTTCGCGTTGAACCAGGAATTGTACGGATAAAGATCCCCAAAAATTGCCAACAGCTAATCGCAAATATCCAAGAATTCCTGGATGCCAATCGCGGAGATCGGAAAAGGTATTCCCTCCCCTCCATTTAGGGTGCATCCTTTGTAGTAAGCAGCAGCAGCCACACCGATACATATATTTTAAACCTACTTCTTGACCTCGAAAACAACAGGTTTCTCTTTCTTATTATATAAAGGGACCAAGTCTGTGATTTTCCGAAGGGTGTTATTAGTCTGACTGGACAATTATTAGGGGCGGGAGACCTTCACCTCAGGTTATTTACATCATCCCCTCGCCCGTCCTTCTTCCCCTTTCATACGCCATCTCGTCAGCGGAGCACGTCGCCAGCAGTGTTTAACCCATTAATGCCCAGGCATAGACCGTCAATGTTTGCGGTTTATTATCATCAAGAACGACAAAAAGACATGTCTGAAACCTGAAAGCTTTTGCTTTATTTGAATATGCACATTTTGGGCGTCCTATATATAGGACGCTAGGAACAACAGGGTACAGGTACAATTTACAGACATAAATCACTTGGTTTATTCTAAAAACATTTATTGTAGTTCAGGGCGCAGGCTATGGCTCCAGGTCATGGGTCTGGAATTGTTCCCGGACGCGGGCTATGGCTCCGGACGCGGGCTATGGCTCCGGACGCGGGCTATGGCTCCGGACGCGGGCTATGGCCCCGTGCGCTGGACTATGGCTCCGGATGGGGGTCAGGGCTCAGTATGGTGGGCTACTTCTCCAGGTTTCGGGTTATGGCTCCGGGCGTGGGGTATGGCTCTGGGCTATAGATCCGGACGCCGGCTATGGCTCTGGGCTATGGTTCTCTGCGCTGCACTGTGGATCTGTGCGCTGCACTATGGCTCCGGTCGCCGGCCTATGTCCTACGGGCTATGCCTCCGGGCTATGGCTCCGTGCATTGGACTATGGCACCGTGCACTGGAAGCTCCATGCACTGGACTATGGCTTCTACGTTGGACTATGGCTTCGGTCGCCAGGCTGTGAATCCGGTCGCGGGCTATCCAAATAATATAATCCATCAATATGAGAAGTCACTGTTTACTTTGATAAAGATACCGCATTGTGCCCATATTAGGTGTCAGAAGAAAACACCATAAACAGAAATAATAATACGTGCTTGAGTAAGTTGTTGGTAACATTCCTGAGAGTGGGTGCCACGGTACAGCAAAAACTTCGTCTACGGTCAAATGTAACATGACAATTGACGAATTTCAGACCAACACAAAAACCTTGTCCTTTGCTAGTGATATCCAGGCGGGCCCGTATGAACGATAAATAGACATAACGGGTTGTATATATGTTGTATATATGTGTATACATTTCAGCACGTAGGTCAAACTTGAACGTCCTATATATAGGACGCTAGAATCAAATGGGTTAAAGATTCCTTACCTCACGCAGTCTACGCCTACGATACGGACCCAGTGTTTAGTCAAGGCTAGCTGGCCAGGAAACGCTTAACACGCGACCACGTGACATTCACATGGCCTGCCTCGCGAGATTGACTCGTGACGGGTTCCACCTCCCCCCCCCCCCCACCCCCATGGCATCTACGCATCTCATATGCCTCGCCCGTCCCGGCATGTCAGTCTACGTGGACTGACTTCCCGATGGGAGAAGTCCTCATCATTTCTCCCAATTGATCAGCGATCTCCCCGCCATTCTGCTCCTACGCCCTCGCGCTTGTCCGTCGCCGTAGCGAATTCATCCAATGCATCTCTTCCGGATTTCACGTCCATTATGCCAACTGGCGTCGGGTACCGCCACCACTCGTGGGCAGAGTGTCAAGCTTCACGACCCCCGCCCGCCGCCATAACCATAAAGTACCATTGCGTAGAGAAGGTGTCTCCATTAAGGGCGCCCTGTAAATCCAAGTTGCCACCAAATGGCTTTTTCATTCTGCCAGGGGTAAATCATGACACATGCACGATCTGGCCATAAAGATACCCATTGCGAATTAGTACCTTAAAAGCCCTCGTCATTTCTGCTTTTATACCCACTCATTGACCGGTTAAGCCTTAAACCCTTTTAGCAGAGGGTTGAATGTATGTAGGTCCATACATAGATTATTTACGGCACATGACGGCACTTTATGGCTTATGAAGTCTTTAGTATATAATAATGTTATTTAGCTCTGACACATGACATTTCAGGACGACTTCATGTGGTCCACACACCGAATCACGTTTTTTTTGTTGGCGGACACATTTCCATCACATTTCTCTCTTATTTCCCAGAGCAGGGCCTGTAGGGGAGTGGAGGTCGTAAGGTCGTAAGGGAGAAGGGGGGGGGGGGCGGTCAGACGTGGGACCCACGATGCTCGCCCGTACGAAAATATCATATAGAGATTCTATAAAAAAAAATTCTAAAGGTTTCAGTCTATCGATATATTCTTTGAACATTCTAAACGTTTTTCCATAGAGTTGTCATAGCATTTCCATACAATTTCCATAGAATTTCCATAGAGTTTCCATAGAATTTCCATAGAGTTTCCATAGAATTTCCATAGAATTTCCATAGAATTTCCATGAAGTTTCCGTAGAATTTCCATAGTTTCCATAGATTTTCCATATAATTTCTATAGTTTCCATAGAATTTTCATAGAATTTCCATAGAGTTTCCATGGAGCTTCCGGGGGCCTCCCTATTGTAGTGATTAGCGCACTCGACCGCCGATCAAATGGTCCTGAGTTCGAATCCGGGCTCGGGCACATAATCTGGGGCATGTTTCATCCTTTCATCCTTCATTGTCCCGAAGGTTCCTTGGCCCGATTCAGCCTTCATGTGCACAAAAGTGACGTAAACCACTAACATTTCATCGAATTTCCATAGAGTTTCCAAAGAAAGCCCTGGGTGAGTCCGACATCAGTTCCTTCCCGGCTGAAGGGGCACGGCCGTTGGGCAGACCTTCACATCTCATGCTGCTAATGTTATTGTCCATAGGATTGGCTCCGCCGCTACTCTCACTTCGCAGCAGGCAGCCGGTGCGAAATTCAATATGCGGGCAAAGGCTTCCAAAGTTCCTTAAATGCGAAGTTTTAAATCTTCGAATATCACCTTATGTGGTGCCGTGCCGTCGGTATCCCTTCATATATCGCTTGCAGGAATCTTCTTAGACAATATATTCCAGAATTCGTCAAACCACTCGTTCGCTTGTCGCAGAGAACTTAGCTTACGTGTGTTAAATCCAGAGCTCGTTGTTGTGCCTGCCGTCAGTTGTAAGGCTGGTATGGAAACTATTCAAACTCGATGGAGACTATGGAAACTCCATAGAAATTCTATAAAAACTCTATAGGAAAACGTTTAGAATTTCCATAGAAAAATCGATAAAAACCTTTGGAATTTAGTGAAATTCTGTAAGATATTTGCTTACGGGGTGCAATGATGTCTGATATACTTCATGCCATGATTCGCGTAATATATCTCGGAAGAGGGAATTACCTTCATGTATCCTTACACATAAAGAGTAGTTCTTCAAACCTGCAAACGTACCTGATCATAATCGGCTACGAGAGGAAAAAAAATGGCTCTGTCGAAATGTTATCTCTATATACGTTCTATAGCAACCAATTGCTCTATAGAAGTATCCCTATACCTTCTATAGAAATAATGTTTTTTGTTATAGAAATAATGTTTTTTGTTATAGAAATATCTGTTTACGTTCTATAGAAAATAATTATTCTATAGAATTATGCACAAACGTTCTATAGAAAATCATATTTCTATACATTTGTCCATTGAAATTCTATGGAGTTCTATAAAACGTTTTACTACGGGCGCGTGGCCTCCAGTGGGGTTGTTTGGAAGTCAAAGGCACTATAGCCAGTACACACCCCCCACCAGGCCCACGATATTCCCTGCTGCCGACTCCCGCCTGGCCCACCCTACCCAACGACCTCACTCTCCCGTCACCCCCCCCCTCCCCCGATCGTGACCAGACATACATCAAGCATCTTCCTTCCCCTTCGGGATAAATGTCGTAACTTGCGGCTCAGTTTTTAAAGAGTTTTGTTGTTTGGGTCTTGAAAGAGTATTTCGCGCGTGAATTTAATTAATATTTTCATCCATAGCGCCACTGCCTTTTGTTCTCGCCTCCTTCGCGATCTGTGCTCACCAAAGGGAACCAGGAGCTTGTGAAAAATAAGACGGGTGCTCAGTGGGGGTTACAGGGCGGTTTACACAGCAAGGGACAAATTTATAGTGGGTGCACCTCTTTGGGTCGGGCCCAGTATACCCGTACCGTGAGAAGACTATCCCGGGTGTACCGATAGTGTTATAGTGCCGAATGGCAACAAGAGGCGCACTGGATCCAGGCTTGGCTCTCGGCGTTTCCGCCGCCCTTTTCCGAATGTCTCGTGTCCGCCATGAAGCCACGTAGTAGTTAGTCCACTGCAGATAACTCGAAGCGCATGCATTATGCAACCGGAAATGAAAAATAAGTTGCGTTTTGTCGCTTTTGTGCGTACAAGGACTAAAGTGGGTTAAGGAACCATTCGGGAAGATGAAGGATCAATGGATGATACATCCCCCAGGTCACGTGACTGGCCCCGGATTCGAACCCAAAGACTATGGATCTCCGGTCTAGTACGTTAACCACTACACCAGGGAGGCTCTTGTCTTGTCAGACGAATGGCACCATGTGAAACTTTTGCTCAAGCTCGATGGTGGTGTGGGGAGGGGTGGGGGGGGGGTCGAGAGAAAGCGGAGGAGGTGGTAGTGACGTGATACTTTATCATCCAGCTCCACGCAAACCCCCAGGAAGGTGCCCTGATACATCTTGCTTAACTCAGTTGTGTGGTATTCAAAGGTGACTGCCGCCCGCCCACGTAGTAAGTACCAGCATGGTGTCATAACTCACTCCCACATCCCAGAGCCAATTACGACACAAGTATTGTTGTCAAATGATCTGCGGACGTAGGGTTGACGTCCTCTATTTACGTCTGGCCACAAGTAGGACAACTGAACGGACGTGAACAGAACGTTCTCCTTGGTTTAACTCCGCGAAAGGAGAATTCTGAAACTCCATGATGACGTCACTGTCTTGTGTGGTCATGCCCAGAGCAATGTTAAAATATTACACCACTCGTCGATTTTTGTTTGCCAGAGAACATTTGTCTCATAAAATACACATTGGGGATTCGTTAACTTTTCAAATTCCCTGTCCTGAAAGATAAACACATTGGGAGATAATATGAGATATACATAATTTGATGACGTGTCATTACATTAGTATAGCTGTGCCCAGTGCGAAATGTCGTTCTTTTGTCCGATTTGTCATCCAACATTAATCTTTCGGCATAAATTGTATCGGAAACCACCTGTTGAGATCAGCTGTTACGCGACTCGAAGGTGCTCTGGGCACCGAGCCGCCTCCTATCGGCCATGGTGTCCCTCCCTCGTACTTATTGATAATCACGACAAATTACCCAATCAAACAGCACGATTCCCGACGCGAGCGGAGAATCTTCACCTCCAACCCTTGACCCTTGGCTTTTGGCCCTTGACCCTTGGCCCTTGACCCTTGGCCCTTGACCCCTGACCCTTGGCCCTTGACCATTGACCATTGACCCTCGACCCTTGTCCCTTAATCTAGTGTTCCACTTCAATCATTTGAAGGTGTATTTGTTAAAGCTATTGATATTTAGAATTAAACCCTACATGTTTTTATGTCTGGCGCTACGAAAGGATGATATAGCTGGCTCGCCCGCAGCTCGTTCCCTGCATTGTAATAGAAGAACACAAAGAGTTATGTAAGTTGTTGGATAGGGCAATTTATTGCCGAGAATACAAGGTTCAAGATTATCAGTGGCGGAAAAACCACATCGCCACTGATAAACATTTGGCGGAAAACAGCATCGCCACTAATAAAGATGTGGCGGGAAAACACATCGCCACTAATATACATGTGGCGGAAAACACATCGCAAATGGAAAAACATTTGGCGGAAAACACATCGCAAATGGAAAAACATTTGGCGGAAAACATATCGCCAAGCAAAATGGTTAGGCGAAAACACATCGCTAATGACAAATATAGTGGCAAACACATTGCCACTGATAATTAAATGTAATACACATCTGTGGCAATCAGATGTTAGACAGGCAAATATTCATGGATACTAATTGATATATATATATATATATATATATATATATATATATATACGACATTATGCAGTCCACTATGGATATTTATGAAAGGCTATATGAAAATAGATGTTGCCTTCATACATAGCAGGGAAGGTGAGGGGACAAACGCCTCGTACAAATATGGAACTCACTGATCTAGGGATCATCATAGTTTACTATGAATTATTTCTTTAAACTGAACTTAGTTTAGTAGATATTTCTGAAATTATCCAAATACATATGCCGAGATACAAATTACAATAAGACGTGCTAGAAAGATCATTATTTACGATATATAAATGCCTCGCAAATACGGGTCATCACATTTCAACATGTATTATAATTTAAAAACCTGATAACTCCTTTCAGCAGACAATTCTGAAATTATCCACTCGCATATGCTGTAATACTAATAACAATACGGCTTAATGATACAATGATTATATACGATATTAAAATAGCTCGTAAGCACATCTCATCTAGTTGCATACTGTATAATTATTGCTTAAACTTAATGACCTCTTATCAGCAGATATTTCATGAAATTATGCTCAGACCCTGTTGACTCGCGTCGATGCAAAGTGGAGGCGGTGTGGAGGGGGTGGTTTATTTCGTTGGTGGTTGAGAATCAAGTGAACCCCCGTGTAAACTGCCGCTACATCGTCTCGCGGTTGACGCTAATCGGTAAACAATCCGCGTTGTCAGGGGGATTCCACTTGGACGAGTCCATTCGTTCTTCTCACCATCGGGTAGGGGTGATACCACCACGTAGTCCCATAATGTAGTACTCCAATAATTCTCCGCGCAGCCATAAAGTAAATTCTGATTAATCAGAATTATTATTTATGGCAGTTCTCGTCATGCTTATGATGAGGGTGCTTATGATGAAGGACTCGCCTCTCTTGACCGAGCTATACGTCATCAACAAACTTACATTTTGTTTGTGAAAATACATGTCATTGCTGCGACCAATACAATAAACCACGTGGGGGCAGCCTGTCGGAGAGGGGAGGGGAGGGGCGACGTGATCAAGTTTGGCACTGGGGCGACAGGTTATTAGTGTGAAAGCCTTTAAATAATTGGTGACATGTCAACTTTAGCTCATATTATTCTACTCTGTTTACCCTCTTATACGTTACAATGCCATAGTTACAAGTTACAAGTTGCAATGCCATTGTCACATACACACGTAAAATGGAATTCATTCTCGACACACAATATACCATTATTGCCACAATACAGGCGGTCTTTAATTTTTTTAAATTTAATTAATTAATTAAATAAGCCATATAATTAAAGAGAAATCCTTAACTTGCACGAATAAAGAAGATTTTTTCCCAAAGGAAAAGCGAGATAATAAGATGTGGGGATGGCGGTAGGTCTGTGCCTTCCAGTATTGCCACCCGACTCATTGGACTCATCATGTGGATAAAGAATAGTAGTATCATTAAGGGAGTATCGGGGCATTTCACTCCTCTGAGATTGTCCACCTACCCGGCCATTCAAGGTCTAGACAGTCTAGACATCGGCCAAGGAAGGGTAGAAACTGGAGAGCCATGAATTGACCATTATTTCGACGTCATCTAAGTCCGACACGCTCGCTCGATGTCATGTTGTGTCCTTGCTTCTATAGAGAACGTTGGTATCAGTAGCTGCCATGCATGCTCTTCATGCATCGCGTTCCGACAATTTTGTAAGCGTATCGCGAGCCATATAAGGACAGCAAGCCAATTGCAATTTCCTTCCCAAGCTCACGTTTGCAAACCTCGCCTATTGTCGCGAGAGAGGAATAGGGCTAACTGAATTGTACGCGGCGGCAGTGACAATGCTAGCCAGGGAGGGATGGCCGGGGACTATATACGCCAGGAGAAAGGACCGTCGGCCAGGCTTGATCAACCCTGGCTCGGACGGCGGATAACGAGCCAATAAAAGAAGTCTCGTTGAATGGCATCTGCAGGGGACACAATATTTCAGAATACAAATCTGGTACAAAACTTACATCTAGTTATGGCATGTCTGGGTATCAAATACCCAGATATGCTTATTCGAAGACTAAAACGTGCTGCCGCGTAAATTGACTTGAAAGAGTAAACTCTATAGCGGCAGTAGGCGGAGGGAAGCCGGAAGCAATCAACTGATTTGTTTGCAGTTTTCATACCTGGTTGGAGATGAGCATTATATGATACATATGGTTGGTTATCCTCCACAACTTTAACGTAAATTCACGGAACAGGTGCAATTTAATCAGTGAAGTTCATATTTGCATACAGTAGGATGTGAATCATGTTACAATGTTAGTACGTGGCCATCCGATTGTCAGAATGATGTTCGAAAGCTGGCCGACCCAACCTGAAAATCGATCATTTTAATCATGCAATTTGAAATATGTAACGTAACAGGGCCTTCAACAATTAGCCGTAAAAATGTCCGATAGCACAGAGATTTGTCTATCGGCTTTATGCGAGTGAAAAAATAATGACGCTGCAATGCACCTTTAATAATTTATATAATTTGTCATCTCATTTCTTTCATCCCAATGATATTAACATCAGACGGATTTATATAGAGGTGCTGCCTAATTATATGCAAATCTTTATCACGAAGCGACAAATAGAAGGAAGATTGTTGTCATCTATTGTGAAACAGGATACTGTAGTTTTGTGGCTGTGAGACTGCATGTGTCATGTGACTGATCATGTGACCAATGTGACCAGGCTCCCGCAGTTGCTACTATAGACACCTACGCGGCTATGTGTTTACCTGTCATAGACATGGAAGCACTGAAATGTCTCCTTCCCACCGATGTATAGCGCTCAGTGGGGCAGCATTGTGCATTGGAAGAAAGTCTGATGTAGATATATGCCTTTACCTGCCAGGTGTTATTGCAAGTAGGCTCTTTCTGTTATGAAGATCATGACCTGCCATAAGGTACCTTGTTAAAGCATGGCATCGTGTTCTGTCATGATTAAAGTTACTCATCCAGCAATATTTTTCTTGAAAAATGTAAAATCCATTTTGATCCGAAATTATGTATTTATATTCTTAGCATAGAGGTACACCTATTGTATGCAAAAAAACCCCAGATATCTGGTTAAGCTTCTTTTTTTGTCAACATTAGTGCATCCCATGTGAACAAGTGTGGCTTCCTCAACGAAATATGCACATTGCGGCAGTTTATACCTTTCATCACGCGAGGACAGATCTATTTCTCATGAAGGTTACATTTATGCAGTCAGACAATGTGTTCTGAATGTGTTTCAAAAATATTTCGAAAGCCGTAATTTAAGTACAAAATTGCTGCATGAGCAGCTTTAAGCTTATCATACGGTGTCGCTCGGGAAAAGGAACAGGGACTTATGACCCCAATTTCGTGGATAATGCACCACATATGACGTATAATCCATTTTATTTCGATGGCAGTCTCCCATTATTGCATGTAGACATATTATCAATCAATGGACCATCACTAATCACAATTATATTTTGGCCTTTGCAGTGGGTTGGTGTCTTATACATTTTATACCAGTTTATCCGCTTCCGCTAGCCTTTCTTGCACCCCGCCACGCCCTTCCCCCACGCCCCCCCCCCCACTCCCTTTTCTACCCTTCTCACGTCCTCCCACTCATCCGCTTCCCTCTGCATCTAAATTGATATCTGGATATCTGTTTTTTTCTCTTTTGATTCTTTTTAATTGTTCGAATAACGAAGAGCAGCAGAGATATATGTATTGTATTCACTCTGATGACACGAAGGCAGGCTTTTCTTACGACAGTACAATTACTGTGCCGGGTATCCACATGTGTGCAGGACGGATGGCAAAAAAGAAATTTTCTACACACTCTCCTATGAACAAATCAGAATTTAGAGATGGGAAGTCTTGAATGGGTAATCCGTGGGGGGGGGGGGGGGGGTAATACATAAGCTATTACCAAATAACGGTTCACCATAACATGGAAGAGTTGCCTGTAGAACTTACTATCGATTTTCACTTAAATGATTTAATGACTGAATCATATTAGTCTGATCGTTTCGTGGCTATATTCCTCGCTATAATCCTTTTTCGATCTCCGCGATTGGCGTCCAGGAATTCTTGGAGATCCATGATTAGCTGTTGGCAATGTTTGGGGATCGTTATACGTACAATCCCTGGTCCAAGGCGACCCTTTCCCAATTACCGCGAACCGTTATGGCAGTCTATGAATTATTCGATATTCCGGTTATCGCTTTTTAATTTATTTATTTTCTTCTTTTTTTCGCGCTGGGTCTTGAACAGTCCTCATCTTGGAGATTCGATATTGCTCTCCTTAATTTGTGGAGATTCGCGATTAAGAGGGGGTACGCTTCCCCCCCCCCCCCCCCACTCCCTTCTCCTCCCTAGAGAAAACTAGTTCACCCTGGCTCATACGCTATGCAGGGGAATGTAGAATGTGGAGGCCTTATAAGAGGAAGGGTGAAATACGCAGCTGACATGGTTATTAGGTGGCTGTATTAAGGTTACCGAGATACCCGCCAGCCACGCGAGATCATGTGAATATCACTTGGAGGAGATCTGGGCGTAACCTTTGGTGAAGGACTAGCTCTCAGCGTAGCTCCTATAGCCTTGACACAGGACAGAATCCGTGCACAGCGTGGTGCATGTGGACCATCATACCTTGTATAACCCATCTAACCTGTAGTGTAATCCATTGTATTGGGATGGCAGTCTCCCATTATGGCATTCAGAACTCCAGTCATTCGACACTAGCTCAAATTGGTTCTTGTCCTCTGCTGCTAACGGGGCGTCTGGTGCACGCCCGATGACGTAAAGGTATCGCCAGGTTACGCCATGTTTCTCCTCCCCTCCTCGCTCCCTCACCATGTCTCACATCTCGCTGCACCTAAATGGGATTGGGTATCAGTTACTGCCGGGAGCGGCGTCCTCAGCTAATGTCAAGGTTGTCGCATCAATCCTCTTTGCTTGAAATGGACAATGGCTAGCTGCGTGCGAGTCCATGGAAGACATGAATATTTGCATTTCTTACGAACCTCTGCGTGGGCAAAGTCATGTTTTAAACAGCATTCGTTATCGCCACTGACGGGACAGGACTTTCGTTCAGCACAGGCTATTGCCACTGCGATATGTAGTGTTACCACATGAAGCCCATGACGTGTCAGGCTCAGTTACAGCGCCAGGGTTTCTCTTTTTTTACAAGCAAATATCAAGTAGTATGTCACAACAATACATATCGAGATTGCTTCGCGCCCCGCAGAAAACCCCAAAAAATAAATCACAAACCAATTAAAATCTAATTATTACTCAGGTAGGCCAGGTCATTTATATCAACAATTATGAAAGGAACAGACCTCTGTGACAATTCATATTTAACTTGTTGCCCTTTCTTATCAGTCTAAGGCTAAGATACGGTCATCAATGGCTTTAGACAAGTAGAAACAAATATCCCTATAGCCTATTTATGACTAAAGATTGCTGTATCGTTTATTTGAGAGACAATAGGCATATTATGAGATGAATACTAAAGAAGGTAATTGCACGAGATCAACAGGATCCATACCTGTTTTCCCCTGTTTTGCTTCTGTTCTTCTTCTCTCTCACCCCCTATTTGCTTCTCTGCACCTCGGGAAATGAAACGTTATGCTTTGTATAACAAAATCTTTGCAAGTGAAAAACTTATGTGCCTGTGCTCAAAAATGAATGGTTAATGGCGACACGAAGTTAAATGAGGTCGTGTAACGGGAGTTTTATCGGAAACGTATATTTGTATAAAAGGATGTTCTAGATGGGATTGGTTGGTTGATTACATAAGATGTTTTTCATCTGATTTCAGTGCATGAAGCTAAACACGTCTGACGATGCGTTTGATTCCTATAATACTGGTTTAATCTGCTAAAACCAAAAAAAACCCGTTGTTATCGCGACAGTAGGAAGAGTCAATGAAGAGGACCCGTAGAAACCCTATTCATGCAAAGCGTTGCACAGGTGGGGCTCGAACCACGCACCCGAGCGCCTGAGCTTGCCAAGCAGAGCACAGTCAGCAATAGCCGGACGACCTACCTACGAGCCACAGCGGGATCCAATCTGGATTGCGTTAGGACAAGATCGTAGGCTGAGACTGAAACCCCAATCAAATAAGTTAGGTGCTTCCGGGCACCATGCTGTACTTCTATTATCATTCTAACATGGTAAAAGTATCAGACATCTCTATGAAATCGCGCTCAGATAATATCGCAATATCCTTTTGACTGTAAACTTTCATTAGATCGCAGCTGTTTCGGGAATTATTTTAGTGTCCGAGAGGATTAGCCTGAAGAGTATAATGTTATTATCAGACTTAACTGCTCAGACAGGTAACATAGGGAGCAAAACCAGCTGCTCGCTTCCGGTTTCCTGTTATTCTATAGTTGCATTTTTGACTATGTGTCTCCCTCTGAATCAATATAGTCCAGACTTAAGGGGAAGCACGATTTAAGATGAGCCTTTCGAAGAAGTGATATTAATATACGCTAGTAGAAGTGAGGTTTCTTCAAGATTTTGCAATCGGAAAAAAGCGCTTCCCCTGTTGACGAGATTACGCGAGACTTATTCCAGCGGGTCCTTATCCGTGATCTGACTTCAGCGGTGGGCTTTATCTAGGCGGCACCTCTCCCGGCTTTTGCAGACAGTCTGTCCGCCACTTACTGTGTTCTGGCTGTAGCCCTGGATCATTCATTTATAGTCTTTCCTCGTGTACCACAATGGACCAGCCTTCCCAATGGGATGGCATCGACGAACTTCGATTCACAGCGTTTGTATGGCGTGGGCAGCGCTAATAAAAAACAATGTCCGATTGTGATCCATGAAAAAAAATACACATGGGGCATCTGTTGACGTCAATGCTAATTTAGAAGCAAAGGGGGTTAATTGAAATGTGGAGACCGCCTGGCCAGCCAGCGTGGTGGACTTAGATAACGTGAGTCCCTTGCGGCCTCCTCGGGGGTGACCTAATCTTATCTCAGAGACCGTCGACCTTGGCAGATGCCGAGGGCATGGACGTCGGAGTAGCTAGGCTGATAAGAAGCGTTGGTTGCGCCTGAGATCGACGCTTGTTTTACGCGGGTTTATAACATTAACCAGGGGAAGCAGCGGACCCTGTTGCTCTTTCATAGAACCGGGCGCAAGGTCCTGTTTCCTCGGTGGCACATATCGCCTTAAATGCCACGGGTCCTTTTTACACTTGTTTGTTTGCGACATTTTGTAGCTATACATAAATTTGAATACATAAGCTATGCCGAAATTTGTAGATCCTGTATGATCCGCTGCTCATGCAGCCAGCTTACAAACTGAGCTTGGGAGGCTCTCCACCCATTCAGCAGGATTAATGACATGAAGGCTTTAATTCCGGATATGAAAAACGTTAAGATATTCCGTTAAATGACGGATGTGTGGAGGGGGAGTACGGGGTCAAGTGTCAGGTTTTTGGAGGTGACGTCTTGTGGTGCCGATGGGGAGACGTGTTGCCTCTCGGGGAATCAAGACCACTCTATGAACCCACCGGGAATCACGCTGTTTGATTGAAGAACTCGTGAAAGTGACAAAAGAGGCACGAGGGAGACATCGTGTCCCTTCGCGAAATGCCATCTCCCCGCGAGACCTCGCCCCTTCACGAAATATCGCCCCTGCACGCGATCGGGTCTGTAGCTTTACATGGACAGGTTACTCGGACTTACCGTTTACTCCTATCATCCTGTCGCGTGTAATTCAAAAATAAAACCATGTGAATCGGGGTTAGACTTTCAAATCTAAATTTCATGCCACAGACCACCACGTGGTCATGTCTTTCTGCTATTTTCCTGCATTCTAGGAAAGCTTCCATTCAAGTAACAGGAAACTACAGAAAGGATCAACTTAAACGATGGACGACTTGTAAACACTTCCAATGGGGATATATGATTTATGAATTAAAAAGCCCGCAATAATATTTTGCGGCTGCTATGTTTTCGCTTCGACCTATGAAAGTCGCAGTTGTTGCCCAATAGAAGAATGACAGACGAATGGTTGTCATTGTGGCTCTGAAGAAATATGGTTGACATCGCAGTTTGGAAGGCAACTGGTTGCCACCGTTGTTCTGTAGGAAAATGATTGTCATTGTTGTTTTGTAGGAGAATGTTGTTCTCCAGGACATTAGCTACGCCACAACGCAACAATATCAGGTAGGTTTTTGGCCACGCCTTTAGATCCCCCAGTGACGCGTGTAATAATCGAGTTTATCTGACTGGATGGGAATCATGGCTGCACGGTGGAACAGGAAATTAGGCTTACACGTTGGCGCATAAACCCGCGTTTTATAACGCGCGGAAAAGACAATGAGTTGGGTGAAGCATTAACAGGGATTTAATTATATATCAAGTCTGAGTCAAAACAACAGCATGGCATGTGTTTTGGTGATTCTGGGTGTCGCTGAACCTGAGGCGCTTGATGTCATATCATGCGACTGGCATGAGGTCGGTAACCGGTAGATTATCAAACTTTACCCATTGTCCACAAGTCAAGGTAAAGAAAACAATGGACGCTGATGTTTAGCATGTGCAATAATGATAAAAAAAATGCATATTAAAGATAATTTGCCATAATTCGTCCTTGCTGTGTGTCATTGGCCCCAACGAAGGTCGTCTTCGGTCGCTTTCCCCGGACCCATCTTGAGATTTACTGACATAAACAAAATATGTTTCGATTGGAATCTAGAGCATCAGATGTGAAAAAAGAGCACCAGGTTACATATATTCAGAGATATTCAGCTGCGGCCGTTCATTCTATAGCAACAATATTTAGATATAGCAAATATTTCTTTAGAAGAACGTGAGAACATAAGAAGAGATAAGGCAATCCAAGAAGAACAATATTACCGATTATGTGTTCCAAAACTTTTATTTATCATTATTAAAATTGTATTCTAGTCATAATGATCATCAGGGTGACGAAATGAAATATGGACCAACAGACAACTTTGTCGAAACGCTTCAAATAATCTTGAAGTTATCATTTAATATTGAGCAATATTAGTAAAGTTTATTAAAAATATTGAATGTCATTCACATTACAGCGTGGGACTAACAACGCCTTCGCAAACGCCATAGCCAGTCGAACCTTATGACCTTTGGTCACGGCATTTACCCGTCGCCAGTCATACATGATGACCTTGGTTAGAGCACTGGCCGTCGCCAGTCTTACCTGATGACCTTGGTCAGAGCACCGGCCATCGCACGTCTTGACGAAAATGACCGAATGTCTCAGCCAATCTCCAGAGTCAAAGTCACCACGACATTGAATAGGCGAACATTGCAACGTGTCCTTATTAGATTGGTCCAAAAACCAATGTTACGTGACCTCCTGCCACACATGCAGGAATTATGCCGAGGCATGAAGTGGCCTATGTCCTATATATTTATTCCTGACACAATTGAGCTGGTCAGACACCTGGGCAGGAATCTGGTGCGATGCGAGCTATGCCGAAGCTATTTTCATTCTCTGTCTAAGCTGCAAGGTTTCGGAGTTAATTTAACCAACAGACGACTGATGGCGGTTTTCTGTTGAACGATTGTCACTGCGTCAACACGAGGCCGTTAACTTGTCCGGCCAGCTTTCAGGCAGAATGTAAACCTTGGGATATATGCGGTCCACTCACCCTGAATATTCAACACCCAGTCTACAACATGAAAAAATAAGCATGCCATTTAATTCACTATTATAAACGACGAGTCTATGAAGTCAAATATTGGCAGCAGCATAGCCATATTTCATGTCATATATTGTCAGCACAGCCACCTGTATTTGTGATTTCCTCTCACAGGGTGTCAGCACAGCCACCTGTGTTGGTGATTTCCTTTCATTTGGTGTCTGCACAGCCACCTGTGTTGGTGATTCCCTGTCATATGGTGTCAGCACAGCCACCTGTGTTGGTGATTCCCTGTCATATGGTGTCTGCACAGCCACCTGTGTTGGTGATTTCCTTTCATATGGTGTCAGCACAGCCACCTGTGTTGGTGATTTCCTTTCATATGGTGTCTGCACAGCACCCTGTGTTGGTGATTTCCTTTCATATGGTGTCTGCGCAGACACCTGTGTTGGTGATTTCCTCTCATATGGTGTCAGCACAGCACCCTGTGTTAGTGATTTCCTATGGTGTCAATGAGGTGTATATCATAGTGAGACAGGAGAAACTATGAAACAGACATAGACACACCCGATATCCCTTTAGACAACATCACTCCGGGAGCTGGGCCTGGACCCTTATGCAAGTCTTTCTGTCCGTCTACAGGGTTATTTGGTCGTACGTACTTTACGCTCAAGCAGAGTTTTCCCTGTATATATGGTGGCTAAACTTCTACTATCTTATTAAGGCAGTGCGGCGCCTTTACGGCGGTGGTCGTTACCACAAGCACATTAGAGATATCTTCAGTGAACACTGGTGACCCATGCCTGCTAATAAGTCGTTGCTGTACGAAACACGCAAGGCATTATCAGGGCACGTTGCACAATGTTTGAGTGGAGACATGCAACCCGCATACTAGAGGAAGCCTTGCTTCATTGTAAACAGGAAATAACGACAGCAGCCCTGGATATTGATTCTATGGACGTGTTGTAAGATCCCCAGGACCTGAGGGAGGGTGAGGTGAACCGGCAGGCGGATCGATGGCCCCATTACATACCGCGCACTGGGACGGCAAATTGTTGATCCGGTTGTCGACAACACGCACACGTGCCTAATTAACCAAAATCACCGGCAACGACCAAAGTAAGGCTTGGTTGCGCGTGCGTGCGGGAAATTAATATGGAACAAGGAGCATGGCAATAAGCGTGTTGGCCACCACCAAGAGGAGATTTGTTGTATAACAAACTTGCTAAACATTTTAAGGTCATATGCGCAGAAAAATGCATTATCTATACCAGACATTTAAAAACAATACTAGCCTCGTTATTATCTCGTGTAACGTCTTTATTCTTGTGGGCATGCACGCATGATTAAACCCGCACAATGCTGATGACTGGAGAAACTGAGTAGAATACAAATTATCACCTAAGACGAAAAACTAGGATGAACGTGAGGGATTAGTTGAGTCCAAGCCGAATTGATGAAAACTTGTGGTAGGGAGTGGCCGCTTTCCAACCACATCGATCCTGACCATTGTAGGGCCCTATGAAGAGGCTGTCTCTCTTGTATGTAGTTGGAGAGGTTATCTTGTGTGGGAGCGATTCACTTTGATGTATCGCCTCCTCGTGGGTGTGGCCCACTAGAGGGCGGTAGCGGTAAGCAGTCGCGTGGAATGGTGCAGACTGTTCTATTACAAAGTCACATGTACAATCACAAGGTATTGTCTAATGTATATAAAACAGGCAAATGGATTTATATGAAATTATGGGTGTAAATTTAGGGCGTGTGGACTTGGCGGCTGCTCGTCCATTAAATGGTCCCACTAGGCAGAAGGCAATAATATTAGTGCCATACTATTCCAGGTTACGTTTATTGTAATAAGATCAACGACAACCTTACACCCCAGGGGGGGGGGGGGCTCTGGAAATGTGCGTTCACAGAGCTGGTTGCCGCGAAAAAATGCTCCTTCCCAGAGGATTTTGGCGACGCTGGCTAAACATGACAGCGCCTCCATCTCGCCATTTTTTGTTACGACCGCTTTAGAAAATATTTCATCCCCCCAGGTCTAGTAGCAGCATTCGCAGGCGGCAGTTGCCCTTGGTGATGAGAGAGTCTAGCCCGTGTGTGTTGCCATGGCAGCCAGCCCGATGGTTAAATAGGTAGCGGAAAAAGCGACAACGATTGCCAGTGGCGTTATAGATAAAAACACTAATGGAATTCACGCGTGAAATACCTCTCCGAGACCCCGAATCCTGAATCAAAACAGCAAAACAAGCGCCAAGTTGAGGAAGAAAAATCAATCCATTGCTGTCCCAACCTTATTACAAGTATTTCATAAAACGGAACTCTAGATCATGGCAGTAATCTCTAGGAGGAAGGAAGAGGCTCGATTGATGACTGGGCACGTTCGGAGGAGGTGGTCGGGTGGGGTGGGCCGATGGGTGGAGGGGTACTGGCCATTGTCGGCCGCTGATAACCTGGACCTGCCCACAACGCCACAGTAGGTCACACAAGCTTTCTGGGTCTTGGGTCTGAGCCCCCAGCTCCACTCCTCCCCCACTCCATCCCAACTCCCTGACGACCCCCACTCCCCTACCGGCCCTGCTGTGGGGAGCGAGATGGGACTTGTGATAGAAAGGGGTCCGCCGACAACTATCTGATTGATACACGACCCAAGGGTGGCAGCCCAGCGCGCCCCTATTTACCCTAGGGTTAGAGAGGCCGGACCGCGTGCGTCTAAGGAGTAAGGTGATGGGATGGCGCGGGGTGGAGGGGGACGCACCAGGGTCACACCAGGTTCGGCCTCGCTGAGGTGGGGGGGGGGGGGGTGGAGGGGGGCGGGGACGTGGAATTTCAGACAATACATACCCTTGCAAGGAGGAGCTGAGCAGGGTATCAGGGAGGGTATTATGTTGTCGTCAAACAATGGCCGCTTATCAAGGAATAAATGAATGGCGAGTGACCGAGTTACCGTTGTTATGGGGCCCTCCGGGTCTGTGGGTCTGTATGTCATGCTGGGACCCAGGACCACATCCCACCCACACTGCCGGCCGCACGCTCCTGGGGCAAGTCACTTGCCCTTGGCGACTTGATAGAAGTCGCTATATGTGTAAGTGCAATACTGAATTATGGTTCAAAAGTGATTTAGACTAAATAACGAAGATGGATAGCTTTTGTCTGGTTTGGTGGGGATCGACGACGGTCATTATGGGGGTGACGATGAAGGTCATTATGGTGGTGAAGGTGAAGGTCATTATGGTGCCGAAGGTGAAGTTCATTATGGTGGTGAGGGTGAAGGTCATTATGGTGGGGGTGATGGTGATGGCTGGGATGAGCGTGTGGGTGTCTTACAATGGGGGGCGTGTGTACCATCGAATAATGCTATGATTTAATGTCTGAAACTCAATACACTAGTTGTGCATTGGCATCAATGCGAGGCATTAAGGGCGAGAGCGGGTGGTGCCTGGCGGATTTTTTCAGAACTAAATTCAATTTTTATTATTTTTATTTTTAGGATTAAATGGCAACCAATATCAATTGATGTCACATCAAATATATTTCCTCCACAAATTTGCATGAATTTGATGTATTACAAGCAAATACCAAGATATTTAGCGATTGCATATATGCGCCGAAATGCACAATTGTGACAATTCGTAATTTGTGGCCTATTTTATAGCCCATTTTGGTTACAAAAGGGCTTATAAAACAAAAGTTAGTTCAGTAACATATTTTTTTTTTTTTTTTTTCGTATTCACCATGACGCTAGGCTTCAGCAGGCAGTTTTTTGGGGAAGTCTGTCAACCAGTTTTTATAGGGGATTTCAAAACATTGAGAAAAAAACACATTTATAGGATTTTCCCATTGACCGCCAAAGTCAATTTGACAAAAATGCCCCAAACTTTTTTTTTTAGTGAAGTGACATACATTTTATATTACATTTTCAGGTAGATCCATACATGATACTTATCTAGGGAAAATATCAAAAAAATCTGTCGAATTTTTTTTGACCCCCCCAACCGCTCTCGACCTTAATATCATACGTCCGACCGCTGACAATTGCTCATGGTCAAGTTTGTCGCTTGATTCAGTAGTGGAAGTGTGGCCTCTGAGGAAAAACAGAAAAGTCAAGACCTAGTTTAGACACGGCAAGGCGGTTTCCACGTTTCTTGAAGTGGATATCTTGCTCACAAACGGTGCTGGTGCTTGACGTAATCCGACAGGAATTAAGTCAGAAGTCTTTGTCAGACCGGTGGAAGGACGCGAGGGCCAATGGCTCGGGGTGATGGGGCACGAATCGCCAATTGATTGGCATAAATGATAAGGACTCCTCCTCTCATTGGAAACCTCTCCACGTAGACTGACACGCAGGGACTCCTCGCGTAGGATGCAAAGGTCAAGGACGACGGAGAAGACACGTTTCTGACATGGTTAATGACAGGAGGCTGTAGCCTGGTGACCGATATATGCCCCTGCCTCGCAAGGTCATGTCAATGTCACGTGGTGGGCCCTGCGCGTAACCGTTGGTGGAGGACCGTCCGTCGATCAGAGCTGATTCCACAGCCTTGATACAGCACGGAGTCCGTGTACAGCTTGCTTGAGTAGAGGACCTGTGCGTTGTGGCCGGGCGAGAAGGCGATGAAGGCGGTAGAGTCAAGTGATGGATTGATTGCTACAGCTGACCTTACGCCGAGGTGTCCCGCGCTAATCGCCCGGTGGGGAGTGTTACATGTGATGTGGGGTGAATAAGGCGGTGGCTTCATACAGTTAACAGAACAATACTAAGAGAAATAGCTTAGTGATAATGGTCTGTTGTTGTATCTTCTGGCACTGTTGCGGCTTATTAATGTACGGTGCCCGGTTAAGGGCATTGCGATATATTTTTTTACAGTTCTCTTAGAGCACGACTTATTATTTTTCTCAAAAATGCCCACACTTTATCGTAAAACGACTTAATTGTCTTTCCCGCTAAAAATCATTCTAAACTTCGTTGCAGAACGAGTTTTGTCCAAGTCGTGTATAATAAGTTTGAAGTGACTTTTTTATTTTACATTAACTCGTTCGGCGAAGTTTGGAACGTATTAATTATTTTGAATAGATGAATTGGTGGTTTACGCCACATTTGTGCGTACATGGAATAAACCGCGCCAGGCACTCCATAGACACCAGAGACAGACGGGGGTTGCGCCTACAACCTATGTTTATCAAGTCGATACCGTTCTGACAACGACCCACGAGTCAACGAGCTCTAAGAGAATTTGAAACGACTTTTTTGACTGTAAAAAAATAACGCAATGTCCTAAACCGGGCACCATATTAATGAGCTAGTCAATATCCAACAACAGAGAATAGTAGGTTGGTCGGTGAGAAAGGCGGGAGGGGGGAGGCGGGAGGGGGGGGGGGAGGTTGAAGGCGGCAGCTTAGCATCAAGGATATATTCATCTCAAATTCCTATATAGCAAATCCCATTGTCTATGGTACCCTGCCCCGAGCGGTCCTTATCAAGTACATTACCCAGAAAGCTCAGCGTGATCTCCCTGTCCTCAGTAACATTGACTGATACTGTTTGTAGCGACATCATGCGGCCGTCGGAGACAGTGAGAGTGTCTCGGAACCGGATCCAGATAGAGCCGTCGGGCGCCCAAGACATGGAGCCAGACTACAGGCGAACAGGGTCATGGGCGATAATTGGGGAACTGATGTCCCTGATCGCGTGGGGTGCATTGTCTATCACCAAATAATTGATGGATGCACTTGCGGTAATGCAGCGGTCACCTCTAGCGCAGGAGGCGGACTCGGTTTTCACAAACTATTTTCGGAGACGATCTCTTGAAACGTATGTGATGTTGGCCATATTGTACCGCCAGCTGGTGTTATCGGCCACACACCGCACACCGGCCTATTGCAGGCCAAGGCCGCTAATGACGGGCTTACTTACATGGAATCCTATAAGGTGGCGCCCTCTGCATCAACGCCAGGAGAGATGTAAGATCGAATCTGACGGAGGATGGGTGTCAGACGGTGGAGAGTCCTATGGGGCGGGAAGTTAAATCAGGTCTACAGCCAATAGAGTTGGCTCAAGGTCATATCTTATCATGGCCTACTCGCATGCGAGTCCTGGGGGTTGTGATTTGTTGGGAAGGGTGAGGACCGACCAGACAGTGGCATCCAGTGCTGGGTGGTGTGGGGTAGGGCCTGTTGAAGGGTGGGGTGGGGCGAGGACTGACCAGACAGTGGCATCCAGTGCTGGGTGGTGTGGGGTGGGGCCTGTTAGGGGGGGGGGGGGTAAGGACCGACCTGACAGTGGCCGCCAGTGCTATGTGGTGTGGGGTGATATGGGGTGGGGCATGTTGGGGGGTGGGGTGAGCACCGACCAGACAGTGGCCGCCAGTGCTGGGTGGTATGGGGTGAAAGCTGTTAGAGGGTGGAGGGACCAGACATGTAATTATGAGGGCTGTCCAATTAATGATATCGTCAGTTGTCGGTACAAAAGGATAGTGGTGGGGTTACTTAGGCTACAGAAGGTACTTAAATCTGACAACCGGAAACCACTTTAATAACTGGTGACCGGGGACCCGAGGAGGGGTGGCGGGTGCTTGCGACCGGATAGGGGGCTAAAGAGAGGGTGCTCCCCGTCATTGGATCCGTCACTGTCACTTTCGTTCGCCAGAGGTCGCTCCTTCCTAACACCACGTCGCTGCCGATAGCGGTCACCATAGAGATTGACCTAAATTTAGTTTCTAGTGTTGCTCTTTTGGATTTAGAAAAATTCCTTTATCGCAGGGCCACAGTTGAGGCGCTAGGCATCAATGCATTTGCGCCTATTAGAGCCAGGCCTTGAACAACGTGCCTTTCACCATTGGACCGTTCACCACCGAAGCTTTCACCACCGGGTTTTTCCCCACTGGGCCTTTTACCACCGGGTCTGTTGCCACCGGACCTTTCACCACCGGGCCGTTCACCACCGGGCCTTTCACCACCGGGCCTTGCACCACCGGGCCTTATATTACCGCGCCTTTTCCACCGGACCTTTCACCACCGGCCCTTTCACCACCGGATCTTTCACCACCGGATCTTTCACCATTGGGCCTTTCCCCACTGGGCCATTTACCATCGGGTCTTTTGCCACCGGACCTTTCACCACCGGGCCTTTCATCATCGGAACTTTCACCACCGGGCCTCTCACCACCGGGCCTTTCACCACCGGGCCTTTCATCATCGGAACTTTCACCACCGGGCCTTTCACCACCGGGCCTTTTACCCCAGGGCCTTTCAACACTGGGCCTTTCAACACCGGGCCTTCACCACCGGACATTTCACCACCGAGCCTTTCACCACCGAGCCTTTCACCAAAGGGCCTTTTCCCACCGGACATTTTACCACCGGGCTATTACCACCGGGTCTATAAGAATCGGTCGCATTACCACCGGATTCTCTGCCCCGGGAGTCATTGCCGCTGGTTTCCTATTCCCCCATCCATAATTCGCGGCAAATGAAAGATGCAAGATTTGGCAGCTTCCAAATAAATGTGGTCACGCCTCCCCCATACGTGAATTCCTGCAGTGCGTCTTATGCTAAAGGAAGCAAAGGAAACAGCTGCAGGATAGTTATCTGCCTTGCTGTTGTGAACCGCTTGGATGACAGGGAACCAAAATCGGTTTACTTAAGTCCTGAAGGGAACTATAGAATGTGACCGCCCAGAAATAGTTGTTCCTTGTAGTGAAAGTTGAAAGCGTAAACACTTTGTAGACAACTCTTGAAAATGTGTTTTATAAGCAAATGACCATTGCTGATGAAGCTTACGGTTGGGTGGCGAATAGGAATTCAGCGTGCGGCGGGAACGGATGGTCCCAGGGAAGATCCATTAAAGTATCTTCATCCGCTTGCTTCCGTTGCAGTTATTTTTAGCCAGAGCTAGAGACGTTTCACGAACGCAAGACAATCATTCCGTTACGTAGTACTAAATGCAATATAATCCCTTCTTGGCCATTCTTAATGGGGTCTATTGAGCTACTGGCGCAAGTGTAACACATCAGTCACTGTCGGGCTCGCTCCGTCCTTTGGATAGTAGGGTTGTACCTTAAAATCATCGTGCTTTTTTCCATTTATAAATGGCAACGACTACTTTCCCTGATATCTGAGCACGTGGTCCTCTTTACAATCGTCAGTTTTGAACAAGAACACGCCTCATCCAATAATCAATGACTAGTTGAAAGAACAGCTCATGTCACACCGATGGTTTGCATGTTTACATTTACAACACGAATGGGGATAAATTGTCATAAACGACCCAGTCCATAAACTTATCTTATTGTGACGCGAGAAAAATAGGCGAAATAGTATGCACAGTAATAGCTTTGTGTTTAGTAACTGTACATATTACTGATACAATATTCGCCTTTAAGGGGGCGCTCCGAGAGACGCACTAGCACCGTTGACAGCGGCAGGGCCAGAAACTTATGTTAAAGTAGGTCAATGGCAAGCCATGTGTGACATAATTTCGTAATTTCTGCGGGTGGACACTGCTGCCAGAGACCCTTAGCCGACGTACGCAATGCGAGTAGGTGGCTTCCCCAGAGTCAATCTTTCATCTCCATATATAAAGATGCTATAGGTGCTATAAACTAGAAAAAAACATGTCTGGCATTTCGCGAGGGGCAGAATCTGTCGAATGGGGTGTGGGCTTCAAGTGATACGCCACCAGTACCGGTTTATTTGACATGTGATAATGTTGGTGGAAGCACCAACGTCATCCCCGTCGGCCCTTGTTGTGATATCATCTTATCAAGCTTTAAAGCAATATATTCCGTAATGTATTGCATTACCAACCTCTTCTCCATGTCAAATAAGTACACTCTGTCTTGAGTTTAAATCCTGAAAGCCTGCGACCTCTCCGATGAGAAGCATTTTGGTCAACGGAGCAGAAGTTGGTGGCCGGCTTTATATCTCTACGCGCCTGTTCGCACTTCGCTATTTTGTGTGTGATGTCGACCGCGGCTCGCTATCACGTCCGCGCGCGATAAAAATAAACCGCGCATTTTTATATTGAAATGTTTGTTTTACAGACTCAAAGAGATATAAAAACATCTGCATCATAAATGTTGAGATATTTTAGTCTTGATTCTAAAATGTAAAAAATCTAAGATGGCGCATGTAAGCATATTGCTTTAATAACCACTAGTTATGAATAAGAACCGAGCCAATTCGCCCTGGCTGTATATTGTAGATCCCGTCCCTCACCTCCATTGATATTTGATAGATGTGTTTATACCATAAGGTGAATGAGGTTGAAAGTCTGTGAAGTATGATATTGTATCATACATTACCATTAGATTAATGTAAAAAAAACAAGAAAAAAACACACAAAAGACCAAAAAAACATTAGATTAATGTGATGTGGCTCCTTTAGTATCATACACAGCAATTCTTTTGACAAGTACACATGATATTTGACCACCCACACTGCTACCAGAGGAACTAAACGTTTTGTTATGTTTGACCGGACAATACCCGTCTATACCCGTAAACGTTGTCATGTGTAGTAAATACCGGGCACTGCGTTTAATTATGCAGAACGTCCCATTGCTATGATCGTCAGCACCTTTTTAAACTTATGCTGCCGTTAAATGTGGTCGTGGTTTACCCGCGTCAGCTCCTGTGAATGGCGAGACCTGCATGTCCAGTGATTCTAAACCAGGCGTTTTTTTTACTCTCACCATCACTTTAGTCCCATAGGTCTTTAGGCCATTTGTGCCGGTCTGCTACCCGGGCCCATGAAATGTAAATGAGTATCGACAGACTGGATATAGATTGCTGTTTCCTGTATAACCTAACCGGTCTTGCCTACACGACATGGCCATTCCACCGGGTCGGGGATCTAATTGTTAAAACAACCGAGACAGCTGTATTTTCTTACGCCTGAACCATAATTGCTGTAGGAGAATAAATGTGTGAATCGGTTTTAATCTTTTTTTACACAATCTGCATGCAATATGGTCTTCCCGGCGGCCCTCGCGCCGTTTGACTTCCGGTATTGAACCCTTTCAGAGACTAAGGCGAAGAATCACGCGTTAGCTGTTGGCGGGAGCATGGCGCCTCTTTGATCGGGAACTTCCGACTAAGCAGTCAACCTCGGAGAAGCGAGAGGTTGGGGGTGGGGGCGGAGGCTAAGGGAAGGCAGGGATATTTACTTTCATCGTTGAACAGCGTGAATGCTGACGGCACACCGTCCGATTTGAAGACGTCTTAAGCCGCCGGCTTAGCCGACTTTCCTCGCACTTGGCATTGACTTCAGTTGGCACCATCCGCTGTCATTTAAGGGTTCGGATGGAGCCCGAGCTGGCTGAAAAGGGGAGATTGACAGTTACAAGCTCACCCTTCCAAACGTCTGGCCTGGTGTGAGTTTGGTGGCGGAGTGGGCGATACGGGAATCGATGATAATCAGGGTGTCGCTGCTGCTGCTGCTGCTGCTGCTGCTGCTGCTACTGCTACCGCTGCTCTGATATTGAAGGGAATTGCCGCCATGGCTCGCTAGACGTGGTTGCACTTAGGCTCTGCTCCTTTTCTGGCTGGCTTCTCAATAACTTCAACGCGCTTACCCGGCTGTACACGGGGTAAC
Organism: Arenicola marina; assembly: GCA_964019135.1. Classification (NCBI taxonomy): domain Eukaryota; kingdom Metazoa; phylum Annelida; class Polychaeta; family Arenicolidae; genus Arenicola; species Arenicola marina. The sequence continues at coordinate 46,642,191 of OZ025249.1, forward strand.
GCACGGCCGAACACAATTGGCTAGCATTATAGGAGAGGCTCGGACGAACCTTGCTCAGTGTAAGACAGCCAAAACAACGGTGGGTCCAGTGTCCTAAAGAGTCGCCAGCGGTCTCCAAGGACTGAAGGCAACTCCTCTCTTGTCCAGGCGGGAGTTACCCTGATCTCCTGGCCCTATGGCCCGGACACACCCCACCCAGCAAGGGCACTCACACACCTGCTACACAACAAGGCAAGCACACTCTCACCTTAATAATAATAAAATATTTAAATGTTGCGCTTCGCCAAGCCTCCACGGCCTTACGAAAGCTACCTCGACTTTTCATCGGCCCGTCGAAGTAACTCACCTTATTTACCACGAAGACATGACTGCTTGGTAGTATCCACCCACGCAAGGCATTGGCCTTCTCAGCTCTCTGATATCTTAGAGAGAGGTTTAGCATGCATTGGTTTCATATGTGTATATATATATATATGGACCCATTACATACCGCGCACTGGGGCGGGAAATTGTTGATCCGGTTGTCGGCAACACGCATACGTGCCTAATTACCAAAATCTTCGGCATCGACCAAAGCGAGGCTTGGTTGCGCGTGCGTGCGGGAAATTAATATGGAACAAGGAGCATGCCAATAAGCGTGTTGGCCACCACCAGGAGGAGATGTGCATAACACACTTGCTAAACATTTTTGTGTCATATGCGCAGAAAAATGCATTATTTATCCCATACATTTAAAAACAATACTAACCGACTTGATGAAAGCTAGTGGTACGGAGTGGCCGCTTTCCAGCCACATCGATCCTGACCATTGTAGGGCCCTATGAACGGGCTATCTCTATCGTATGTAGCTGGAGAGGTTATCTTGTGTCGGAGCGGTTCACTTTGATGGAGGGCGGTAGCGGTGGCGGTGGCGGCTCTTTGTAAGCAGCCGTGTGGAGTGGTGCCCACTGTCCTCCTATTACAAAGCCACATGTACGATCACATTTTCTAATGTACATAAAACAGTAAAATGGATTTACATGAAATTAAGGGTGCAACTGTAGGGCGTGTGGACTTTAAATGATCCCACTAGGCAGAAGTCAATAATATCAGTCCCAGTTGATGACTACTCCAGGTTACGTTTATTGTAATGAGATCAACGACAACCCCAAACCCCAGGGGGGGGGGTGTGTGCACAATGCCTTGATGCCTGAGAGAGCGGATATTTGAAAACTTGCCCCCTGGGACGGGGGCGGGGGCTCAGGAAATGGGCGTTCCCAGAGCTGGTTGCCGCGAAAAAATACTTCTTCCGAGCGGATTTTAGCGATGCTGGTTAAACATGACAGCGCCTCCATCTCGCCAATTTTTGTTAGCATTGCATTCCAGAAAAAGATATTTAGAACAAAAGTGTTACGGCAGCTTAGAAAATGTTTCATCCCCCCAGGTCTAGTAGCAACATTCGCAGGCGGCAGTTGCCCTTGGTGATGAGAGAGTCCAGCGCGTGTCTGTTGCCATGGCAGCCAGCCCGATTGGTGAAAAGATAGCTGAAGAAGCGACAACGAATGCCAGTGGCGTTATAGATGAACACACTAATGAAATGCACGCGTGAAATACCTCTCCGAGACCCCGAATCCTGAATCAAAACAGCAAAACAAGCGGCAAGTTGAAGCAGAAAAATCAATCCATTGCTATCGCAACCTTATAACAAGTATTTAAAAAAACGGAACGGTACCGTAGATCATGACAGTAACCTCTAGGAGGAGGGAAGATGCTCGATTTATGACTGGGCACGTTCGGAGGGAGTGGTCGGGTGGGGTGAGCCGGGAGGCGGGTTAGGGGGGGGGGGGTATCCGGTAGGTTGGGCCTGGGCCGGGGGGTGGAGGTAGTATTGTCTATTGTCGGCCCCTGATAACCTGGAACTGCAAACAACGCCACAGTAGGTCACACTAGTATTCTGGGTCCTGGGCCTGAACCCCAAGCTCCACTCCTCCCCCATCCCAACTCCCTGACGACCCCCACTCCCCTACCGGCCCTGCACGGGGGACATAGGACTTGTAATAGAAAAGGGTCCGCCAACAACTATCTGATTTATACACGACCCAAGGGTGGCAGCCCAGAGCGCTCCTATTTACCCTGGGGTTAGGGATGCCGGACCGCCTGCGTCTAAGGAATAAGGCGAAGGAGTGGCGGGGGTGGGGGAGGGGGGACGCGCCAGTGCCACACCAGGCTTGGTCTCGCAGAGGTGGCGGGGGGTGGGGGTGGAGGGGGGCGAGGTCAGGGAAACTGAGACAATACAATCCCCTGCGGGGAGGAGCTGAGCAGGGTATCAGGGAGGGTATTATGTTGTCGTCAAACAATGGCCGCTTATCAAGGAATAAATTCATGGCGGGTGACCGAGTTACCGTTGTTATGAGGCCCTCTGGGTCTGTGGGTCTGTATGTCATGCCGGGACCCAGGACCACACCCCATCCACACTGCCGGCCACACCCCCCTGGGGGGAGTCACTTGACCTTGGTAGCTGCATGCGTAAATGTAATACTGAATTATGGTTCAGAAGCGGTTCTGATTAAATAACGAAGATGGATGGTTTTTGTTTGGCTTATTGGGGGGCGACGACGGTCATTATTGTGGCGAGGGTCAAGGTTATTATGATGAAGGTGAAGGTCATTAAGGTGGTGAGGGTGAAGCTCATTATGGTGGTGAGGGTGAAGGTCATTATCGTGAGATGATGATGGTGGTGGTGGTGGTGGTGATGTGGATGGTGATAGCTGAGATGAGCGTGTGGGTTTCTGACAATGGGTGGCCTGTGTACCATCGAATAATGCTATGATTTAATGTCTGGAACTCAATACACTCGTTGTTCATTGGCTATAAAAGCATCACTAGCGAGGCCTTAATATCATGCGTCCGGCCGCTGACAATTACTCAAGGTCAACTTGATTCAGTATTGATGAAAGTGGTTGGGTAGGCGTGGCTTGGAAGTGTGGCCTCTGAGGGAAAACAGGCAAAGTCAAGACCTAGTTTAGACACGTTTCCACGTGTCTTGAAGTGGATGTATTGCTCACAAACGGTGCTGGTACTTGACGTAATCCGACAGGAATTAAGTCAGAAGACTTTGTCAGACCGGTGGAAGGACACGAGGGCCAATGGCTCGGGGTCATGGGGTACGAATCGCCAATTGGTTCGCATACATGATGAGGACTCCGCCTCTCATTGGAAACCTCTCCACGTAGACTGGCACGGAGGGACTCCTCACGTGGGATGCAAAGGTCAAGGACGACGGAGGAAACACGTTTCTGACATGGTTAATGACAGCAGGTTGTGGCCTGGTGACCGATATATGCCCCTGCCTCGCAAAGTCATGTCAATGTCACGTGATGGGGCCCTGGGCGTGACCGTTGGTGGAGAACTGTCGCTCGTCCTTGACACAGCACTAAGTTCGTGTACAGCTTACATGAGGAGAGGACCTGTGCGTTGTGGCCGGGCGAGCAGACAATGAAGGCGATAGAAGGAAGTAGTGGATTGATTGCTACAGTTGACCTTCCACTGAGGTGTTTAATTGTGTTGCATGTGATGTGGGGTGAATAAGGCGGGGGCTTCATGCAGTTAACATAACAATAGTAAAAGAAATGGCTTAATAATAATGGTCAAACTCCCTGTCGTTGTAACTTCTGGCACGACTGCGGCTTATTAAAGTACGGTGCCCGGTTTAGGACATTGCGATATTTTGTTTCGGAAGAGTTCTTTTTTGAGCCCGACTAATTCTTTTCATCAAAAAAAATCTCCACACTTTACCGTAAAACTACATAATTTTCTGTCTCTCCAAAAAGTCATTCCAAACATTGTCCAAAAAATACAAATAAAAATATGTTTGAAATTAAGCTTTTTTGTTGAAAAATTTGAACTCGTTCTGCGAAGAAGTTTGGAACGAGTTAATTATTTTGAATATTTTGATGGATCGGTGTTTTACGCAGGACTCGTGCTTTAAAATATCGCGACGTCCTAAACCGGAGGAGGTCGGGGGGAGGGGTGGGGGGGGGGGGCGGCTTTCAAGGCGGCAGCTAAACATCAAGGAGAGAGGTCGGACAAGGGCGGATATATTCATCTCAAATTCCATTGTCTATGGTACCCAACCACCCGGCGATCACATGGGGTGCATTGTCTATCACCAAATAATTGATGGATGCATGTGCGGTACTGCAGCGGTCACCTCTGGCGGAGGAGGCGGACTCGGTTTTCACAAACCTTCTTCAGGGAAGATCTCGTGAAACGTATGTGACGTTGAACATATTGTGCCGCCAACTGGTGTTATCGGCCACACACCGCCCGCCAAGGCCTATTGCAGGCCAAGGCCGCTAATGACGGGCTTACTTACATGCGGTCTCACGAGGTGGCGCCCTCTGTATCAACGCCGGGAGAGATGTAAACTGGAAACTGAGGGAGGATGGGTGTCAGATAGGAGGTGGACAGTCTTATGGGGCGGGAAGTTAAATCAGGTCTACAGCCGATTGAGTTGGTTCAAGGTCATATCTTACCATGTCCCTCTTACCATGGCCTATGGCCTAATTGTCCTGGGGGTCTGTTGGGAAGGGGTAAGGACCGACCAGACAGTGGCATCCAGTGCTGGGTGGTGTGGGATGAGGCCTGTTGGGGAGTGGGGTGGGGTGAGGACCGACCAGACAGTGGCCTCCAGTGCTGGGTGGTGTGGGGTGGGGCCTGTTGGGGGGGGGGACCCATCAGACAGTGGCCGCCAGTGCTGGGTGGTATGGGGTGGAGGCTGTTGGTGGGGGGGGGGAGGACCGACCAGACATGTAATTAAGAGGGCTGTCCAATTAATGATATCGTCAGTTGTCGGTACAAAAGGATAGTGGTGGGCTTACTTAGGCTACAGAAGAGACTTAAATATGACGACCGGAAACCACTTTAATAACTGGTGACCAGGGACCCGAGGAGCGGAGTGGGGGGGGGGGGGTTGATTGCGACCGGATTGGGGGGGGGGGGGCTAAAGAGGGGGTGCTCCCCGCCATTGGTTCCGCCACTGTCACTTTCGCTCGCCAGAGGTCGCTTCTTCTTAACATCATGTCCTGGTCACCACAGATAATGGACCTAAATTTACTTTCAAGTGTTGCTCTTTTGGATTTAGAAAAATGCCTTTATCGCACGGCCACAGTTGAGGCGCTGGGCATAAATGTATGTGCACCTATTACAGCCAGGCCTATAACGACGGGCCTTTCACCACCGGATCTTTCACGATTGGGCCTTTCCCCACTGGGCCATTTACCACCGGGTCTTTTGCCACCGGACCTTTCACTACCGGACCTTTCACCACCGGGCCTTTCACCACCGGGCCTTATATTACCACGCCTTTCCACCGGACCTTTCACCACCGGGCCTTTCACCACCGGATCTTTCACGACCAGAACTTTTACCACTGGGCCTTTCCCCACTAGGCCATTTACCACCGGGTCTTTTGTCACCGGACCTTTCAAACCGGGCCTTTCACCACCTGGCATTTTACCCCAGAACCTTTCACCACTAGACATTTCAACACCGGTCCTTCACCACCGGACATTTCACCACCGGGCCTTCACCACCGGACATTTCACCACCATGCCTTTCACCACCGAGCCTTTCGCCAAAAGGCCTTTCACCACCGAGCCTTTCGCCAAAAGGCCTTTTCCAAAGTGCCTTTCACCCCAGGGCCTTTCACCACTGGGCCTTTCAACACCGGGCGTTCACCACCGGACATTTCACAACCATGTCTTTCACCGTTACATTACAACCTGATTCTCTGCCCAAGGAGTCAGAGCCGCTGGTTTCCTATTCCTTCACCCATAATTCGCGGCAAATGAAAGATGCAAGATTTGGCAGCTTCCAAGTAAATGTGGTCACGCCTCCACCATGCGTGAATGCCTGCAGCGGGTCTTATGCTATAGGAAGCAAAGGAAACAGCTGCAGGATAGTCCTCTGCCTCGCTGTTATGAACCAATCAGAACATCGCTTGGAATAGACTTTATGTGTGGTCTGGTTGACCTTCTGTCTTCTGAATGGGCATGAATGGGCCCATGGGGAGAGGGGGTGTGACAAACAGCTTGGTATAGAACGTGCTTCAGTCGGTGAATCAGAGTAGGATCCTGCTATGATGGCACGACGGTGCCATCGACTGATACATTCAGTGACACACTATAATAGTTAAAGTCTATATTTAAGCACTATTTGTTACAGTTCATTTTTGTGTTTCACTAGGAGTATTTACATGAAACACTGGTATCGTCATAACAAGAGGAGTAGGCCTATCCGCGTACCTATCGAGAAACACAAGCATGGTCTGTGAATTGAGGTGCGGCAGCGAGGGTGGAGGCGGGAGGGGGGGCTTGGTCTTGGGGGTAGAGAAGAGGGGGGGACGTCGAAAATTATCCTAAAAGCAGTTTCCTCGTTCACTCAGAACCACAGGATGCTACTGACTCCCTTTACTCACTGAGTGGGCAGAGGAATGTTTTACTAACCTTCAGACCTGGACGGAACTGCCTTATCCCCCAGCTGGTGGTGGCCCCTATTCCAATGCTTTGTTCAGCAAAAGGATTGAAGTTAAAAGCTTCCGAGAACTCCACGCAGCAGGGGTTAGGAGTATTTTTCTGTCTTTCCAGCTTTCCTTTGTCGCTCTGGAGATTCTGGAGAAGTGCTATGTGTCAATTTATTATGCTGTAAAATCTTCGATGTTACGGCATCTATCACTACGCTGGTTTGTCTGTGTGTGTGTGTGCGTGTGCGCACGCTCTGTAGGTCGCAAAGTGCAACATTTCGTTCTGGAACTTTACCCATCGATAGGTATTCGACATGGCTCGGTCAAGTTCGTTAGCGGGGTATGTACGTCAAAGGTCAAGGTCACAGGATTTTTTGTTTGTTGGTAGATGGGACCATTGGTAGATGGGACTAAAAATCGAGAAAGTCGCTATAGCGTTCACAGTTTTCATTCAATGACGCAGTACATTATGTCACGTATGGAGCCCATAGGTAACTTGCATTACGTCTTTGAATTTTGCAAATCGCCTAAGTAGTTTGTCTGCAAACAATTGTTAAACTTTAACATGGGACCCTATTAACTAATAAAAACAGCTGGCCGACATCAATGATGTGTCGCCGGGGACTCACTTTGCTTATCTAGATGTCAACACAGCGCGGCTCGCTGATCTTTTCACAACAACATTACAGCGAGGTTCACTGTCGCGAGCGGTGCCAGCGACCGCGGTGCCAGTTTAGGCCTAATGTTGTTGGGGGCTGGCCGGGGGAGAGGGGTGATTCAGTTGGTTGCTATCAAAATGTGCATGGTAGGATGTAGAAACTAGAAATGTAGACCGAAACTAAATAAACGGGCAGTTTGGTTTTAGCTGTCCACCGAGCGAGAGCGTTGAGCCTGGGGGCGAAACTAAAGAGTGATTTTACTTTTGGGATGGGGCCAACAACCGAGAGGGTGTTCACTAAAGCGACAGTTTTAGAGCTGCCTGATCTAAGTGGTCAATCTGGATCTAAGGTGTCAAATCTGGATCTGAGGGGCTAAATACGCCAGAAACAAAGTCAGTCAAGTCAATTGTTAAGGTCAATGTCATTGTAGTAGACCGACGACATAATCCGGATTTTACATGTTACGTCATTTTTATCCTACGGGTGACTCAATCTCGTCTATGCTTTCCCCGGACCAGACAAAATGTCAATTATATAATCTTCAATAGCAGGACGAATGTTATTATAATCTATAAATAGTTTCACCATAAGGATGTTTTGTGCTTCTAACCCCGATTATTAACACGATAATTGAGCCTCCGTGATTCCAGTTAATAGAACGTTCATTTTTCGCATGTCCATGCCAGTTATTGTCCTGTTTTCCTCACGTTGAGCCAGGTGAAAGGTTGTCGCAGCGATCGTTGCACGGGGTGTTTCCTCACAGGCAATGTATTCGTAAGAAATCTATATCGAACAACATCTTCGGTATAGGGATTAAATGGTCTAAAATTCAAAGCAATTGCAACCAGGAGACACACAGACAGAACAATTTAAAACACCGCTTTGTAGTGAACACTTTTGAAACATTAATACTCGTGTTAAGGAAGGAGTGACTTTAACGGATCATTGTTTTCTGATATTATTTACACAACAGGAAATTTATAATAGTCTTTATTGTACCATTCATTCTACCATGGTTTCATGACCATTCCACCCTGAACGATTCCCTGGGTAACTACCTAACAGCATCAGGCATTGGGCTCTAAGACCCATGGGGCTATCCGCCAGGATGAAGGACCTCGATAGACTGCCATCAGCTGGTCGTCAAAGGAGCATAATATGTGTGCGTGGGCCGGATGGGTGGGTCGATCTCTGTCGACCCACGACAGGGTGAGATAGGGTGCCACATGGAGCTCTAAGGGTGGAGGGTGGCAGTTACGCAAACAACATTTTGCAATAAAAGATATGACGTCAATGCAGTTAATGAAGCGGGGCTCAACATATTTCTCTTGTTTAGCAACGATGAAACTCAAACTGCAATCGCAATAGTTTGAATAGTAGATGCGGCGGGAACGGACGGTCCCAGGGGAGATCCATAGAGCATTCTTGATCCGCTTGTTTCCATTGTAGATATGTTTTGGTGGCTTTCCATTTGAACTAGAGACGTCTGAACATTTTACGGGGCTTTTTCAATTGTGTTGTATCGGTTTGGTCGCTATTTGGCACTGGAAGAGGTGATCGATCTGTTCGGAAACTCGATAGAATATGTGACTATGCCCTTTAAGAATGTCGACTTCTTCGACTTATTATATCATAGATTTTAACGCATGTGTGCTTTGAAGTTTATCCCATACGGACAGGTTTCATGCCGTTGTTTACTTAAATTCTGAAGGGAACTATAAAATGTAACCGCCTAGGGATAGTTGTTCCTTGTAGTAAAAGTTGAAAGCAAATGGCCATTGCTGATGAAGCTTACGGTTGGGTGGCGAATAGGAATGCAGCGTAAGGTGCGGCGGGAACGGATGGTCCCAGGGGAGATCCATTAATTAAAACTATCTTGATCCGCTTGCTTACGTTGCAGTTAATTTTTGTTAGTTTTCAATTTGAGTTAGAGACGTCTCACGAACGAAAGACAATCATTCCGTTACGTAATCCCTTTCTGGCCATTCTTAACGGGGTCGATTGAGCTACTGGCGCAAGTGTAACAAATCAGTCACTGTGAAGCAGTTGGCGGAAGTACCAGCGTCATCCCCGTCGGCCCTTGTTGTGATATCATCTTATCAAGCTTTAATAACCACTAGTTATGAATAAGAACCGAGCCAATTCGCCCTGGCTGTATATTGTAGATCCCGTCCCTCACCTCCATTGATATTTGATAGATGTGTTTATACCATTAGGTGAATGAGGTTGAAAGTCTGTGAAGTATAATATTATATCATACAGTAACATTAGAATAATGTGATGTGGCTCCTTTAGTATTATACACAGCAATTCTTTTATAAGCGTGATATTTGACCACCCACGCTGCTACCAGGGGAACTAAACGTATAGTCATGTTTTACCGAACAATACCCGTCTATACCCCATTTTCATTATTGACTCTAATTATTGTCTTAGTATGCTACCTTAAACGTTGCCATGTGTGGCAAGCACCGGGCACTGTGGATAACTATGCGGAACGTCCCATTGCCCTGATCGTCAGCACCTTTTTAAACTTAAGCAGGCGTTAACTGTGCTAGTGGTTTACCCTCGTCAGTTCCTGTGAATGGCGAGACCTGCATGCCCAGTCATACAAAACCGGGCGGGTTGTTTTACTCTCACCATCGCTTTAGTCCCATAGGTCTTTGGGCCATTTGTGCCGTTCTGCTACTCGGGCATATGAAGTGTAAATGAGAACCGATAGGCTAGATATGGATTGCTTTTTCCTGTATAACCTAACTGGTCTTGCCTACACGACATGGCCATTCCACCGGGTGGGGGGTCTAATTGTTAAAACAACCGAGACGGCTGTATTTTCCTACGACTGAACCATAACTGCTGCAGGAGAATAAATGTGTGAATCTGTTTTAATCTTTTTTTACACAATCTGCATGCAATAGGCAGCCCTCGCACCGTTTGACTTCCGGTATTGAACCCTTCCAGAGATCAAGGTGAAGAATCACGCGTTAGCTGTTGGCGGGAGCATGGCGCCTCTTTCGTCGGGAACTTCCGACTAAGCAGTCAACCTCAGAGAAGCGAGAGGATGGGGGTGGGGGCGAACGGTAGGAGAAGGCAGGGATATTTACTTGCATCGTTGAACAGCGTAAATGCTGACGGCACGCCGTCCGATTTGAAGACGTCTTAAGCCGCCGGCTTGGCCGACATTCCTCGCACTTGGCATTGACTTCAGCTGGCACCATCCGCTGTCATTTAAGGGTTCGGATGGAGCCAGAGCTGGCTGAAAAAGGGAGATTGACAGTTACAAGCTCACCCTTCCAAACCTCTGGCCTGGTGTGAGTTTGGTGGCGGAGTGGGCGATAAGGGAATGGATGATAATCAGGGTGTCGCGGCTGCTGCTGCTGCTGCTGCTGCTGCTGCTGCTACTGCTGCCGCTGCTCTGATGTTGCTGATATTGAAGGGAATTGCTGCCATGGCTCGCTAGACGTGGTTGTACTTAGGCCCTGCTCCCCTTCTGGCTGGCTTCTCAATAACTTCAACGCGCTTACCCGGCCGTACACGGGGTAACGCACGGCCGAACACAATTGTCTAGCATTATAGGAGAGGCTCGGGCGAACCTCGCCCAGTGTAGGACAGTCGAGATCGGACATGGCCACGGCTCTGGTGACTCGAGTGTCATGAAGAGTCTCCAGCGGTCTCCAAGGACTGAAAGCAACTCCCAACGGGAGTTACCCAGATCTCCTGGCCCTGTAGCCCGGACACACCGGACCCAGCGATCGCACTCACACACCCGCTACACAACTAAGCTCGTACCCTCTCACCTTAATAATAATGAAATATTTAAATGTTGCGCTTCGCCAAGCATCCACGGCTTTACGAAAGCTACCCCGACTTTTCATCAGCCCGTCGAAGTAATGCACCTTACTTACCACGAAGACATGACTGCTTGGCAGTATCCACCCACGCAAGGCATTGGCCTTCTCAGCTCTCTGATATCGTAGAGAGAGGTTTAGCATGCATTGGTTTCATATGTGTATATATATATATATGGCCCCATTACAGACCGCGCACTGGGGCCGGAAATTGTTGATCCGGTTGTCGGCAACACGCATACGTGCCTAATTACCGATCTTCAGCATCGACCAAAGCGCGGTTTGGTTGTGCGTGCGAGCGGGAAATTAATATGGAACAAGGAACGGCAATAAGCGTGTTGGCCATCACCAGGAGGAGATTTGTTGTATAACACACTTGCTAAATTTTTTTGGGCTATATGCGCAGAAAAATGCCCTAGTTATCCCAGACATTTAAAAACAATGCAAGCATCGTTATTATTATCTGGTGTAACGTTTTTATTCTTGTGGGCATGCATGTATAATTAAACCGAACAATGCCACCAACTATGACGAAAAATGATGATGAATGAGAGGGATTAGTTGAGTCCAAGCCGACTTGACGAAAACTAATGGTACGGAGTGGCCGCTTTCCAGCCACATCGATCCTGACCATTGTAGGGCTCTATGAAAGGGCTGTCTCTCTTGTATGTAGCTGGAGAGGTTATCTTGTGGGGGAGCGGTTCACTTTGATGCATCGCCTCCTCGTGGGTGTGGCTCACTAGAGGGCGGTACCGGTGGCGGTGGCGGCTCTTTGTAAGCATACGTGTGGAGTGGTGTAGGCTGTTCTCCTATTACAAAGCCACGTGTACGATCACATTGTCTAATGTATATAAAACGGTTAAATAGATTTACATGATATTAAGAGGGCAATTGTAGGGCGTGTGGACTTGGCGGCTGCTCGTCCATTAAATGGTCCCACTAGGCAGAAGGCAATAATTTAGAAAATTAGCTTTAGAAAATATTTCATCCCCCCAGGTCTAGAAGCAAAATTCGAAGGCGGCAGTTGCCCTTGGTGAGTCCAGCGGGTGTGTGTTGCCATGGCAGCCAGTCCGATGGTTGAAGAAGTAGCGGAAGAAGCGACAACGATTGCCAGTGGCGTTATAGATGAAAACACTAATGGAATTCACGCGTGAAATACCTCTCCGAGACCCCGAATCCTGAATCAAAAGAGCAAAACAAGCGGCAAGTTGAGACCAGCGCGCCCCTATTTACCCTAGGGTTAGAGAGGCCGGACCTCGTGCGTCGACTTAATAAGGTGAATGACTGGCGCTGGGGTGGAGGGGGACGCGCCAGGACCACACCAGGTTCGGTCTCGCTGAGGTGGGGGGGGGGGGGGGGGGTGGAGGGGGGCGAGGACGGGGAATTTCAGACAATACAAACCCTTGCGGGGAGGAGCTGAACAGGGTATCATGGAGGGTTGTCGTCAAACAATGGCCGCTTATCAAAGAATAAATTCATGGCGGGTGACCGAGTTACCGTTGTTATGGGTCCCTCTGTGTCTGTGGGTCGGTATGTCATGCTGGGACTCAGGACCACACCCCACCTACACTGCCGGCCACACGCTCCTGGGCGAAGTCACTTGACCTTGGCGACTTGATAGAGGTCGCTATATGTGTAAGTGTAATACTGAATTATGGTTCAGAATTGATTCAGACTAAATAACGAAGATGGATAGCTTTTGTCTGGTTTGGTGGTGGGCGACGACGGTCATTATGGTGGTGACGGTGAAGGTCATTATTGTGGTGAAGGTGAATGTCGTTATGGGAGTGACGATGAAGGTCATTATACTGGTGAAGATGGAGGTCATTATAGTGGTGAGGGTGAATGTCATTATGGTGGTCTTGATGGCGGTGGTTGTGATGGTAATGGTGGTGGTGATTGTGATGATAATGGTGATGGTGATGGTAATGGTGATGGTGGTGGTGATGGTGATGGTAATGGTGATGGTGGTGGTGATAGTGATGGCGATGGCTGGGATGAGCGTGTGGGTGTCTGACAATGGGGGGCGTGTGTACCAACGAAGACATGATTTAATGTCTGAAACTCAAGACACTGCTTGTTCATTGGCTATAACAGCATCACTAGCGAGGCCTTAATATCATACGTCCGGCCGCTGACAATTGCTCATAGTCAACTTTGTCGCTTGAGTCAGTATTGAAGAAAGTGGCTGGGTAGGCATAGCTTGGAAGTGTGGTGGTGAGGAAGTGAGGAAAAACAGGAACAGTCAAGACCTAGTTTAGATATAGCGAGGCGGTTTCCACGTTTCTTGAAGTGGATATCTTGCTCACAAACGGTGCTGGTACTTGACAGTAATCCGACAGGAATTAAGTCAGAATACTTTGCCAGACTGGTGAAAGGAGGCGAGGGCAACTGGCTCGGGGTGATGGGATACGAATCGCAAATTTTTTGGCATAAATGATGACTCCTCCTCTCATTGGAAACCTCTCCACGTAGACTGACACGCAGGGACTCCTCACGTGGGATGCAAATGTCAAGGACGAAGGGGCAGACACGTTTCTGACATGGTTAATGACAGGAGGCTGTAGCCTGGTGACCGATATATGCCCCTGCCTCGCAAGGTCATGTCAATGTCACGTGGTGGGGCCCTGGGCGTAACCGTTGGTGGAGGACTGTCCCTCATCCTTGACACAGCACTAAGTTCGTGTACAGCTTGCATGAGGAGAGGACCTGTGCGTTGTGGCAGGGCGAGCAGGCAATGAAGGCGATACAGGGAAGTGGTACTCTTTACGAAGAAAGACATGGGATTTTTTATCCTGCGACCACACAAAAATGGCCACGGCAGGGCTCAAACCACCGACCCATGTGCCGTTAGGTACTCAGGTGACCAGAGCACTCAATGCGAGCGCTCTGGCCCACTGAGCTGTCGCGCCGGCCCCCAGGACCGCACAGACAGTGGCCGCCAGTGCTAGGTAGTATGGGGGTGGAGGCTGTTGGGGGTTGGGGGGAGGACGGACCAGACAGTAGCCGCCAGTGCTGGGTGGCATGGGGCGGGGCCTTTTCGGGGGGGGGGGGGGTGCTGAGGACCGACCAGACTGTGGCCACCAGTGCTGCGTGGCATGGGGCGGGGCCTGTTGAGGAGGGGGAGGTGGGGTGAGGAAGACCAGTCACGACCGCCAGTGCTTGTGGCCGTCTGGATGATTTCCGCCATGTCAGTGTTCCTCAATTCCCCCGGTCAGACGGTCAATATAATCTTCTTTGGCGACAGCTGTAGATGTCAATGATCTGATGGCACTCCAATACGATACAACCGTTATTTTACGTGGGCGTGGCTCGGGGAGAAATCCAGTGTGTGGCGCCGGTTTTATCCTGGCTTGGCCAGCCCCAAACTGATCAAACCCATTCGAATAACTCTACGTCACTCACAAGGCGGAGCCAGTGCTCATCACAACTTTCTGTGATGGTATGTAGATATGGAGACGAGCAATTGGAGACCGATGCAAGAACATGCAACAGGCTATAATAGTTAGCGACGGGGTTGTCTAAACCGGAAATATAAATGTTTGATTAATCAAAAGCAGACCTTTATTTCATCAAATGTGTTATTGACCAGAGTAATTTGGTGCCGCTTGTAAGACCTATATCCTCTCAGCGGAGATGTCTTACCCGGTAATAATGACGACGTTAATCGAATTTTAAGTCGTTCCTAGGAGCGCGGAGGATTCGGCGAAAGTTTTATTTGAATTTTATTTTCAACGTCGCCGTGACTGACAATCACACAATTTGGCAATGCCTGTCTTATGCCTTCTTGTAAATAAAAAAATAGTTATATTGTTACGGTATCGACATTTATAACATTTAAAACGTGGAAGCAGCCCACGTGCCTTGATTCGAAACAAGACTTTTTCTTGCATTCTGTAGCTGTTCTAAGCTGATTTGTGGCTGCAGGCTTCGACGGTTTTTCCATGTTTGGGCGAACCATTGTTTTCGCGTAGCTCACGTATGACTCAAGCCTACCATTTACTACCATATTACATTTAGTGGGTTGAAAGATGGACCGGTGTAGCATGATAACCTGTCCGCCGTGATAAAGTGTCCGGCTGACGTGTGCGCATGTGCAACGAATGGGGTTCCTATGTAAATATCACATGTATGTTAGGTTTAGCGTTAGGTTAGGATTAGGTTAGGGCCTGGGTTAGGGTTAGGGTTAGAATTAGGGTTCTGGTTAGGGTTAGTGCCATGAAAGAAGCGTGGCCGGACAGGTTATCACGGCCGGACAGGTTATTATGTTACACCGGCTTCAGTCAGCTATTTTATTACTCCTCTTCAATATACGGGGAACCGTAGTTCAGATCAGAGAATACCCATCCAACAGTTCAAAATATATACACTAGACTTGCTCCTCGTACATTGTTTATCAAGAATGTACTGTTACATGGGCATTCTCGTTAACATAATTCTGTAACTAAACCAAATTCGAACATGGCTAACGGTTATACAGGCAGGTATCTACATTGGGTAGCAGCATCTGCGTCGAGAATCATTTTACTGCCCGTGAGGGAGGACAAATCCTATCATCAAACTTCAGTACTCGTTATCAGACACTTAAGAACACTAAAAAAGATGAGTTGGTTGTTTTTGCATTCTTCTATGGCTGTTGAATGTAGTGAATGCCACATTTAATATCAATTTATCATGACCTTAAGTAGAGGCCCGTTTTAGGATGAGCCTCTGGGCGCAATGCTGTTCATTCATACACGCTCTCTCCAGGCATGGATTGCTCCAAAATTTCGCAATCTGAAAAATCGCG
Organism: Arenicola marina; assembly: GCA_964019135.1. Classification (NCBI taxonomy): domain Eukaryota; kingdom Metazoa; phylum Annelida; class Polychaeta; family Arenicolidae; genus Arenicola; species Arenicola marina. Next base: position 46,657,989 of record OZ025249.1, read on the forward strand.
TCTCCTCTTGACGATATTAAGCGAGATTTTGTCCAGGGGGTCGTTATCTGACAACGGCACCAGGCGTCACTCCCCCGGCCTTCGAGGACACCATCACACCGCCTCGTCCAGCGTTACGACTGTCGGCACGGACCATTCAGCATGACCATGTCCCTCGCATGCCGGAAGGTTTGCAAGAACCTCTGCATTCGACACGCTCGGGTCGGAGAAACGGAGCGCCACCTACCGCATGGGAAGTTGACAGTTCAAGTGTAAGCTTGTGCAAACATTTGTCATATTTCATTTCATTCTTTAAGTGTTGTTTGTTTTTATATTTGATGTATTGCGCGCAAAGCATGTACAAAACTGTTCGATTGCGTCCCGTTAAACAACATGGCGGGAAGCTACTGACGTCATGCAAATGCTAATTTAGCAGCTATATGGCGCTTATTTCGGATGTGGAGACTGCCTAGCCAGCCAGCGCGACTCCCTATGACTTCCCCGGGGGCGCCAAATTCTATCTCTGAGACGGCCAGCCTTGGCAGATGTCGAGGGCATGGACCGCGGAGTCGCTTGATAACAATCTGAGGACTGACGCTCGGCGGAGCTATGCAGCGTCTAGCTGAGATCCCAGCCGTGATATTCTTTGGTCTCGTCCTCTCCAGAGAGCGAGAATATCTGTCACAGGCGACGGGTGCTGCTTCACGATTGCACTGGTCACGCCAGGGATCACGGCTCCTGTAATTTCTTGCCATATTATAATTGTCAAGAATAAAAATAACGAACTCTGTGTATTGTATTTGATACAGCACAAAACATCTTGTATCCTTTCGAAAAAGTAATAATTGTGACTGAACTCTTTCTTTTCATCACCTGGTACCGTGTGTTATTAAGTAGGCTGGTTCCCCGCCACTAATTTGTAGAAAAGCGCGGCGCATTCTTTGCTTGAGTCGCGGGGTTAAACCCCCAAAGTTTGACATCTACAATTTGAGGAGGCGGGGAGAGGTTTAAGACCCTTTGACCCACCCCCCCCCCTTCCCCCTCATTGTATCCGCCCCTGCATCCCTTTTCCTTCCCGCAAGCAACAAATACTGATTCGATTGTGGTTTAAGCAGTGGATGCTGGCCTGTGGTGTGTGCGGAGAATTACGGTCCCACGTGACTCGTTGTCTACGCCGGGCTCTTTACATTGGACGCACGACACGGCATCTCATTGCACACATTAAAGACTGCTATGAATCACGGGAAAGTGGTGGCGTCGATAAACTTCACTGTCAAAGATTGGTGGGAATTGATTCAGAACGATTTTCTACCTTAAAAATAGCACTGGGATAATTAATGAATGAAAGGTTTTCATCTCTGATATTAACGCCTTTGTTTCACTGGCGGATGTGTGGAGGGGGAGTACGGGGTCAAGTGTCGGGTTGGTGGAGGTGACGTCTTGTGGTGCCGATGAGGAGACGAGTGGCCTCTCGGGGAATCAAGACCACTCTATGAACCCATCGGGAATCACGCTATTTGATTGAAGAACTCATTGAAGTGACAAATAGGCACGAGGGCAATGGCTCATCCCTTCGCGAAATCTCGTTTCTCCGCAAGATCGCGTGTGTGTGTCAATGCTAGGGGTCATTAACTCTCATTTTGCGATGCCCTTATTGTAGTGATATTCAATTGCCATGACTGTGAATGGCTTACGCCGCCATTCTGCTGAAATGTCGACGATTGCTTTCTTACCAGAACTATTGACTTTAAATAAGAGATCAATAAATCATCTGAAATGGACTTGCGTGGTATTTTGCAGTTATGCCGAGAATAATAATTTCAAAAAACTTATGCGGTGTATAGAAATCGAACACAATTATAGAGTTCGTTCATTGTTTTTCCTATTCTTCGACAAATCAATCTACTTCCCCTGACCGGGTTTGTCATGACCGCCCATAGCACCGACGGTAGGACATGTATTAGATGCGAATTAGAGACTCAAGATTTCTAATTTGTCATTGTGCCGAGTACTATTCAATTAATTTGATTGTTATCGACGGTCTTTTCTTTGTTCTTCTTTTCCCATGAAAACAAAAGTTAAACCAGTTTAGGTAGTTATTATGTTATTCTGCGTCGTTATGTAAAGAGGGGATATCTGTTTCTTGCACACGTTGCAACAGTTTCATGTAAAGGTTGTACGCCTCGATAGAAGATAATGTTAAAGTCAATACCACATGAACATGCCATCAACATGTGACGCCGTAGTGTGAGGTGCAGGTTGTTTTCATGAAATTCAATATAGAAGCTCATGTTCATGCCAGACTATGACGTAATTGTTATCATCTACACGCTGTATATGTCAAAATTTGATTTGACTATTTGTGTGATTGTAATCTGTACTTGTAAACATGAAAACCGGCCTTGGCGCACGCGCTGCTCAGTCTGACACCCTACCGGCTGACCTAACCGTGCTTCATAGGGATACGTGGCGTTTCAATAGGCCGGTCTCTGAATTCATGAGACCCTTTTAGCCAAATTAGTTAAAGAAGGGCCAAGACCCATCCTTCTCAGGAATGTCGTCGAATGTCTGGGCATTATCTAGAACACACTCACTGCCACTACAGGACTCCACTCCGGTGGGTTTGGCTGCGGTAAGACATGAATTGGGGGGATGGACTTCGCGACCAATGTTGACCGTGCATCTCTGCCTAGAGGGCGCCACCTCGTGAGATCCTATGTAGTCTCATCATTAGAGGCCTCGGCCTGAAATATCTGGGTGGCCGATGTCACCAGTTGGCAGGGTATTGCCGCATAAGGCGCTAAACTCTTTTTTATTCCTAATTGAATTGAATTTTCAATCGCCTTTTTTGCCCGTGAAAATTGGAAGGATGACGTTATTTGCACCAAACCAACAACATCACAAGCAATTACCATAAAGGAATAGCGTTGCGACCTTGAACTGTTGGCAGGAGACTGAATTACTATAAGTGCAACTCATCATTTGGTGTATTTAGGCAGGTCTCTCCACAAGGTCAGACAATCTCAGTCACACCGACCGCGGTCTCGACTTGCCCAATTATTGTCTGTTAGTCTGAATCTCGCTGGGTGTCGGACAGCTCGATTCGGCAGCACTTACGGGACACTCTCTCTTCCTCCTGTGGCCGCGTGGTGTCGCCGCGATCGCTGTTGGCCGTGACTGCACAGCTACGCACCCGAGGACGGGGAGATCACACTGAGCCTTCTGGGTAATATACTTGATAATGACCGCCCGGGGGCAGGGTACCATAGACAATGGGATTGCGCGTGAAGGAATGTGAGGTGCATCTGTATCCCATCGCTGCCCGACCGCCCCCCCCCCTTCCCTCTGTGACACATCTCTCCTTTGTTACCCGGCTCCACCACCACCCTCACGATGTGTGTGCATGGATGAAGGTGGAGATGTGTGGGTGTGGGGGGGGGGGGCATTAATAGTCTACATCTGTTACAGTAATACATTAACACATTATGCACACATCCGTGCCAGCATAGTTCCGACCTTGAAATTTGAAACTCTTTCCTTCGGAAGGGAGGGCGTTAAAACATTGCTATGACATCATTCTTTTGTTACAAGTGTTGATTCTTATCTACGAATCAACACTTTTATGAGCCTATTTTGTTCCACCCGAGGCTGGGCGTAACATATTGCTCACTATTACACGAGTAGAAAAGTACAGCTTCTTCGCCATCACCAAGGTGTATCCACGGCCATAGGAAATGGAATGACTTTGTTTTAGGCCACTTTTGTGCACACGACGATGAAGGATGAATATATGAACTATGCCCCAGTGACCAGGATTCGAACCCGGACCTAATCATCCACGCCCCCCCCCCCCCCCCCGCGGCAAATAGATCATTGGCTCGAAATCACGCCCTTTAAGCAGCATTACACACCAAATCATTTAAACCACGAACAATGTTATATTTAATGATCAGGCGGTTAGAGTTGGTCCACATGTTATCTGTCATTGATTATGGTCGCTCTGGGTCTCCCTTCCGCGCAGAGGAAGCCCACGCCGAACTGGGGATGGGTGGAGATGGGGGTGGCAATGAAACCTGTACCAGAGTATATCCAGCGAGTATCGAAGGTATAGCCTGCGTACACCCATGGCCCATTCGGTGTACATTCTGGTACATATGTATCCAGTGTATATATCCAGGGTGTATCCAGCATGTATCCACGGTGCATCCGACATGTATCCATGATATATCCAGGATGTATGTATACGAATAACCTTGTTGCGGTTTTGCAACAAGTTACGTATATCCTCCGTGTATGGGACCCGCATGACCTTCTCCTATGAATCCGGATAATCCACTACAGTAACATAAGAAAAGAAATGACAGAGAAGCTCAATCGATGGTCATATCCTCATTGATTCGGGGTTGTATTTGGCTTCTATCCTGGGATGTTTAGCTGCACCCATGTCGCCGGCCTTTTTACAAACAAAGACCGCAGTATAGTGTCACTCGATCATCCACAACAACGAGTCAATGTCGTCTCCAAGTGATATGTAGTGAGGAAATGTTTGAGCTCAAGAAATGCATTATATTTGTAGCAAACGTTAGGCGTGAGTAATACGTGAGCTATGCTGAACCAAAGTTTTGCCTTTACAAGGAACAACGGCCAGCAAAATGAACTCATATGGGGGACTTGATGGCACTATTATGACTTTGACATGTGGACTGATGGTAAGTCTAAAATAGACAGATGCTCACTCCTACCCATCCCTCCCCCATTCACGGTTGAGTCCATTTTCCTCAATCGTGAGTATGAAATTGACAATCATAGCTGATGACAGGTACAAGTTCGCAGCACTCATCTCTGAAACTGACAACAAAGTGACATGATGCTTTGTTCATTGTTTGTCCGACATAACGCACGCGGACGACATTTTTTCATTACATGATTGGATCATGAAGCAAGAGTGACGTCAGTGAATGATTGACGCCTGGATCGGTCTATTGCCAATAGGTGACATGTTGTAAGTAAGAGAAAACACTCGAAAGTTGTTTTTTGTTTGACCACTTGCAGTAATATATATATTTGTTTAACAATTAAAGTCAAGTGATTAATAAGTTGGCTATGTGGGAACAAATCTACTGCGCACATACTTGATATTAGGGTAAATCGGGTACACATGGTCTGGGCTTATGCGGCCTCGAGCCATCGTTCTAACTCATGTCAAATTGGTCTCACATATGGGCATTCAAAGAGAAGGTTCTCAATTGTTTCTGACGAAACTGAGCAGAAAACACACATCACTGAAGTACCTAGTTTACTTCTGTACAAGAAGATAGTTGCCGATGTCGTTGTTCAGAATCCATTCGGATGACGCCTCTTGTATTCTCAACAACGAATCTACACTTTCTCGTGTTTTCTCCTTACCAGAATGGGGCACGAGATGGGCACCCGCGCCCAACAGGACACCTTGCTACAGTGTAATGTCGCCCCATCACTTCCCTTAATCTGCCCCTAGCTCGGCCACTGCGCTGACAGTGTCTGCTGAAGCCGGTCCTCTTCCCCAGCAGTGAGCCGTGTCAAGGTCATAGGGCCAGCTCGTGGGGCAGGGAGGGGAGGGGTGCAGTCATGACGAATGGTCACGACCAGTTCTTCACGTCGTGACATTCACATGACCATTGGAGGCTGAGCGAGATTTCGGTCACCAGACTCCAGCCACCTATTAACCATGTCTCATCCTGCGTCCTTGACCTGTGTACCCTGCATTCCCCGTCAATCTGCGTGGACCGGATTCCAAGGGCAAAAGCCTTCATCATTTCTCCCAACCAATCAGCGAGCCCCTATTCATTCTGCCATTTTTTGCCCTCGCGCCTATCCGTCGCTCTGACAAATTCATCCAATGAATCTCTTCCGAATAAATTCACATGATGTCAGATTACGTCAGGACCCATCTTCGCTCGTAAACAAATTGCCCGGCTTCAAGATTCCTGGAAACGGCCTTGTCGTGCCTCAAGCTTGTCTCAAATGTGATTGCGTCTTCCGCCATCGAAGACGCCTCCAAGCGACTCTTCTTAAGAGTGACGTCGGTAGGCAATTTGGAGGCAAATCTGCAAAATCTGCAGGCAAATCCGTGCCTGCCATGGGCTGTCAATGGTTCTCGTTGTCTACAATTAGCTGCCTATAGCTCTCAATGTTTAGCATATACTGTCAATGGTTCTCAGTGCCTATCATGGCTATCAATGGCTCACAGTGCCTGTTATGGCTGTCAATGGCTCACAGTGCCTGCCATAGGCTGTCAATGGTTCTCGTTGTCTACAATTAGCTGCCAATGGCTCTCAATGTTTAGCATAGACTGTCAATGGTTCTAAGTGCCTATCATGGCTATCAATGGCTCACAGTGCCTGTCATGGGCTGTCAATGGCTCTCAGTGCCTGTCATGGGCTGTCAATGGCTCACAGTGCCTGTCATGGGCTGTCAATGGCTCTCAGTGCCTGTCATGGGCTGTCAATGGCTCACAATGCCAGCAATGGGCTGTCAATGGCTCACACTGCCTGTCATGGGCTGGCAATGGCTCACAGTGCCTGCCATGGGCTGTCAATGGCTCACACTGCCTGTCATGGGCTGGCAATGGCTCACAGTGCCTGCCATGGGCTGGAGATGGCTCCCAGTGCCAGCAATGTGCTGTCAATAGCTCACACTGCCTGTCATGGGCTGGCAATGGCTCTCAGTGAATGCAATAGGCTGTCAATGGATCTCAGTGCCTGCAATGGGCTGTCAATGACTCACATTGCCTACCATGGGCTGTCAATGCCTTTCATTGTCTACCATGCACGACTTATAATTATTATACACCATATTGGAAAAAAGCGTGACTGACCCAAAGAGTTCTGGGAAATATTTTGGTGTTATCTTGATTGTTTCTATGGAGATAAAAACGTTATTTCCAGGTTATTGGCAAGGCATGCATAAAATTAATGAGAGCGTCTAATTTACATTCAGATTGCGTAACTTTTCCGTTACAGACATGACAATATTGCATGTTTAAGTTACTACAAGATACGTTGTCATGCGATGACGCCATCAGGACATCTTGCAAAGAACAAAATAATACACAGAATGCATTGCAAATCGTGGCGCCTAGTGGCATAATCTGAACTATGATTTGCAAAGTAGTCTCTCGTTGCTTACCATGGGCTGTTAATGGCTCACAGTGCCTGCCATGGGCTGTCAATGACTCACAGGGCCTGTCATGTTCAGTAGCTGTCAATGGTTCTCAATGGCTATCAGTCTTTCTGTGGCTATCAATGGTACTCAATGGCCGCCAATGGCTGTCAATGGCTCGCAGCGCCTGTCCGTGGATATCAGTGCCTCTCATTAGCTGCTATGTATACCGGTTTTCCTCCTACGCGTCCACAGATGGCTTGCATCAAATATGAATAAGACGTTATCGTGGCAAAATTGTGACTGTTTACCCTCGGCTTAGTCTTGCGACGTGGGACCAGCTAGCCTGGACCCGCACTACAACTAATTAATATTGAAGAGCCTCATCACCTCGCTGAACGGTGCGGAATAGCCGTCCTAATAAAATTTGCTTCCTGCCAGTAGCGGCGGCTGCGTCGGTCCCCGCAGGCCCCGGCATTACAGAGGCGGGTGTGCTGTAAAAGGAATTTTTGTACATCAGCGCACCGCTGGAAGGGCCATTTTGTTCTCTTTATTACCCGGGAGACTTCCCGACCTCTCCTGGGAACACCGAGAGGTGATTTGTGCACTAGGATTGACCTACAAGACATCTTCAAATCTCGCGACCGGCTTTACGTGGTTGACGTTGGCGGCGCCATGGGTTCGTCCATTCGTAGATGGGGTTAGCCACTGTGATGCTCAGTGGTGGCACTTATAGTGTGGCCGTTTGGGGCCTGGAGGGGATAGAGAGGGGGCTTGGGTTCGGTGGGGCTAGGAATGAAGGTAAAGGTGGCTGAGGGGAGAACTACTTTAGACCAGCTTCTGACCGCTGGACTCTGGTTGGTTCCAACATAGACGTCTGTACGCGGGGAGACGATATCCTTCCCTCGGGTTTAACGTCAAATGACTGTGACCCCGGCAACAAAATATGTCCACCCATCATTTATTATGGCAGTGAGTTCACTAGAAGCAGAAGCACCCGTGCCGTGACACCTCATCAACCCTTAAATTAAGGACCGTAATGTGGTGTTTACAGAGGCTATATAACATCAAACCTGAAGTAAGCAGGGCAATTACCATTTTAATGTTTCCCTTTGCAGGACGTTTACAGTTTCGAGTTATGGCAAGCAAGACGTTCGCCATCTTGGCGAAGCATGTCACGATAGATATATGTTAAGGCAGTCTCACGTCTCTGCTCGTGACACCGTATTACAAGGGTGTCATAAATCCGTGGTGTAGTGTTACCATCACTTCGCTCTGTCTTGAGAGTTTTTTTAAATTCCTTTGCCGCTAAGTTCAGTAAAGTGAAGCCGAATATGACATTGGCAATATTATTGTAAAGAAAATGTCAGAACAACATTTTTTGATCGTGTGTACTTCACCCATTATTGGCATATCGAATTTGTTATCTATCTCAAAAAGTAGTCTCAACGCGCAGCCAATTTTGTAACAAGGGACACTTTGACCAGACGTAGGTCTTCCACGAAATCGCTCCAACCGTACGTCAGAATAAAAAGACAGTTCCGGTGTGAAGTTCAATGAAATTTCTTTGAAGATAATGTTCGAAAATAAAAACGTTTCTGCACTTCGTATATCGCAGATATTCATTTAGCATACCGTCAATAGTGGATCAATCTCCATAGCGATAGATCGCAGAGATTGAGACTGAGAACCTGTCCATATGTCAACATGCGATGTAGCCAATCCCCCGCCCCTGATGACCGTCACGAAGGCGATCTTAATTGGTTATTGATATGACTTACATTGTGTTCATTTCGGGCTCTTATGTTATTTTGTGGTAAATAATCTTTCACTTTTGGCATCGTATGTCGTCGGAAATAGTTCGTTCCTACGTTCCAATATTTTTCTTAGGTGGCCAGCAGGCTTTAACTGATTACTGCTAACCAAGTGTGCGTGATAAGAGAATTTTTATTACTGTTAGTGGTATTTTGGGGGTGGTTAAATAAGTGCATGTAACGCCAATCTTAAGAAGTGGGGCAAACGCGAGTCAGCCAACTGCGACTTGTGCCCTGGAGTCCAAGACATACCACACCTCCTATTTCAATGTTGTCACGCGAGGAAGGTGTGGTCTGTCCGGAGTCGTTTGATTAAGCCAATACATCTCCAAGATATATATATGGGCCGCGACAATAAAACTGAAGATCTGGTAGTAACATTGGTAGCATATTTATTATATAAAGAATGGTTAGTGTCTGTCAATGATGACAAACCACGTCTTTGGGAGAATTCCATAAGGTTTTTTACTCACGAACTAGCATCAAGGGCATCACTGTATGCAAACACGATTAAACAGCAAGATACCATAACGCTACTAAAGCGACTATCCGTAGAATATAGAAAGTAATGCATACTGAACTGAATTTAATCAGACTGATGAACTGATGACCTGTCCCCAGTTCATTTGGTTTTAACAACACCCTGCATATGTTGCAGAACACCATATCATAATAGACTTGTCATTTATGTTTCCTTGCAGCATGAATAACCTGTTTTTTTTTTAAATATTTATTTGCATCTGATTTTTGTTGCCAGACGACACTGAAGACTCGTCTAGTCCGCTTGACCGCAGGTCCATCATTTGCACCCAAGTGACAGCCTTTCGGTCCTCTTCTATTCACGACACTTCATTGGCGCACCCTACATGAAGGATATCCATGTAACTCAATACTGACGGAACATCCATCACTTCCTTCACAATTTGTCCCATGAAAGAAATACATTAAACAACTGCTTGCTCGCCCAAAACGGGCGTCGTTAGAAAAGAAATGGCGTTGCGATGAGAGATTGCAATGTTGTATAGCCATAAACTCTATGTTAGAGAGACATTATGGAACTGAAAACATACATAACTTACATGTTCTACACAACAGCCACAATGTTATTAGCTAAGGCGTTCGATACACGAAAGAACCATAGCAGAGAATTATTAGGCTATGCGTTTAACGTTTCTGACATCCTGGTGTTATCGTCTTGTAGAAAACTATTTTCGGCCTCTTCATTTTATGTACGTGTGAAATCTATTCCCAATGTAAGATTGCATTACTAATATGCTTTTATGTTGCTCGCTACGAATTCGTAATGATAAGCTGGCTCGCCCGTAGCTTGTTGCCTGGCAAGAAAACAGAACACAATGTATGGAATTGGAAAGGGCAAATTTATTTGCCGAGTGAGAAAGACACTACATGACAAGCAAATTGTCAAATTAATTAAATAAATGTGGCGGAACACTTCGCCACTAACTGGCGGAACACTTCGCCAGTAATTGGCGGAACGCATCGCCAATAAATGTGAATAGACCACGTGACCCTATTATGGGTTGGCGTAACCAATTGACATGTATTGTATGAGGGGGGAACACATCGCCCTGTACGAAGGCGGAATACATCGCCATGTGCGTAGGTGGCACACATCGGCATGTACGTATGCCAAATACATTATCCAAATATATATTGACTGATCACCTTATAATTGGTAAAAGTGGATAGGCTGACAATACGTGGTAAAAGCGAAATAAAAAATGAATTAAGACCACTCAGAATTAATGTGTTGGCCTAAAATTGACATATCATTTTCAGTCAGCTTGAGTTACCACGTACAAAATTTTCAATTGAGCTGATTACTCTGATCGTTCAGCCAGGAAAGGTGAGGGGACATCCGCCACAACTGATTAGACATGACCAGATGGATGATCAGTACCCCCACCCAAGGGCGTGGCCAGCGTGAATCTTCATGTAACTTACATACACGGGATCTCACCAGTCTTTGCCGGCTGAGGAAACTCTGCTTTTAACCATTACTGCGGTGTTCAAATAGTAAATTAAATTATTCACATTTTGTTTGTAACAAATAAGTTGTGTAATTTCTTAGTCCCAGCTGTATTAAACACACATCTTTTCAGATGACATGTGGCTGATTATATGATACATGATTATCTAGGTTAGGCAAATATACTTCAGACCTTGACATCGTTGTTCGAACAATAAATGAAATTAACCATATCATGGTTGCAACAAATAAGCAAAGTCTGGTTTCTCAGCCCCGGCGGAGCTAAATACACCTACTCTACATACGGCTGGTTATAAAGGAAATGAGTACCGTGGTAGAGCAAACCCTATTCAATTCATACCGGGACCCCGGCGCATGATTGTAGAACTCATTATTCATATATAAAATATATATACTATTGTTAAGGGTCTGAAACTATACAACATATTGTTATAATTGCCTCATAATTGCATAATCGATATGGATGCGTTGGGCAAATTTTGGTCCTCAGCCCCGGCTGAGCAGAATTATTGCCTTTCACCGAAACACTTCTCATCATGCCTGCATGTTACTTACAGGCCACTTCATCCATTGTTGCCCGCACGGCTGGCATAAGTTTACTGGAATCTGAAATTATACAACATATTGTAATTCATTGAGACATCATAGCATCATAGATATGGAGGCGTTGGGCAACTTTTGGTCCTCAGCCCCGGCTGAGCAGACCTATTGCCCTTCATCAAAACACTTTTCACAATGCCTGTATGTTACTTACAGGCCACCTCATCGTTGCCCTGACAGCTATCATAATAGCAATAGGAACTAAAACTAAACAAGATATTGTATTCATCGTTATATTATCTCATAATGGATATGGAGGCGTTTTGTCAACTCTTGCTCCTCAGCCCTGTCTCATGAGACCTATTGCCTTTAACTATTTTCAGATTACCATCTTACAACTATACCGCTTAAAGGCGTCAGATAACTAGGCCGTTTTGTCTGCAATTCATAAATGAAAACAGTGCAATCAGGAAACTAGCATACTCAACTGTCGCCGTTGCTGGCTTGTGTCAGCATAGTCATTTCGTATCTCCTATATGGTAACACATGCATGATAGGTAAGTTGACACATGATCATACTCTGCCCTCCATTGTTTCTCAACATGGGAAATGAATTCTCAGTTAACAGCCAAACAAATAGAGTACAAGCCTGGTACTATATTATATAGATTTAAGCGTAATATTCGCAATTCTTCAGTAACCAGTCATAGTCATAGGTTATATATATAACAAAGACTACTCCGAATCTATTTCCAAGAGTCTGAATAGTTTGATACGTTCAAAGACTACTCCATATGCTCTAAAATATATATATATAATGCAAGAATTCAGAAATTTATCCAGAAAAGGGTCAATAATTTAGCAGCCAGGCTTCTCTGCTTACAGAACAAGTTTTGTTTCGTGGACATATCAGGTTAACATTTGGCGCCTTCCCGCAATTACTGTAACTCGTGATTCGCTTTATAATCTTTATCCGCTTATATTACATTACGACGGGTCATTGACGGGGGACTACTGCGGTAAACTGTAACGGTCACGTAAGCTTATTTGTTCTCAATTCCAATTGCCGCGTTAACATTCTAAACTGCAGCAAAGCTGCAAATCCATTGTCATGCGCAGACGGACCGATTCAAACCAGCTTAGCTTCTAGATATGTAATGCCCAGGCACTAGGTATTTTAAATACATGAGTTAATGTCAATACTTCCTATGTAAGGTAGGCGAGGGGCGTAATGTTCGTAACAGAAGCTCAAACTGATGTGCTTTATGCCATGATAGTCCTCGTCCTTGCTCATAGGGTTTTAACGAAAACTCTTAAAACCCTTAAATTCAATGCACGCCCTCAACAACACAGGCACATGTAAAACGTTGAAGCTCACATGCCAATCCTGTCGCACGAATGAGTTATTTCCCTATAGCGCTCGCATACAATGCTCACTGAAATTAACAGGTCGGGTAGTTGCTTATTTTGCTCATGGAATAATTGCTCAATCCAGTGTCAAATTACATGCAGATTTGTTTAAAGTTAAATGAACAAACTAGTAGCGTGGCACTAATATGATTGAACGTATTATAGAAATGGACGTCATGGTGTCACTGTCGCTTAGGAAAAGTTCAATTATGAATGGGTCGGTACACGAGTTGCATGAACAATCCCATCGGACATTGTGCTAGATATGCTGGCCAATGAAAGTTTTTCTGGTAAATATAAATTGACACCGATCCCATCATGTTGAATGACACGATTTTACCTTTTTTCGGACGGCGCCAGAGTAAAAGAGAATAATTGATTTTGTTAATTTCAGTGCCAGGCCAAATCTTGTTTCAATATCTTATTTTAATATTGATATATAATATCCTCCGAGATTTTGCCTCGGGGAGAATGTGATACATTAGAATGTCCGATCGCTCTCTGGTGGCTATTCTTACATCATTCACCCTCCTGGAGCATGATAAATTAAATATATAGAGGAGTTGAGCCGAGGCCTCTGGGTGATTCGTCTTGGCTGTAGTATGTCCAGTACACCCTAATGACAAAGTATAGGACAATAGTAGCAATGAACATGTAGATACAGTCGACTATAATTAGGAAAATAGTAGCCAAAAGTAAGCCAAAGATTGTACTCAAGACGGCATATGTAGCAACATTATTCATGCTCATTCATTCTGAACGAATGACAAAAACTTACATTACCGGTACATATTGAGAAATTATTTTTATCTTGATTTTAAAGACATAAGGGCCACAACGAAACGTCTTTAGACCTCTTTCTTCAAGACTGAGTTGGCCTCGTTGCAGGTAGAGGATTGAGCGCTTATTGCTCGTGGTGGCATACTAAAAAACTCTTTGACAGAATTCAACTAGAATGGTAAGTGTGAGTAGGCCCTAGCCTACTTTCTTTTGGCATACTGAACTGCTCATTGAAGTGAGCGAAACCATAAATCATTTGCCGGACAAGAAATATATTTTCAAAAGTATGGCTATGCATTACCCCAACCGATTTCCAAACCCAAATTTATTTCTAAAAACGCTTCCTTAGGTTTATTCAAATTGAAATGCACGATACCCGTTGGAATAAATTGCACCTTATAAACCTCTAAACCGAAGATCAAAGCATTAAAGTTATGTCAATAAATGTTAGGCACAAGTGTGAGTTAAAATATTATGCCTCATAGGCCCAGGGGTGTTGCAGGACCTTGACTCATAGTCAAGAAATATACTATATTGGCAAGTCTTGCCCCAGGCTTTGATAAAAAGGAGACTTGAGAAGTAGAATTGTGAATACTTGGGTTAATTATCCCTTGTATCACAATTGCTCCTTTTTATATTCTTAAAACAGTGAACCTTTAATACAATTTCTAATTGAATATAAGTGTATTTACCTCTAACCTCGTCAGCATCTGTTGTCCGAATGACCGACTGGGTATAACTTCTTGCCGCCAGTCAGCAGCCGGTCTCTCATTGGTTGACTTCAGTAAACAGCGGGTTGCTAGAAGCGTCAACGTGAAAGAGTCCATTCTTGTTTCTGTACTGGAGGGGGGTTTTGTTTCCTTACGGCCTAAATAACATCTTCGCGAACACATAGACTTAATTCTGAATTTCAGAATTGTTTTAAACTCACTCTCTGCCTTCGACTCAGCTCGCTATGGCTCCATTGTATCTCTGATGCTGCCTACTTCCTCCCGGGCTAAGCCTGACAACACAAGGTAAAAAGGGTATAAAGGGGATATGTTTTTGCTGTATTAAATACACAGAGCTCGTTTTTTTTATGTTTTATTCTTGAAAGTTATAATGATGCAAGAAATTACAGCTGATTTGACCGTTTTTCAAAAATCTTGAACATTGTCCGGAGCTTGCGTAGCACCGCCGTGCTAGTTCACCATGTTTGCTATCGTCAAGCCGTGTTCTGCCCATAGTGATGTCAGGCTTTGCCAACGCCTACGAAGACAAATCCATTCAGATACATCACTATTACCACAGATAAAAACGCTGGCATTATTTGATAATAACTGTCAATCTTGAGTGGGCGGGTGGCAACTAGAATCGCTCTCACTAAAGGATTACCCACCTTTTAACGTGGGAAAACTCATCAGCCCCTGTCAGTTTCGATCTTCGGTCTCCGCTCCGTCAGTCGACTGATTATCGCTCATTTGCTGATCCGGCGTGATGGATTAGGCGCATTTATTTCGTAGCCCGGGAATATTCTCGAGGTAAACCGAATACGCACATTAGGCATCGGTTTACCGCCAGACAGTGCACCGTTCAAAACAGCAAGGGGCATTCGGGAGAAAATGGTGGCTGATTAAAAAGTGATTGTCTAGGGTGGTTCCATTGCCCCAAAATGAACTGGACAATACCCGGTAAGAACATTTCATTGACATTAGGCGTAGGTCGGGAAGAGGCTGAGTATACCGGGCGGCCTACCGGTCCTGGCCCAAATAAATGTGCCCATTGCTAGGCAGCATCTCGAGCCGCCGGCGTCACGTGACTAATAACCCAGACCAGTAACTTGCGCCCGCCACAAGGTGGCGTACCAGCTCACACCAGCAGATTTTTTGGGGCATTTTCATGATCTGTTGATGGATTAAATGGGCTCCTCCACAGCTGATGTTTTTTGTCACTGTTATTTTAACTACGCACGCGCCGTACTGGCAGTGGCGATGAGTCACTTATCGTCTTAATACACCTTCATTCCCACAGGATAAGCTAATAAATATCAGAGACAGACAATGATAGAGCACCAGGGAAGGCCGATGTGATCAAACCAAGATAAATATAACATCCAACGTAGTGGCGTGATGCTCGCGAGTCGTAACGAACGACATAATATCCGCCTAGGTGTAGTCTAGAGATCAGTGTTGTCTACCATGCCACGCGGCCAAGGTTGTCGACTCCCCTATGGCCTACCATGCCATGTGGCCTAGACGGTCCACTCCCATATGGCCTACCATGTCATGTTGCCTAGGTTGTCGACTCCTCTGCGGCCTACTATGTCATGTGGCCTAGGTTGTCGACTCCTCTGCGGCCTACCATGTCATGTGGCCTAGGTTGTTGACTCCCCTGCGGCCTACCATGTTATGTGGCCTTGAGAGCTGATCTAAGCTGATTTGTGGCTGCAGGCTCCGACGGTTCTTCCATGTTTGGGCGAACCATTGTTTCCGCGTAGCTCACGTATGACTTAATCCTAGCATTTACAACAATATTACATCTAATGGGTTCTAAGCTGGCAGATGGACCAGCTTCAGTCAGCTATTTTATTGTTTTCGGAAGCGAGTGCTGCGCTGTTCATCTCAAAATGACTCTTCAGTCTACGGGGAACCGTAGTTCAAGTCCGAGAAAAAACAACCAAGAGTTCATTAAAAAAAGATATGCACTTGGCTTGTTCCTCGTCCATTGTTTATCAAGAATGTCCTGTTACATGGGCATTCTCATTGACATAATCCTGTAATTAAACAAATGTCCAGCATTGCTAACGGTGATACAGGCTGGGATCCACATTTTGTAGCCGCATCTGCGTCGAGGATCAATTTACTGCCGGTGAGGGAAGGACAAATCCTATCATCAAACTTCAGTACTCGTTATCAGACACTTAAGAACACTAAAAAAGATGAGTTGGTTGTTTTTGCATTCTTAAATGGCTGTTGAATGTAGTGAATGCCACATTTAATATCAATTTATCATGACCTTAAGTAGAGGCCCGTTTTAGGATGAGCCTCTGGACGCAATGCTGTTCATTCATACACGCTCTCTCCAGGCATGGATTGCTCCAAAATTTTGCAATCTGAAAAATCGCATCTCCTCTTCGCGAGATTTCGTCCAGCGGGTCGTTATCTGACGACGGCACCAGGCGTCACTCCCCGGGCCTTCGAGGACACCATCACACCACCTCTTCCAGCGTTACCACTTTCGGCACGGACCATTCAGCATGACCATGTCCCTCGCATGCCGGAAGGCAAGAACCTCTGCCTTCGACACGCTCGGGTCGGAGAAACGGAGCGCCACCTACCGCATGGGAAGTTGACAGTTCAAGTGTAAGCTTGTGCAAAAATTTATCATATTTCATTTCGTTCTTTAAGTGTTGTTTGTTTTTATATTTGATGTATTGCGTGCAAAGCCTTTACAAAACTGTTCGATTGCGTCCCGTTAAACCACGTAGCGGGAAGCTATTGACGTCATGCAAATGCTAATTTAGAAGCTATATGGGGCTTACTTTAGATGTGGAGACTGCCTGGCCAGCCAGCGCGGTGGACTTAGATAACACGAGTCCCTGTGACTTCCCCCGAGGGTTATCAAATCCTATTTCTGAGACGGCCAGCCTTGGCAGATGTCGAGGGCATAGACGGCGGAGTTGCCTGATAACAATCTGAGGACTGACGCTCGGCGAAGGTGGACAGAGTCAGCTGAGACCCCAGCCGTGATGTTCTTTGGTCCCGTCCTCTGTACAGAGGGAGAATGTCGGTCACAGGCGACGGGTGCTGCTTCACGATTGCAGTGGACACGCCCGGGATCACGGCCCCTGTTGTCAGTGTTTTCTGGGAGATGTCTTAACTGTGGGTAAAGCTCAGGGCACAGCTGAACTAGTTCCCCTGGATCGTGCGGCGTGACAAGCTTCGCTAAGTGGCGCTGCGCAAACTCCGCGTTTACCGCTGCTGTCGATCTGCGGCAAATTTCAAGATTAACTGAAAAACGGTCAAGTCACCTGTAATTTCTTGCCATATTATAATTGTCAAGAATAACACATAAAAATAACGAAATCTGTGTATTTAATACAGCACAAAACATCTTGTATCCTTTCGAAAAAGTTATAATTGTGACTGAACCCATTTTTTGTCATCACCTGGTACCGTGTGTTATTAAGTGGGCTGGTTCCCCGGCACTACTTTGTAGAAATGCGCGGCGCATTCTTTGCTTGAGTCGAGGGTTAAACACCCTAAGTTTGACATCTACACATTTGAGGAGGCGGGGGAGGGGGGAGGTTTAAAGCCCTTTGAACCCCCCCCCCCACCCCACCGCCATGTATCCACCCCAGCAGCCCTTATCCCTCTCGCAAGCAACACATACTGATTCGATTGTGGTTTAAGCGCAGTGGATGCTAGCCTGTGGTGTGTGTGGAGGATGACGGTCCCACGTGACTCGTTGTCTACGCCGGGCTCTTTTCATTGGACGCACGACACGGCATCTCATTGCACACATCAAAGACTGCTATGAATCACAGGAAAGTGATGGCGTCGATAAACTTCACTGTTAGAGATTGGTGGGAAATGATTCAGAACGATTTTCTACCTCCGTTGCCAACAAAAATAGCACTGGGGTAATTAATAAATGAAAGGTTTTCATCCCTGATATTAACGCCTTTGTTTCTGTGGCGGATGTGTGGAGGGGGAGTACGGGGTCAAGTGTCGGGTTGGTGGAGGTGACGTCTTGTGGTGCCGATGGGGAGACGAGTTGCCTCTCGGGGAATCAAGACCACTCTATGAACCCACCGGGAATCACACTGTTTCATTGAAGAACTCATTCAAGTGACAAATATAGGCACGAGGGAGACGTCTCATCCCTTCGCGAAATCTCGTCTCTCCGCAAGATCGCGTGTGTGTGTCAATGCTAGGGGTCATTATCTCTCATTTTGCGATGCCCTTACTGTATTGATATTCAATTGCCATGACTGTGAATGGCTTACGCCGCCATGCTGCTGAAATGTCGACGATTGCTTTCTTACCAGAACTATTGACTTCGAATAAGAGACCAATCAACCATCTGAAATGGACTTGCGTGATATTTTGCGGTTATGCCGCGAATAATCATTTAAAAAAATGGGTGAGTGTGTAGAAATAGAACACAATTATAGAGTTTGTTCGTTATTTTGCTTATTCTTCGACAAATCAATGTACTTTCTGTTAGCGTTTTTTCACCGTTATATATACACCGATATGTGACGCCGTGGTGCTATGACATGTGACAGAACCCCTGTTTGTCACGACCCCCTATAGCACCGACGGTAGTACATGTATTAGATGCGAATTAGAGACTTCAGATTTCGAATTGTGCCGATTACTAGTCCATTATTTTGATTGTAAGCGACGGTCTTTCTTTGTTCTTCTTGTCCCATGCAAACAGACGTTAAACCAGTTTACGTAGTTATTATGTTATTCTGCGTCGTTATGTAAAGAGATAACATCTGTTTCTTGCACACGCTGCAGCAGTTTGATGTAAAGGTTATACACATCGATAGAAGATAATGTTAATCAATACCAGATGAACATGCAATTATGTGACGCCGTAGTGTGAGGTGCTAGTTGTGCTCATGAATATATAAGCTCATGTTCATGCCAGATAATAATGTAATTGCTATTATCAAAACGCCGTAGATGTACAATTTGATTTGATTACTTGGGTGAATGTAATCTGTACATGTTAACATGACAACCGCCCTTGGCGCATGCGCTGCTCAGTGTGACGCCCTACCGGCTGAAAGAACCGTGCTTCATAGGGATGCGTGGCGCTTGAATTTTGCCGGTCTCTCAACTCATGAAGCCCGTTACTCGCCAAATTAGTTGCAATTAGGCCCACACCCATCTTTCTCAGGATTGTAGGCGAATGTCACGACGTCACGCTTCTTCGAGAGACCACACCCACTGCCGCCACAGGAGTCCACTGGGTGGGTTTGGCGGTTGTAACACCTGATTTGGGGGGAGGGGGGGGAGGGGGTGGACTTTGCGACCAATGTTGCCCGCGCGTCTCTGTCCAGAGGGCGCCACCTCGTGAGATCCTATGTAATCTGATCATTAGTCGCCTCGGCCTGAAATACCTGGGTGGTCGATGACACCGGAGGATTGCCGCAAGAGGCACTAAACTGTCTTTTATTCCTAATTGAATTGAAGTTTCAATCGCCTTTTTAACCGGTTCATAATAACAAAATTGGAAAGAGGACGTTATTCGCACCAACACAACATCAGAAGCCATTACCATAAAGGAATAGTGTTGCGACCTTGAACTGTTGGCGCGAGACTGCATTACTATAAATGCAACTCACCATTTGGTGTCTTTAGGCAGGGCTCTCCACAAGGTCAGACAATCTCAGTCACACCGACTGCGGTCTCGACTTGCCCAATTATCGTCTGTTAGTCTGAATCTAGCTGGGTGTCCGACAGCGCTATCCGGCAGCACTTACGGGACACTCTCACTTCCTCCGGTGGCCGCGTGGTTTCGCCGCGATTGCTGTTGGCCGTGACTGCACAGCTATGCATCGGTCAATATTACTGAGGACGGGGAGATCACACTGAGCCTTCTGGGTAATGTACTTGATAAAGACCGCCTGGGGGGCAGGATACTATAGACAATGGGATTGCGCGTGTAGGAATGTGAGGTGCATCTGTATCCCATCGCTGCCCGACCCCCCCCCCCACCCCCCTCCCTCTGTGACACATGTCTCCTTTGTCACCCTACTCCACCACCACCCTCACGTTGTGTGTGTATGGATGGGATGGCGGGGGGTGGTGGGGGTATGGGGGGGGGGGCAGGGTATTGACTTGTGCATTAATAGTCTACATCTGTTACAATAATACATTAACACATTATGCACACATCCGTGCCAGCATAGTTCGGACCTTGAAATATCAATCTTTCCTTCGGAAGGGACGGCAAGAATGGGGCAAGAGATGGGCACCCGCGCCCAACAGAACACCTTACAGTGTAATGTCACCCCATCACTTCCCTTAATCTGCCCCTAGCTCGGCCACAGCGCTGACAGTGTCTGCTGAAGGCTGGTCTTGTCCCCCAACAGTGAGCGGACTCTGTGTCAAGGCCATAGGGCCAGCTAGTAGGGCAGGGAGGGGAGGGGTGCAGTCATGACGAATGGTCACGACCAGTTCTTCACGTCGTGCCATTCACATGACCCCTGGAGGCTGAGCGAGATTTCGGTCACCAGACTCCAGCCACCTAATAACCATGTCTCATCTTGCGTCCTTGACCTGTGTACCCTGCATTTCCCGGCAGTCTGAGTGGACCGGATTCCAATGAGAAAAACCTTCATCATTTCTCCCAACCAATCAGCGAGCCCCCAGTCATTCTGCCCTTTTTTGCCCTCGCGCCTATCCGTCGCTCTGACAAATTCATCCAATGAATCTCTTCCAAATTAATTCACATGATGTCAGATTACGTCAGGACCCATTTTCGCTCGTAAGCAAATTGCCCAGATTCAGGATTCCTGGAAACGGCCTTGGCGTGCCTCAAGCTTGTCTCAAATGTGATTGCGTCTTCCGCCATCGATGACGCCTCCAAGCGACTCTTCTTAAGAGCAACGTCGGTAGGCAATTTGGAGGCAAATCTGCAAAATCTGCAGGCAAATCCGTGCCTGCCATGGGCTGTCAACGGTTCTCGCTGTCTACAATGAGCTGCCAATGGCTCTCATTGTCTAGCATAGACTGTCAATGGCTCATAGTGCCTGCCATGAACTGTCAATGGCTCTCAGAGCCTGCCGTGGCCCGTCCATGATTCCCAGTACCTGTCATGGGCTGTCAGTGGCTCACAGGGTCTACCATGGACCGTCAATGGCTCACAGTACCTGCCATGAACTGGCAATGGCTCTCAGGGCCTGTCATGGGCTGTCAGTGGCTCACAGGGTCTACCATGGACCGTCAATGGCTCACAGTACCTGCCATGAACTGGCAATGGCTCTCAGGGCCTGTCATGGGCTGTCAATGGCTCTCATTGTCTACCATGTGATGTCAATGGCTCTCAGGGCCTTCATGGGCTGTCAATGGCTCTCATTGTCTACCATGTGATGTCAATGGCTCTCAGTGCCTGCCATGGGCTGGCAATGGCTCTCAGGGCCTGTCATGGGCTGTCAATGGCTCTCATTGTCTACCATGTGATGTCAATGGCTCACAGTACCTGCCATGAACTGGCAATGGCTCTCAGGGCCTGTCATGGGCTGTCAGTGGCTCACAGGGTCTACCATGGACCGTCAATGGCTCACAGTACCTGCCATGAACTGGCAATGGCTCTCAGGGCCTGTCATGGGCTGTCAATGGCTCTCATTGTCTACCATGTGATGTCAATGGCTCTCAGGGCCTGTCATGGGCTGTCAATGGCTCTCAGTGCCTGCCATGACTCTCAATGGCTCTCAGGGCCTGCCATGACTCTCAATGGCTCTCAGGGCCTGCCATGGGCTGCCAATGATTCAGAGTGCCTGCCCTCGGCTGTCAATGGCTCACAGTGTCTACTATGGGCTATCAGTGACTCACAGGGCCTGTCATTGGCTGTTAATATGTCTTAGTACCTGTCTCTGACTCTCATTGGCTGTCAATGTCGTTCAATACCTGTCAGTGCTATCAGTCTTTCTCTGGCTGTCAGTGGTTCTCGGTGGTTGTCGATTACCCTCAGTGTCAAAGGCCCGCCGTGGTTGTCACTGACCCAGCGCCTGTCATGTAGCTATCATGTAAACCGGTTTTCCTCCCACACGTCCACATATGGCCTGCTTTAAATACGAATATCGCGTTATCGCTGAAAAATCGTGACTGTTTACCCTCGGCTTAGTCTCGCGACGTGGGACCAGCTAGCCTGGACCCGCACTACAATTAATTATTAATGAAGAGGCCCATCACCTCGCTAAACGGTGCGGAATAGCCGTCTTAATAAAATGTCCTTCCTGCCAGTAGCGGCGGCTCCGTCGGTCCAGCAGGCCGCAGCATTACAGTAGCGGGAGTACTGTAATGGGAATCTTTGTAAGTCAGCACACCGCTGGAAGGGCCATTTTGTTGTCTTGACAGGTTTATTACCCGGGAGACTTCCCGACCTCCCCTGGGAACACCCTGTGATTTGTGCACTTGGATTGACCTACAAGACACCTTCAAATCTCGCGACCGGCTTTACGTGTTTGACGTTGGCGGCACCATGGGTTTGTCCATTCGTAGATGGGGTTAGCCACTGTGATGCTCAGTGGTGGCACTTATAGTGTGGCCATTTGGGGCCTGGAGGGGCTAGAGAGGGGGCTTGGGTTCGGTGGGGCTAGGAATGAAGTTAAAAGTGGCTGAGGGGAGAACTACTTTTAGACCAGCGTCTGACCACTGGACTCTGGTTGGTTCCAACATAGACGTTTATACGCGGGGAGACGATATGCTTCCCTCGGGTTCAACGTCAAATGACTGTGACCCCGGCAACAAAATATGTCCACCCATCATTTATTGTGGCAGTGAGTTCACCAGACGCAGATTGCCACCCGTGCCACCTCCTCAACTCTTAAGGACCGTAATGTGGTGTTTACAGAGGCTATATAGCCTCAAACCTGAAGTAAGCAAGGCAATTACCAATTTAATGCTTCACTTTGCAGAACGTTTACAGCTTCGAGTTATGGCAAGCCAGACGTTCGCCATCTTGGCGAAGCATGTCACGATAGATATATGTAAAGGCAGTCTCACGTCTCTGC
Source organism: Arenicola marina (assembly GCA_964019135.1). NCBI lineage: Eukaryota > Metazoa > Annelida > Polychaeta > Arenicolidae > Arenicola > Arenicola marina. The sequence continues at coordinate 46,681,396 of OZ025249.1, forward strand.
TCGAGACACCTTATTACAAGGGTGTCGTCAATCCGTATTGTAGTGTTACCGTGACTTCGCTCTGTATGGAGCGTTTTTTTAAATTCTTTTTTCCGCTAAGAAAGGCAGTCTCACGTCTCTGCTCGTGACACCTTATTACAAGGGTGTCGTCAATCCGTATTGTAGTGTTACCATGACTTCGCTCTGTATGGAGCGTTTTTAAAAATTCTTTTTTCCGCTAAGTTTAGTAAAGTGAAGCCGAATATGACTTTGGCAATATTAGGGTAAAGAAAATGTCTGCACAAAGTTGTTTTGATCGTGTGTACTTCACCAATTATTGGCATATCAAATTTGTTATAACTCTCAAAAAGTAGTCTCAACGCGCAGCCGAGTTTGTAACAAGGGACACTTTGACCAGACGTAGATTTTCCACGAAATCGCTCAAACCGTACGTCAGAATAAAAAAAGCACTTCCGGTATGAAGTTCAATGAAACTTCTTTAACGATAATGTTCGAAAATAAAAACGTTTCTGCACTTCGTATATCGCAGATATTCATTTAGTATACCGTCGATAGTGGATCAATCTCCATAGCGATAGATAGGAGATACTGAGCCTGAGAACCTGCCCATATGTCAACATGCGATGTAGCCAATCCCCCGCCCCTTACGACCGTAAGGAAGGCGATCCTAATTGGTTATTGGTATGACTTATATGGTGTTCATTTCGGGCTCTTATGTTATTTTGTGTTAAATAATCTTTCACTTTTTTCATCGTATGTCGTCGGAAAAAGTTCGTTCCAATATTTTTCTTAGGTGGCCAGCAGGCTTTAAACTGATTACTGCTAACCAGGTGTGCGTGAAGAGAATATTTATTGCTGTCAGTGGTATTTTGGTGGTTGGTTAAATAAGTGCATACTGAAATAAATTGAATCAGCACCTTGCAGATTACATTTATTACGCATAGCATTTTTATAAAAGATTATAGGAGCCGGAAACACAAATTAAAATATAATGTTCGCAGACATAAATGATGTGGACTGATGGCCTGTCCCCAGTTCAATTGGTCTTAACAACACCCTGCAGATGTTGCAGAACACAGTATCATGATACACTTGTCATTCATATTTCCTTGCTGCATGAATAACCGTTTTTGTTTTGTTTTTATTTAATTGCATCTGATTAATGTTTCCAGACGACACTTGAGACTCGTCTAGTCTGCTTGACCGCAGGTCCATCATTTGCACCCAAGTGACACCCTTTCGGTCCCCTACTATTCACAACACTTCATTGGCGCACCCAATATGAAGGATATCCATGTAACTCAATAATGACGGAACATTCATCACTTCCTTCACAATTTGTCCCATGAAAGAAATACATTAAACAACAGTTTCCTCGCGCAAAACGGGCGTCGTCAGAAAAGAAACGGTGTTGCGATGCGAGATTGCAATGTTGTATAGCCATCAACTCTAAGTTAGAGCGACATTATGGAACTAAAAACCTACATAACTTAATACATTTTCTACACAACAGCCACAATGTTATTAGTTAAGGCGCTCGATACACGAAGTAACCATAGCAGTGAATTGTTAGGCTACGCGTTTGGCGTTTCTGACATCCTGGTGTTATTGTCTTGGCCTCTTCATTTTATGTACGTGTGAGATTTATTCCAAATGTAGGATTGCATTACTAATATGCTTAAACTCACTCTCTACTTTCGACTCACCCCGCTATGGCTCCATTATATCTCTGATGCTGCCTACTTCCTCAATGCATTTTCACACTCGCTCGCCAGGGCGGCACGGCACAAATTGATAGGAAAAGTGCGCTTGCAATCCTACAAATTAGTGCCGCAGACCCCGGACTAAACCTGATAACACCCGGAATCAATTTATCAAAAAAGCTAGAGTCACAATTATAACTTTTTGGAAGGGGTATAAAATGTTTTTTTGCTAAATACACATAGCTCGTTATTTTTATGTTTTATTCTTGAAAGTTATCATGATGCAAGAAATTACAGCTGATTTGACCGTTTTTCAAGAATCTTGATAATTGCCCCCCGCCAACAGCAGCGTTGAAAGCGGGGCTTGCGTAGCGCCACCGTGTGGACATCTTGGCTTAAGCTGGGTTAGTTCACCAAGTTTGCTATCGTCAAGCCCTGTTCTGCCCATAGTGATGTCAGGCTTCACCAACGCCTACGAAGACAAATCCATTCAGATACATGACTATTACTACATATAAAAACGATGGCAGTATTTGATAATATCTGTCAATCTTGAGTAGGCCGGTGGCAAGTAGAATGGCTCTAACTAAAGGATTATCCACCCTGTAACGTGGAAAAACTCAACAGCCCCTGTCACTTTCGATCTTCGGTCTCCGCTCCGTCCGTCGACTGATTATCGCTCATTTGCTGATCCGGCGTGATGGATCAGGCGCTTTTCTTTCGTAGCATATTCTCGACGTAAACCGAATAGGCACATTAGGCATCGGTTTACCGCCCGACTGTACACCGTTCAAAACAGCAAGGGACATTCGGGAGAAAATGGCGGCTGATTAAAAAGTGATTGTCTAGGGTGTTTCCATTGCTTCACTCCGGTCGGGAGCGTACGCACCCTCTCAGTATGCCGATTTGCGCCGTTCAAAACAGCACGGGACATTAGGGCGAAAGAGTGACTGTCTAAGCTGGTTCCATTGCCCCTAAATTAACCGGACATAACCGGTAAGAACATTTCATTGACATTCGGCGGCCTACCGATCCAGGCCCACATAAATGTGCCCATTGCTAGGCAGCATCTGACTCGAGCCGCCCGCGTCACGTGACCAGTAATCCAGACCAGTAACTTGCGCCCGCCGCAAGGTACGTGGCGTACCAGCTCGCCACAAGGCAGATTTTTTGTGATATTTTCATGATCTGTTGATGGATTAAACGGCCTCCTCCACAGCTGATGTGTTTTGCTTATTTGTGGATATTGCTGTTGGATATTCACGCTTTTTCAGAGCATATGTGTTACTCCTAACGTTGAAACAGAAGGGCAAGGTTACTTATCCGTATATTAATGTTATGTATTATGATGTTAAGTTAAGTATTGCATTAAGTATAACAGGAAGTAGACCAAGATAATTACGTATACTAAGTGATGTAAGCTAATGTGACAAATATGTTAGGCGAAACAGACTTCCATTGGCAGCCTTGTTTGATAACTGAAATGTAATATGGGTGTATTTCATGTAAACGCTGAGCACTGTAACCAGACACGTGAATCGTATATAACAATATACACATAGTTAACATCATATAACATCTAACGTAGTGGCGTGATGCTCGCGAGTCGTAACGAACCACATAATATCCACCTAAAAGGTATAGTCTAGAGATGAGTGTGGTCTACCATGCCATGTGGCCCAGGTTGTCGACTCCCCTATGGCCTACCATGTTATGTGGCCTAGGTTGCCGACCCCCTATGGCCTACCATGCCATGTGGCATAGAGTGCCGACTCCCCTGTGGCCTTCCATATCTAACGGCCACCTAACATTTGTATCTAAGATTTAGGCAGGATGAAGCATAGGGGGAACCCGACGTGGCCCGAGTAACCGAACAAACGCACGCGTACGAAGGCTCAGCGGGATTGGTGCCATCCATGAGACATTAAGAAATGTTTGACGTCATCCCGTTGGAGAGACCGCAACAGCCACGGAACGCCTGAAGTTGTTGTGCAAAACATGTACCTTGCGAGACTCGCTGTATTTTTGTCGCGCCCAGAACAACCACACGATTCCTCCTCCTATGTTAATCCTTCCCCAGGGCGCCTTCTGGATCAGATTGTCTAAATCGGTTGGACTGCTGTCTCTAGTGGCTCGCTCCCTGTCATTCAAGCACATCGCTTGGATCTATATAAAGCATACTCTGCCTCCCTGCGCAGAGAGCAGGTGACGCAATGCAGGCTGCCTGGAGAAAACCAGCTTTGGACGTCGCTGGTTATCTAGCACGTATGACTAGAAACCGAGGCAGATAGATAACGGGACAAGTGGAATCCTTCCTCCATGCGCCGGCAACTTCTCCCGCTCCAGGTCAAAGGCGCACCAGTCGACAGGCTACGGGGCTACGGGTTACATCCCCCGGGGTACGGCTCACGGGGTACGGCCCACGGGGTAAGGGCTACGGGCTACAGTCCACGGGTTACGGGCAAAGGGGCTTCGGGCTACTGTCTACGATGCTTCTGGCAACAGGATACGGGCTACGGCTGCTGGCTACTGGCTGCGAGACTGCTGGCTATTGGCTACATTTTACGTTTTTTATCGAGCACATGTTTATTTTACTACCCTTACTACACAAAACTTGCCGAAATATTTATGCATCTACTTATTTATGTAAACATGCGAAGCAGCTGCTTCACATGTTTTAATTGTTTAATGTTATTTAGAATATGTCTATGTTTTGTAATCTTTCCCGTTCGTATCACTGAATGATAAGGTTTGTTGTCAAGACTACCACAACGGTTATTTTAACTACGCACGCGCCTTACTGACAGTGGCGATGACTCACTCATCGTCTTAATACACCTTCATTCCCGCAGGATAAGATAATAAATATCGAAGACTGAGATGATAGATCACCACGGATGGGCGATGTGATCAAACCAAGATTAATACAAATATCAATAATCTGGCAGCTTTTAAGCCATTTGGACCGTTATATTCAGTCATGCGCTCTGTCCCATATTGCACACCACTTAGCCATACATTAGACGCTAATAGCGCCATCTAATGCACGAATGGCTTACCGAGCTGTCAGCGCCATAACCACCGACACCCCATTTGACACGCCAGAATCTCATATCGATGAACACGTGGCCCCATCTCGGCCGCCACCGCATCAAACCTTGGCAGGAATGAATAGACAAGGAACCAGCCGTCAGTGGAGATTGACGCATTGCCGTGCTTGGACCCTGATCTCCAATATTTGCCAAAGAGTTGTTCAAGGAAGATTCATGTCATTATGCCAGGACCCGCCGGCAAAATCCCTCTGACACAAGGTGACGTCCCCCACCAGGTGTATGTATGCGGCGGCCATGGCAACGGTCAAGGTCACATTGGCATCGATGAGGGCGTTTTTACGCTGTAATGGAGTAGGTAATCGAAGGCTTATTAGGACGATGTCATTCCGACGTGTTGAATAATTCACAATGCTGTGATGACCGACACCAGTTAGCTTCTAAGGTGTTGTTGCCGATCTGAGGCGTGTGGGTAGACTTTAAGTGGTGGACATGGCGCTATGGAGGTGGTTTGGTGGACATGGCTTTATGTTGGTGGTCTGGTGGACATGGCTTTATGGAGGTGGTCTAGCAGACATGGCTTTATGGAGGTGGTCTGGTGGACATGGCTTGATGGAAGTGGTCTAGCAGACATGGCTTGATGGAGGTGGTCTAGCAGACATGGCTTTATGGAGGTGGTCTGGCGAACATGGCTGTATGGAGGTGGTCTGGTGGACATGGCTTGATGGAGGTGGTCTAGCAGACATGGCTTTATGGAGGTGGTCAGGTGGACATGGCTTGATGGAAGTGGTCTAGCAGACATGGCTTTATGGAGGTGGTCTGGTGGACATGGTTTGATGGAGGTGGTCTAGCAGACATGGCTTGATGGAGGTGGTCTAGCAGACATGGCTTTATGGAGGTGGTCTGGTGGACATGGCTTTATGGAGGTGGTCTGGTGGACATGGCTTGATGGAGGTGGTCTAGCAGACATGGTTGATGTAGGTGGTCTAGCAGACATGGCTTTATGGAGGTGGTCTGGTGGACATGGCTTTATGGAGGTGGTCTGGTGGACATGGCTTGATGGAGGTGGTCTAGCAGACATGGCTTTATGAAGGTGGTCTGGTGGACATTGCTTTATGAAGGTGGTCTAGTGGACATGGTTTTATGGAGGTGGTCATGTGGACATGGCTTTATGAAGGTGGTATGATGGACATGGCTTTATGAAGGTGCTCTGGTGGACATGGCTTTATGGAGATGGTCTGGCCTAAATGGAGGTCGTCTGGTGGACATGGCTTGATGGAGGTGGTCTGGTGGACATGGCTTTATGGAGATGGTCTGGTGGACATGGCTTTATGGATGTGGCCTGGTGGACATGGCTTTATGGAGGTGGTCTGGTGGACATGGCTTGATGGAGATGGTCTGGTGGTCATGGCTTTATGGAGGTGGTCTGGTGGACATGGCTTTATGGAGGTGGTCTAAGGGGCATGGTTTTGTGGAGGTGGTCTGGTGGACATGGCTTTACGAAGGTGGTCTGGTGGACATGGTTCTATGGAGGTGGTCTGGTGGACATGGCTTTATGGAGGTGGTCTGGTGGACATGGTTTTATGGAAATGGTCTGGTGGACATGATGTATGGAGGTCTTCTTGTGGACATGGCTTTATGGAGGCGGTCTTGTAGACATGGCTTTATGAAGGTGGTCGGTTATGTGGCTAAACTAGTTTCGTTTTGCTGCTTGTCGGACAGACTTTAGTTCACCGAGAGGTCTAATATCCTATCAGACAACTAATGCACCAAGCCATATACTTTCATCTGCGAAACGCCCCCCCCCCCCCCCACCTACAACGCTCGCCTAGACCAATTATGGGATTCGGGGAAAAGCGCTCATGTATTATCCCTCACCTGCCTCCCGACGGCCGTTGACTTTTACAATGAATGAGATGCAAATTCAGTAATGACACAATGCTTTTTACTTTGTCTAGAGTCTGCTTGTAACACGGCCATCTATGACAAGGTCTATTACGGATATGGTAAGAAATATCAATCAATCTTACCGGCAAGCGTATGCTAGTAATATTTTCGTCGCTACTTAGACCGGTTCTTTTTTACTTTGATAAGCACATCACAGAGGAACACTGTAACCTGCGAGAGTCCTGTCCCGTCAATGTGAAGATCAGGGGGTGTAGGACGGAGCCATGTCCCAGGAGATACTCTTTCTCTCATCTGCATTCTAATAGCGACATTGGATATTCCTTATTTTAGTACATTGGCACAGGGAGGCCGCAAACCCCAGGACAGAGGTTGGCCTGGTAGAGCTCACCCGACAGAGCCTCAGAGTCGCCTCAGTCATCTGTCTGAACAACGCGATAAAGGATAAAATCAGCGGCCTTCGATTTCCGCTCCTGTCGCCAGTCGCTGTGGAATCAATAGGATCGACGTCAGAACTAAGGAACCACGGACGGCCAAATGGCATATCACTCGATACCTCTTAAGTTGGGGTCAAGTCTGACTAAACATGAACTTGGGCCACATTCACAGCCCTTCAGTCGTGATTAGACAACACAATACTTCAGAAATCTCTCAGCCTGAACACGCTTTGTCACAACCTATGAAGCACACTAGGCATTTGCATGCCCCTGCCGCCGAACGCGTCCCATCGCTTCGAAACATTATTGCCCCCTTCCCCCCATTCCTTCCTCCCACGCCAAGCCTTGTAAGACGTTCTGGAGAGGCAACGCGAGAGGATGACGTCACAACGAGACCTCGGGCGGGAATCAACAACATCCATCAGCAAAGCAAACGTGGAGGACGTGGTCGTCATCCTGTCTGCTTGCTTTGTCAGAAGTGGTGTAGCTATGGCGACGCAGCCCGCCTACCCCCCTAACCACCCCCGCAGGCCACTAGTCCCCCGCCAATTACCCACCCAAACTGGCTGGTTAATGGCCGTTCTTGTCTTTCCTTTCCAACTGAGCTGTCAGTCTGGCACTCATTGCTGTTTGTGAGTCCAGAGACCCAACGAACTGGTTCGTATACCTGCTTATTACGCGACGACTGCGGGAATGTGTGTGAAGGACACCCTCCTCCCGAGTTTGGCAATGGCGAGTGAAGTAATGCGAGTCGCTAGAATTATCATCATCATTTATTTCGACAAGGAAGCAACAATCAAATACAATACTACATGCAGCAAAAGGGAAAAGATTATAATCCCTGGCCGAGGAGGCCACCATTATGACAGAGTAGATGGCATGGTGGCCACATCAACGACCAAAAAAAGACACACAACAAGCAACAAAAGAAAAACAAGAGAACAAGACTCTATAAAGGAAAATGTTGTAAACAATTACACTATCAGATTTCAATAGTACAAATATGATATCAGAACAATAAGTTGGGGGAATAGATAAAACGTAATATCTTTATAATTCTTTTTGCGGACAAGCCATTACTTTTAAACCAGTCAAAAGAGTATTTATCAATCAGTGTATTTTTGATATGTGTTGAGTATCCCGCTATTGTATGGATAAATATCTTGGTTAAAATTTCTTTTGAAGTTCGGTTTATTAAATGAGCCAAGTACTATATGAAGCAATTTTTGACAAATTAATGCTTGTTTAATTATATTATATAATAATAATATAATAATAATATATAATATATTAATTATTATATATATTAATTATATAATGCTTACATCTGGTTTCATGCTCATGCTGGTCTAATACGAGGCAAATGGAAAGCGGTAATACAATTTACAGGGGGATCATCATGCAGCAGCCTATAATAAAACGTCAATGGCCCAATGATGTAGCAAGACTCTCTCTGGATAGCAAGGCGAGAATGCTGTTGACGGGGATTGCAGGTAGCTGGGCGTTTTGTTTGTCATTCTTGATGAACAATCCATATTTTGTGACCCGCGTCCGTGAATATCTAACTGTGTCGCGCTGTCATCCAATTTGGCAAGAATGACGCTCAGCGAGTCGCTGTTTTCTACTGTATCCAAGACAAGAGGACGTATGTTTGCTTGGCCTGGGCTCGACAATGGTGTTCCATTGCTGCTTTATCGCCCACACCTGATTCTGCTGCACTGTTATCCATTGATATATTTGATCTTTGATCGCAAATGTGTGTAGAACCCCCAAAATGATTCCTAGGTGAAGAGAAACCTGGCCAGTATGAATTCAAACGGCCATCTTTAATACTCAGCATCCTTCCAAGCCATATTTGACTATTGCAAGCCTGCATGGAGCCTGGTGGCTGCATCGGGTACAGACTGCGCGGTCTCCCAGGGTAATCAAAGATTGACCTGTAGGACACCAGGTATCACGTGCGCCCTGGGACAGGACGTTCCCCATCGGATGGTGCGATCTTGTAACCTGTGCGGTAGCTTGGTGCAAATTGTCCGGAATCCGGGGAAAGGACATTGCTAAGGTGGTGGCGTGGGTTGTCCCCATGCGCTATAATGGCTTCATTACTTATTCAATATGTAGGAATCCCCCGGAATCTCTCAAGTTGGATTTTCGATGACAAGGTAGTAATCTATCATCATCAGAGTACCGCTGGCGGCTCCACGACACCAGGGTGCTCATGGAAATCATCCCTGGCTCTACCCTCCACCCTAACCGCCACCCTCATGCACTGAGGGAACACTCGCAAGTGACGTGGTATGTTAACATCACCTCGACATATATAACCCGTCTTTTGTACATAATTTCACCGGCGCCTTGTTCCGTGGGGACATCAAGTTTTTCCCTGTAGTATCTTCATCCCATTCGGCCGCGGCACACAGGGCTCTGGTAGACCTGATTATGTCATCGTTGATCCCATATGACTGAAACTTTACAAGGCTCTTGTTTTTCCCACCGCGACGCATGGATAAATCCGTAGGAATGCCGTTTCTCTGAGTTGCGCTGTTATTCACGATGCGGTGGAAACCGGGGCGGTATTCATGATGGAGCAAGTTACACACGTCATCGGCCTTTTCGTGGAAGGCTCTCACGCTCTTGGCGGTAGTATACAGAATCACAATAAGTTGCTTACTTAAATGTGGGCACTATATGTTCTGTATTTAGCAGGGAAAACCGTTAAACCAGCACGAAACTTAGCGTCTTCTTCAACTGTATAGAAACCACACGCATGCTTTATTCCTCTCTTAATCCAATGATTTAATAAGAATCTTTCAATAATAAAGACAGTCATAGGTCACTACGCCTTAGCGATGCGTCAATCGGTACCCCAGAAACCGAGCTTGGCTCACTCACGCTTTATGACACACCGACACCCGGACTCTCCCTAACCACTACCGACACACCCAGACTCTCCCTAACCACCGACACCCAGACTCTCCCTAACCACCGACACCCAAACTCTCCCTGACCACCTACACCCAGACTCTCCCTGACCACCGACACCCAGACTTTCCCTAACTACCGACACCCAGACTCTCCCTAACCACCGACATCCAGACTCTCCCTAACCACCGACACCCAGACTCTCCCTAACCACCGACACCCAAACTCTCCCTGACCACCTACACCCAGACTCTCCCTAACCACCGACACCCAGACTCTCCCTAACCACCGACACTCAGACTCTCCCTGACCATCGACACCCAGACTCTCTCTAACTACCTACACCCAGACTCTCCCTAACCATCGACACCCAGATTCTCCCTAACCACCGACACTCAGACTCTCCTTAACCACCGACACTACCAGACTCTCCCAAACCACCGACACCCAAATTCTCTCTAACCACCGACACCCAGACTCTCCCTAACCACCGACACCCAGACTCTCCCTAACCACCGACACCCAGACTCTTCCTAACCACCTACACTCAGACTCTTCCTAACCACCGACATCCAGACTCTCCCTAACCACCGACACCCGGACTCTTCCTAACCACCGACACCCAGACTCTTCCTAACCACCGACATCCAGACTCTCCCTAACCACCGACACCCAGACTCTCCCTAACCACCTACACCCAGACTCTTCCTAACCACCGACACCCAGACTCTCCCTAACCACCTACACCCAGACTCTCCCTAACCACCGACAGCCAGATTCGCCCTAACCACCGACACCCAGAATCTCCCTAGCCAACGACAACCAGAGCCTTTATAGCCACCGGCATCCAGACTCTCCCTGACTACCGACTACCATACTCACTCTAGCCACCCTGTGACAGCGTCGTCCCACATCGACCACGGACCCAGCCTTAATAATGCGCCGACTGCGCCATCTGGAACACGTAACCAGCCGGCTGTAGAGATTGATACCTCAATGTTCTTGAACCTGGACGGTTCAGCGACATATTTGTGACAGGCTTTCAAAGACAGAATTCTGGTCTGAATTTAGAGCCGCCATGAGAGACCGTTTTCAATCATGGCGGACGTTCCCCCATGGCATAACAAGAAGTAGAATGATATGTGTCTGCATCCGATACTCATGGGGCCAGTGTCCTCAGAGGGTCGACCACCGACAAATCATGTCCCTGTGTTGTCCTGCCTAGTTGTCCTTATCCGAAGTTGGCCAGACGACAGCTTGGCGGGAAACAAATGAATTGACAAATGCAACCCGCTTACTAATACATAGATGACATGGTAAGTTGTGACGCTTATATATAACGTGACAAAATGTTATATGTGTGTGTCCATCTCGGCAGTCGGGAGAAAATGGTTCGAGGACAGCTAGGACAGACATAAATAAGGGACGAATATTGTACATCAAGTCTTTCGGACCTATTGGGCTAGCATTGGCAGCCTACTAGTACGCGTCAAATAAATAAATATCGAAAATGGCAAGAGAATAGTTACGTCAAATTAAAATCCACATTTTGTTCAAACCTTCGCAACGAATAATAACTGCACACACGCAGTGGATACTTCACATGGGGTTCATTTTGAAGTTCCATGCGCTGCCATCGCCTTTTACCATATTAAGGTTACGAATAAGTTTCAATCAAGTTAAGTAAGTCATGTGCATATTACTAACAATTATATTTGCACTTAATAACAACGCTTAAAACATGACTCTACACGTTCATTGCAGCTTTTTTAATGTCCAATTCCACCTTCAATTTATTAAGGGACGCAAAAAATAACTCCGAAATGAATAGAAGAAGCAGTCCACGGTACAACCACTACGGCTGAGTAGTCAGTGTTAGACCCGTAATCCCAGATTCAACTTCAAGTTCTATTAATGGATCTACGTTCGACGGATTTTTTTCTCAATCCCCCAACATGGTTCATGGTCTATCTGTAGTGTATGGGTCGATTCACTCACCAATTTTGCCAATCATGACATCCATTTCATTTGCCTAAAAGATCGGTTGAAACCTTGCAGACAAATTAGGCCACGGTGTTACAATGTGACTGCCAGATGAAAGTGACTCACGTTAGGGCGCGGGGATGCTTTTATATATACTAATCTGAGGATTCTAGTTGTGAGCCGCAAAAAACGTATGCTAAAAATGTTCACCTAGCGGCCGAGTAAGACATCAAGGCATGTTTCAATGCCTGAAGCAATCTTCCGGCAGATGGCGTTACGTTATAATCTGTCCACCCCACGTCAAATTCAACTTTTAGAATTATCCGTCATATGCAAAAATGTAAAATGAAGTTACATTCGAAGTGTGGCACCGAATACATCACGTTTAGCATTGACTGTGCTACTGGTACAATGCCGGGCGAATTCATGCGATGTTGTTTAATTACATGCCATGTTATTTTTGAATTGTTCGATGTTTTCGAGTTCGATTAGCATGAAGCGTTTCAAACTTTTGAAATAGTTCCCGTCATGCATGAAAATGCAAAATTATACCTGAGCAACAGTCGAAACCATTCGTGACCCCAGTACCGTTGAGGCCAACCGCTAGGTTAGTAGTTACGTCAGACAGAGGTGGTGTGAGGAACGAGTTACGTCTGCTAGCATAGTGTGTCTGAGGACCAGCATTCCGGCAGTCATATTAATAACTGAAATGTGTCTAATATCTATTATACGCCATGTATTATGACAATGGCCATGGGGCCGTCTGGTGATGGCCATTTGATGGTAGGTGACCCCGTGGCAACAGACATTTATGGTGCAATGTAGCAAATCGCATTAATATTTGATCATCTGTCCACTTTACTCGTAATGTATGTCTTTTCCGTTCATCATCATAATCATCAGGGGCCTGCCCGATAGCTCAGTGGGTTAGAGCGCTCGCCTTGAGTGCTCTGGTCACATGAGAGCCTAACGGCACGTGGATCGATGGTTCGAGCCCCGCTGTGGCTATGGCTTCAGGTCAGATTAAATTGGCAACAAATTGCATCAACCCCCCGACCCCCCCCCCCTCCCCCACACACACCTACCTCCTATCTCTATGAAACGTGTCGCCATGCACCCGTTGACGTCGCCACAAAATCCATATTACATCTATTTCCCTTTATTATGCCCCTAGAATTGGAGTAATAAAGCGAGTTGTAAAGTCACCCCGATGACGTCATACGTCACTCAGTCAACAAGCCGGCCGGACATTGGTCTGTCATGTCCAGTAATGAAGCGAAGCGAGACAATTCACCGACGTCCAAGCAAATAGACATCCCCTGATCGCCATGTCGATGGGTTTGTTATTAACTGCGCGGCAGAGGACCCCTAACCCCCCGCCCCCTCCCCCGCCCCCTCCCCCGCCCTCACCCCTTGTGTTTGCGATCAACCAAGGCCATCTTTCAATAGAATATTATATTTAAGAGTTTACGCGATAATAGGAGCACACCACCAGATTACCTCGTGGGACTTATTACTTTGCACGACGTTTGAAATGTCACAAGAATTGATTGGGGTCATTGAGGTCATTGGGGTCATTGGTGTCATTGAATCATTGTATCTTTGGGGTCAGTGGGGTCATTGGGGATAACGTTCCTTCGACGATTGCCAAGTCAAGACACTTTTACTGTGAGCGGGCTGTATTCACCAATACAATAGATCTCTCTCCGGAAACGGTAATACAGAATCAAAACGCAGTTTGTTAACAAGTGCTCCTGATTCTGAATATGGATAATCATCACAATCAATAGCTCTGTGGTCCACGGTTTGTTAACACACAGCTAGGTTAATAATGATAAGGCGAAGTGTTGCAACACGAATTCTATGTATTAAGTATTGGGTGAATTCACTACTGATGGCAAAGAATTGAGGAACATTTCATCTACATGTGTGGTTTAAACCCTGTCTATAGACAAATAATGTATTGTATTTTAGTAATATCCACTGAGCTACCCCCGCCCCCTCCACTCCTCCCCCCGGCCGCATCCCAGCGTCCGCTCTCCCAAACAGCGTCTCTGTGACGCACTTCCGGCGCCTCTCAGGTCCCATCCCATAGTGGGGGAGCCATTAATTGACCGGAGGCTTGTCGACCGAAGACGAGGCAAAAGATTCCTTTTATCCAGACATTATGTGCCGCATTTCAGCCCCCATTCATTACCCCAGATGTTAGACTCAAATAGCAAGTACGGACAATGGACGACCTGTGGGACATGAGAGGTGGTCCGGTCCCCCTGTACTAGCTCGCATGTCAAGAGTGAACATTGGACTTAATGGCTGGAATGTAACTTGCACGAAACCATTAGAAACCATGTATGTTGCCAATGAAGATTACTAGATAAATTTACAGCTACAACAGGTGGAACGAAGACACCAGTGGCAGATCTATACAAAACACACAGTGAGGCATGACAAGCGAGATTTGTTTGCTTGTCCAACATGGGGCTGTTGTTAACTTCCTGCGTCCCGCCGTATATGGGACTATACACCCGGGTGGCTGGTGTATACCAACGTGGACAACGGACGACAATGGCCGAGAATGGGGCTGAAACAGGATTCATCGGATGTTGAGTAATTACATTTGGTTATAATCCTCAAACATTCAGACATTTAAGTGGTACTGTCACGATGCTCTTTTTGTTATTGTAACATGTGCTTAGTAAAATGAATGCATAACATAAAACATATATAAGCTTCTCTATATGTATGAAAGATAAGCTATCATAATTGCTACACCTTAGGCATTGCAGTTATCTGGATCATGTTTCGCTGCTTCAAACATCAGCGGTTATAAATTACAGGCCTATAAATGTACGGAAATATTGTCAGCCACGATGCCGAGCCCCGCTGATGTCCATCACAACGCGCCATCGGGCAACAAGGATCCGCGCCAGCTACGTCCTTATTGCTCTTGCGCAACAGCCAATGATATCACTTCCCGTTTGTCTCATATTATGGGATGGCACCTTGCTAGCGTTTTTCATCTCAAAATCAAGCATAAGTCCAGCATAATTGCGGATGTAGATAGAACCTAATAACAGATGCGGAATATAACTGAAATAAAAGAAATGTCCCCTTCGGGGCTGTGCCTTGTTGAGGCTCATGGTGCTTAATGTCTACCTATACAGGGATGCCACAAGGCAATTTATACACGTTTTTTTGCGGGATAGCCTGTAATAATATGCATCACAGTAGTCCCATTTCCGGCCACTTGCTACTCCTGGCGCTGCAGTCTGTGTTCTCAGCGCTCATTCGGCCGGTCGTCGCCGGATCAATGAGGTCGGCATTAGGGGCAGCTGGAACATGTATGGAAGGCCAAATGACACTCATCACTAATAATACCTTCATTGAAGGTCAATGCCAGCTTCATACGGACTGTTTGTCAATATTCTACTCCAGCTTTGACTTTTCGCCACTCTTCTTTAATCCCATCCTCTGTATGTAGACTATGCGTACTGCACGCTGATAACCGCCCTCCCCTTCCCTAGTCCCCACTCCGCCCTCCCCCGAGCCCCCACCGAACTTTATACACCGACCGACAGGACGGAGATTTTGCCAGACAGAGCCCAGGAATTACGTCACAACGATACCCCCAGCGGCCAGCGATGTTCGTCAGCCAAAGGAATTAGACGGTCTGATAGCGTGGCACTGTCTGCCTTCGACTCACTCTGTTGTTGCCTACTTCCTCAATGCTTTTTCACACTCGTCAGGGCGGCGCTGAGCAAATTGGGAGAAAAAACGCGTGGTGCCTGGGCCTAATAACACACGGTATCACGCAATCAAAAGAAAGCGTTCAATCATAGTTATATTTTTGTCGAACGGGGTACAAGAAGTTTTCTGCTGTATTAAATACATAGAGCTCGTTTTTTTAAGGTTTATTCTAGGAACTTATAATGATGCAAGAAATTACAGCTGCTTGGACCGTTTTTCAAGAATCTTGAATTTTGTCCCCTGCCGACAGCAGCGGTAAAAGCTGAGCTTGCGTGGGGCCACCGTGCGGTGAGCTTAATAGCGCGGGGAGTATCATTAACCTACCACGTGCACTGCCATCGAGAGATTTCATATAACAGCCTCACGCTGTACACGGGAAGGATCGGAGTCACGTGTCTGGTGTACAAAAAAAACACGTGACATGTCTTTACTGTGGCAACTTCAGCAGATTGCTCGGGAGATGCTGTTCAGATTTCTTTGCCAGATATTCCTTCTAGACAGACAGTGTTTCCGGGAACGCCGCCGGGGATACGATGTGTGTCACCGCAGAAAGCCTTTTAGTCACTCTAGACTCTGACACTGGTAGCTAGGGGCCTGGAAGGGGTAAATGGCGGCACGCGACACTGGCATATTCGAAAAATCGACATTCGATATTGACCCCAAAATCTCGACACTGAGGATCTAAAAAAGCGACATTGCAGACAAAAATTGCACTGATTTTAACCAACAAACAACATAGAACGTCGTAAAAAATCGACGCGTGACACTGAGAATTTTGAAAGATCGACACTGGAGACTGGATCCCCCTCCCCCCACCCTCCCCTTCCAGACCACTTATTGGTGCACATAACACCCGAGGGTGATTACAACTCAGGTCCACTGTAAACAGAAATCACCGTGTGGCAGCGCCGTGCCTGAAGCTACTGAGCTGCGCGGGAGATGTAAGTAAATAAACCGTGACATTGGCCGTCTGGGTGTGTGGGTGGTGGATTATCACGTGACACAGCGGCACATGACGTCATCGGGTCGACTCCGTGTACCCGGTTTACCTTACTCATGTGATGCAACATGCCTCGGAGTGTTTTCTGGGTCTCTTTCCTTCCCTGTCCTGTCCCCGGTTCGTTCTATTCCCATCAACATTCCAGTGGGAAAGAAAAGCATCAGCTGCAATGCATTAGTTATAAGTAATGCTACGTAACGCTACCTACCACAGGAATCCATCACCAAAGGATATTTCTGGTGCACCCCCACCCCACCCCTTCTCTCTCCACCTTTCTCGTTGTTGCATATCAATTATTTACTGCAGCTGTAGTTTTTCGTGGAATAATAGTACTAATTGGGATATGTATCAGAGAGATGCACTTCTGTTGACCTTTTAATGTCGTGTCCATACTTCCAAACAACCCTTAATTAGCAACAAAGATGGCTTAGTATTACGTAGTATGATCGGCTTTTTACCTGGAAAGTACCGTCACGGATAATCTATCCCTGGACGAAGAAATAAATACTCGAATTGGGAAGGCAGCCACCATGTTTGGTAGGTTGAACAAACGTGCTTACCTTTCCCACCAAAATGTCAATCTACACTGCGTGCGTTTTAAGTAGTTTGCTGTATGGCAGTGAAACTTGGCCTACGTATTGTGGCCGAGAAAGTAAAATTGAATAACTTCCATTTTCTTTGTCTGCGATAGGCATATCTTGGCAAGACAAGGTCACGAATGCTGAAGTGTTAGCCAGGGCCAACCTATCAAGCATTCTTGCTCTTGTGAAGCAAAGTCGTCTACGTTGGCTTGGGAACGTTCATCGTACGCAAGATGAACGCATTCCCAAGGATGTGCTATGCGGTGAACTCGCCGACGGCAAAAGGCCAACTGGACGGCCAAAGCTTAGGTCTAAGGATGTTTGTAAGCGGGACATGAAGGTTTTCGGCATTGATCCAGATTCTTGGGAGGATCTGGCATCCCAAAAGAGGAGATGGGCACGTGTCGTGCGTGACGGAATGACCCAACACGACGGGCTTTGGTTTGTGAAACTGGACTTGAAACGCCAATCTAGGCGTCCATCAGCGAGCACAAACCAAGATCTATCGACAGATCACCGTTGCGATGACTGCGGTAAGCTCTGTCGATCACAGATAGGCTTATTCAGTCATAAGCGTAAATGCCGCGTTACGAATCGTATAACTTAAACCAAGCAAAGCTGCAAATCCATCGTCTTTCGCAGACGGACGGATGCCAACAACGAGTATGGTCGGCTTATATCGACGAGCTAGCATAATGGACTTCCATGATAAGACATCACGACTCATTTGATAATCCAAGGAAATAGAGAATTTTACCCGTAATCCATCATTCCTAAGTGGCCCAGTAATACGAAGAAAGAGACACGGTCAGGGGTTGCTGAGTGCGTAGTTCAAAGAACATGCCAACATCCCGTGAACAATGTGTAGTGGGGAGGACTATCTTGTTACGAGGTTTGAATTTTCATCCAGGTGGTCAGGGAAATGGATGCCAAACAAAATTTATTCCAAATAAGCATCCCCAAATGCTCAGGCCCGGCAACAAAATGGTCGGTGATTCAGCATGTCAAGAGAGTGTCAAACAATGTAGTGGATGGCCGTATGTCGCAGTTTTATGGCGTACTTTTGTGTTATTATATCCTGGTTTGGAACAGAGAGATGGTACATTTGGCTGGATTGGCGGTAGGCAACGCAACGGAGTGTTGTTTGATAACATGGCAGGGTGATTGGCAGGCTGATAGAAGAGGCCACAGAGGAGGAAAGATAATATTTATGTTTTTGTTTATCCTGTCAAGTTTGTAGAGAGCATTCCGTTTATTCCGGTCACCCTTGATTACACGACTGGTCTGTTGTTGTACTGCTTGTTGTACCAAGACCATGTGGCCACCAGCCAATACCTGCAATCGAACTCTCGATTCGGCGATTCATGTGGTTGTTATTTTACTTTGTAAACAATGACAGTTACAGTATCAATTTAAATAGATCATGGGTTTGAGAATGAGTAGCTCTCCGCCATGAACGGAGGTGTTCCGTGAGGAACTGACCATGTATCAAGGAACTTTTTGTGCTGATTGTGAAACTGGTGCTGAGTGGCAGTTCAACCGCAGACCGTCAAAAACAGACTTGACATGGGGAATAAGTGGGTACATTACTATGTAACTCAAACAATATTAAGCAAAACTTTCAAGACGTTTGTCATGCACTTAGAAGGCAACGGTGGCGCAGGTGCGTGGCAGCCGTAGTTAGGGTCCATGATATATTAACACGAGTGGGAGCGTGTGGAAGTCTTATTGGAGCAGCTAATCAAGCAGTTTAATGCACATAATGCTTGAACCAACACTCACACTTTTGTAGGCTGTGCTATTTACTTCATGTCCTAGCTTTGATTCTGTATATGATGCATACACATCAATTCTACGAGATATGTATAAGGCCATTACCGTCATTACAATTGGGTTGTGGCTGACAACCACTAACAATCTCTTTCACCGTAAAATGTGTCTAGTTCTATAGCTATAATGGTAAGCAAATTATCAAACTACACACATCAGTCCTGGACCTCGCGCCTTATCGTACAAGCGATCTGATTGATTGGTTGTCGGCTTTCGGCTACCCCGTCAATTCACTCTAAATTACCGTTACATCCCATCGTGTTGTGGTTTTCCTTTGAAAAACTCCCCCGGCTTCACATGACAAGCCGCTTGAATTGCTTTGCCAGGATATTCCTGCCAGACAGAGTGTCTCCGGGAAAGCCGCAGGGTATTCAGCAATACAACGGGTGTAATCGCAGAAGCCGTTTAAGTCTCACTCCCTACACCGCCACTCTCACCACGGTTCTCGTACAATGGAGGAGCACCTGAAGGCAACATCAAACTCTGATCCAATGCAAAAAGACCAATCTTCACACAATCTCGATATAAACTGCTAATATTTTTACACAACCGAGATATATAAACCGTTCTATGTTTAGGTTGCACTGGTGCTTAGTTCTAGATAAATCACGGGAACGCTTGGGCGTGTTGCACATACTTAGTGTTGCGCTAGCAGCATTCATAGTGTTCTTGCCATAAATCTATCTAGTTACTTATGACGTTGTCTCAACCTTTGCATGTGGAAGGACGCTGACGTGTCCCTGCGTTGCAATAAGCTAGGACGATTACTAAGACATTTCCTATCCTCTAACCTTAACACATTTTCAAATAGAGCAACGCCCCGATGACGACATCTACGTCTCTGATCTTTGATCCCGCGCCTCTGTTGGATCTCTACTTGTCGATGTGGCCTGCATAACTCGACCCGATGTCGTTGACCCAGGCGCAAGGACCAGGCAGCAATAAATTCCTTTTGTTTGAAATGCTGGGCCCGCGGTCCCTGAGCTTGCGATGAAGTAAACCACATGGCAAAGAACTGTGTACCAAACTAAATCAACAATATGAAACATATATATTGCTGTGTTTGGCGCATGGTTACCCAGTTGCAATATATTATGGAATTTCTAATGGTCAAAGACAAATAGAAGAAATTAAAGCAAACATTAGTTAGTTTACCAGAATAACAAGTACTAAATCTGGTCTATGTACACGTAACCGTATCCCCGCAAAAACATTTTGGTATCTAAAAATTGCATACCCAACGAGTCTACTTTTAATAAAGACATTCCGCAACAAGTTAGCATAACAGAAAGTCAATGTCAAAGTTTTAATAGCAAACAGATGAATACTTCTACCAATCTTGCTCTTAAACTTGCCATATACATTCAAACACCTCAGAATAAATCATTTACAGCCTCTCAACAATTCCAGCCAACTCAACTACGAAACTAATTAGGAAACGTGACATTAAAAATATTATAGACAAACTCGAACCATGGCATAGTAGTGGACTTATAAACTATGCCGGACAGCCGGGAAACTTGTAAAGAAAGTTATCTGTATATCCTAAACAAGTTAAGCAGTCAGACAATACGAACTCCTCTTCATAAATATTACTTAGGATCCATCTTTGGGTCCACTTTTGTTTTTTTATAAATGTCAATGGCATCACCGGAACTAACCAGCTAACTAAATCAATAAGATATGCAAACTGCACTACCTTCTGCAGTACACTGTATATGTAAACTGGTAATCTCAATCAACAAAAGTCAACAACAATAGTGTGCTAAATAACGAACTAGAAGTAACAGTGAATTGTTAATAGCTGTCAAGAAACATTCATAAGTCATTTCAATACAGAATTAATGTCATGCTGTATACTGACTTATTCCTCTAAACTGTCCTTGAACCCACAGTATATGTGATCTTCATAACGACAACATCAGAAATAAAAGTTTCGTCTGCTTTAATCCCGTGTACCAACCCTTCTCGATTCCACTGATATCATCAATCCATAAGTATTACACGCAGTTTCCTTAGTTTTAATCGATACGCAAAGACTTTTAAAATTTGATCGCTACACAATTGTATCATTGAATGACTATATGATTATTTGTTTAGTTTCGAGTCTGAAAAGCCAAAGAAATACGACACCAGTCATTCCACATCGCCAACATAAATCGATCTTTGGTGACAAAGGTTGACTTATTTATATAATTGGATTCACTTAATCCAGACCGTCCCATTTATCATGGAGTTTTGTGTCCATATTACGCAACCTTTAGACATAAAGAGGACTCTAACGGGACCCAATAATCTGCTCAGAACCTACTTAGTAGTCCGCGCCACACCCACCGACACCAAAGTTACCATAACGAACCCCAGTCATGGTCACCAACTGACCCCGAAGCGACCACGAACGCGTTAATCCTGCGGGCGGCGTGGTCTGGGGAACGGGAAACCAGCCATCAGTGGAGATTGATACATCGGCGTACTTGAACCTGGATGTTTCAGCGACATTTGTCAAGGAGACGGCTAAAGACGAATTACGGCTTTCTGGTCTTACAGCCGCCGCCATAGACAGTCATCCATTAAAGGCTTAGCGCCGCATTCGCAGGATCGTCACAGTGTTCATGGGATCAGTGTCTTCAGGGTGTCTGTCATCCATGATCGGCCTTTACATATCTATAAATCACCACTACGCCGTAGGAAGATTACAGAATGCTCGACTAGATATTGTTACGTGGAAGTCAATGGGTCTCTTGGGGCGCTTCCTCGGAGAAAGTGGCGAGTTAGACCTGTGACAATGCATTGTATATAATGGCAGTTCGACTGTTCCTATACTTACCCCCTATACTAATTTTTACATAATTTTTTCTATGTAAAAAGGTATATATAGCCAACTCCTTCCATATTCGTCTGTGATCGGTAAGTATATAGGCCACACCGAATATTCGCGTGAAAGATGCTGTGACACGTGGGTTTTCCTCTTCTCCCACGATTTTCCTGTGGTTTTGTCCGGCGCGCTTCGTGTGACGCCTGCTTTATGGACACGCAGCTCAAAGTGCCTGCAGCGCCAGCATCATGTCACACGGATTAGCTGCATTACACCTGTAAATATTCATGCCCATCTATATGATCCTCTCATACCTGTGGGATAGAATGGGGGTGAGGTTTGTTTGTCTCTGCCTGCTAAATTATCCTCCAGTGAATTAATAACATTCAAGGTATTGATTCAAAATCCTATCCACTGTTGCATGTTATCAAACCAGTCAAAACAGCAACACCAATATCCAAACAATGTAGTCATCAAGCATATCCTTCACAATTGGCAAATGGCAGCCTTCAGGTCTTCCTGGGTTAAATGTGCATGTGTAACAAACAACAAGGCGTCGACAAACGTCGCCGGCTGAACAAACACCTACAGCCTTCCTGCAGCTGCAGCGCCACAAAATTCCATGTTTCACAGCCTCCTGATTCACTTTCAGCCCATTAGAGCACATTTACATTACCGGAAGTGAGATTTGCAGCGGA
This sequence comes from Arenicola marina, assembly GCA_964019135.1. Classification (NCBI taxonomy): domain Eukaryota; kingdom Metazoa; phylum Annelida; class Polychaeta; family Arenicolidae; genus Arenicola; species Arenicola marina. The sequence continues at coordinate 46,704,067 of OZ025249.1, forward strand.
CCGATTGGTCACGTTTTTACCAAATGGTTGCCGCTAGGGGCCATATGGTCACAGCGCCACCTCTCGACCGTCTCCATGGAGACACTCAAAGAGGCCGAGTGGCTGGGGTCTGGATCATGATGATAGGCGGTTACAGAGATCGTGCCCTTGCTGTCCTCGCACGAGTGCGCGCAGGACACTGAGGTCAATAGTGTCTTTATTTACGACGGGTGAAAATATAATCTGTTCGCAGATATCAAATGACGTGGACCCAGTGAAATGGGTTTTAACAACACGCTGCAGGTGTTGCAGAACACACTACCATAATATACCTGTCATTCATATTTCCTTGCACTATGAATAACCTGTTTTGTTTTTTCGAATATTTAATTGCATCTGATTATTTTTGCCAAACGCCACGTGAGAATCGCGGGTAGACAAGAATGGTGTTGCGATGCAAGATTGCAATGCATATATAGCCATAAACTCTAAATTACAGCGATATAATGGAACTCAAAACCTACATAAGTTACATGCTCTACAGAACAGCCACAATTGTATTAGTTAAGGCGCTCGATACACGAAGTAACCATCGCAATGAATTACTATGCTATGCGTTTAACTATTCTGACATCCTGGTGTTACTGTCTTGTCGAAAACAATTTTTCAGCCTCTTCTATTCATGGACGTGTGAGATCTATTCGCAATGCAGGATTGCATTACTAGTATGCTTAATCTGGGCTCGTTCACCATATTTTCCATTATCGAGCCCTGTTCTGCCCATAGTCAGGCTTTGCGAACGCCTACGAAGACAAATCCATTCAGACACATGACTACGACCACAGATGAATCAGTGCAGGCTTTGCCATAGAAGACAAATCTATTCGGATACGTGACAACTAACAAAGATAAAAACGCTGGCATTATTTGATAATATCTGTCAATCGTGAGTAGGCCTAAAGGGCTACCCACCCTGTAACTTGGGAAAACTCAACAGCCCCTGCCAATTTCGACCCGCTGTCTCCGCGCCGTCAGTCGACTGAATATCGCTCATCTGTCAATCCGTCGTGACGGATTCGGCGCATTTCTTCGGTAGCCCGGGCATATCCCCAAGGTGGACCGAATACGCGCATTACGCATCGGTTTACCGCCACACACTTCCTTCACTCGGGTCGGGAGCGTGCGCATCCTCTTGGTATGCCGATTTGCCTCTACTACTCAGTAGTAGTAAATACTACTCTAGTATTTACTCTATTAAATAGTAGAGTAAATACTACTCGCTGTATTTTTGTCGCGCCCAGAACAACCTCACGATTGCTCCTCCTATATTAATCCTTCCCCAGAGCGCTGTCTAGATGAGATTGTTTAAAATCGGTTGGACTGCCGCCCCTGGTGCCTGGCTTCCTGTCATTCAAGCACATCGCGTGAATCTATATAACGCATAGTTTGCCTGGGTTCCTGAGCAGAGAGAAGGTGACGCAATGCAGGCTCTCCTAGGAAAACCGGTGTTGGAGGTCGCTGGTTATCTAGCAAGTATGACTAGAAACCGTGGCAGAATGAGAGCGGGAAAAGTGGAATCCTTCCTCCATGCGCCGGCAACTTCCCCCGATCCAGGTCAAAGGCGCACCAGTCGACAGGCTAGTGGGTTACGGGTTACATCTCACGGCGTACGGCTCACGGGGTACGGCCAACGGGGTACAGCCAACGGGCTACGGGATACAGTTCACGGGTTACGGGCAAAGCGGCTTCGGGCTACGGTCTACGATGCTACTGGCTACAGAATATGGGCTACGAGGCTACTGGCTGCTGGCTACATTTTACTTTTTTTATCTACCACATGTTTATTTTACTACCCTCACTACGCTAAACGTACCGACATATTTATGTATCTATTTATTTATGTAAAGCAGCTGGCTTTAGGGTTATTTAGAATCTGTCTATGTTTTGTTATCTTTCCCGTTCGTATCACTGAATGATAAGGTTTGTTGCCAAGACTACCGCAACGGTTACTTTAACTACGCACGCGCCGTACTGACAGTGGCGATGAGTCACTCAACATCCCAATACATCTTTATTCCCACAGGATAAGATAATCAATATCAAAGACTGAGATGATAGAGCACCACAGATGGACGATGTGATCAAACCACGATTAATAGAAATATTAGATTTATCTCGTTATGTCAAGGCCGCCGGCAAAATCATGGAGGTGGTCTGGTGGACATGGCTTGATGTAGGTGGTCTGGTGGACATGGCTTTATGGAAGTGGTCTGGTGGACATGGTTTTATGGAGGTGGTCTGGTAGACATGACTTTATGGAAGTGGTCTGGCGGACATGACTTTATGGAGGTAGTCTGGTGGAGATGGCTTTATGGAGGTGGTCAGGGGGACATGGCTTTATGGAGGTGGTCGGTTATGTGGCTGAACTAGTTTCGTTTTGCTGCTTGTCGGACAGACTTTAGTTCACCGAGAGGTCTAATATCCTATCAGACAACTAATGCCCCAAGCCATATACTTTCATCTGCGAAACGTCCCCCATACACCGCTCCCCTGGACCAATTATGGGATAAGGGGAAAAGCGCTCATATATTATCGCTCACCTGACTTCCGACGGCCGTTGACTTTCACAATGATTGAGATGCAAATTTAGTAATGACACAATGCTTTTTACTTTGTCCGACTAGTGTCTGCTTGTAACGCGGCCATCTATGACAAGGTTTATTACGGATATGGTAAGAAACATCAATCATACTTACCGGCAAGCGGATGCTAGTAATTGTCTCGTCGCTATTTCGACCGGTTCTGTTTTACTTTGATCAGCACATCACAGAGGAACATTTTAACCTACGAGCGTCCTGTCCCGTCAATGTGGAGGATCAGGGGGTGTAGAACGGAGCCATGTCCCAGGAGATACTCTCTCTCTAATCTGCATTCTAATAGCGACACTGGATATTTGTCATTTTAGTACATTGGCTCAGGGAAGCCGCGAACCCCAGGACGGTGGCTGGCCTGGTAGAGCTCACTCGACAGAGCCTCTAGCGTGCTAACCACCAGACCAGGCCGAGTCGCCTCAGTCATGTGTCTGAACAACGCGATAAAGGATACATTCAGCGGCCTTCGATTTACCCTCCTGCCGCCAGTCGCTGTGGAATCAATAGGATCGACGTCAGAACCAAGGAAACGCGGACGGCTAAATGGCATATCACTCGATACATCTTAATTTAGGGTCAAGGCTGACTAGACATGAACTTGGGCCACATTCACAGCCCTTCAGTCGTGATTAGGCAACACGATACTTCAGAAATCTCTCAGCCTGAACACGCATTGTCACAACTTATGAACCACACTATGCATTTGCATGCCCCTGCCCCCGCCCGCGTCCCATCGCTTCGAAACATTATTGCCCCCTTCCCCCCCATTCCTTCCTCCCACACCAAGCCGAGGGCCCCTGAGGGGGGGGGGGGGGTAGCCATGTCGCGTGTCGATTTTAAGAAAAAGGTCCATGTCGCGTGTCGATTTTAAGAAAAGGTCCATGTCGCGTGTCGATTTTAAGAAAAGGTCCGTCGCGTGTCGATTTTAAGAAAAGTTCCATGTCGCGTGTCGCTAAGTTTTATGTCGCATGTCGATTCTAAGAAAACCCCAATGTCGCGTTGTCGATTTTAAAAATCGCCGTGTCGCCGTGTCGAAAAAGCCCCTATGGGGCCCTAAGCCGGGTAAGACGAAAGTTGTTCGGGCAAGGCAACGCGAGAGGATGACGTCACAACGAGACCTCGGGGGGGGGGGGGCCAAGAACATCCCTCAGCAAAGGAAACGTGGAGGAGGTGGTCGTCATCTTGTCTGCATGCTTTTTCAGAAGTGGTGTAGCTATGGCGACGCAGCCTGTCTACCCCACTAACCACCCCCGCAGATCACAAGTCCCCACCAATTACCCGACCAAACTGGCTGGTTAATGGCCGTTCTTGTCTTTCCCTTCCAACTGAGCTGTCAGCCTGGCACTCATTGCTGTTTGTGAATCCAGAGACCCAACGAGCTGGTTTGTATGCCTGCTTATTGCGCGACGACTAAGGTGTGGTGTGTGTGAAGGACACCCTCCTCCCGTGTTTGGTGATGGCGCGAGAAGTCATGCAAGTAGTTGCTGCACTGTTATCCATTGATATATATGATCTTTGATCGCAAATTCAACCGGCCATCTATAATACTCAGTATCCTTCCAAGCCATATTTGACTATTGCATGCCTGTATGGAACCTGGAGGCTGCATCGGGTACAGACTGCGCGGTCTGCCAGGGTAACCAGAGATTGACCTGCAGGACACCAGGTACCACGTGCGCCCTGGGACAGGACGTTCCCCATCGGGTGGTGCGATCAACCTGTGCGGTAGCTTGGTGCTTGTCACTCTCCCGGTTTCCAATGACAAAGTAGTAAATTATCATCATCAGAGTCGTGACGTAATCCATGGGACCCATTGCTCCATCAATGAAACAAGAGTCACTTGATGAGGATGTTGCAAGTTGTCTGCAAGAAAATTACTGCAATATAATATCTCTGCATGGTGGCTTGATTTTGCCGTGGCTGCTTCCCCGCGGCGCTTGGTTGACAATGTGGCATTTTAACTGTCGGGTTAATCACGTCCGGCTTATACATGGTACTTATTACTGCTGACAAACACCGTGCCGCTGGCGGCTCCGCGACACGAAGGTGCTCATGGCATCAACGCCTGGCTCCTCTTTCCTCTACCCTAACCACCACCCTCGTGCATTGAAGGAACACTCACAAGCGACATGGTATGTTAACAACACCCGTCTTCTTTTGCATATAATTGCACCGGCGCCTTCTTCCGTGGACACATCAAGTTTTTCCCTTTTGTGGCTTCATCCCATTAGGCCGCGACACACAGCGCTCTGGTTTAATAAGCAGTAATTTACGCACGTTATCGGCCTTTTCGTGGAAGGCTCTCACGCTCTTGGCGGTAGTATTCAGAATCACAATAAGTTGTCTACTTAAATGTGGGCACTATATGTTCTGTCTTTAGCAGGTAAAACTGTTAATCTTTCAATAATAAACACATTCATCGGTCACTGCGCCATAGCGATGCCCCAATCGGTACCCCAGAATAAGGGCATGGCTCGCTCACGATTCATAACCATGGACACCCCCAGACTCACCCTAACCACCGACACCCAGAGACTCTCTGACCACCGACACCCAGACTCTTTCTAACCACCGACACCCAGACTCTTTCTAACCACCGACACCCAGACTCTCCCTAACCACCGACACCCAGACTCTCCCTAACCACCGACACCCAGACTCTACCTAACCACCGAAACTTAGACTCTCCTTAACCACCGACACACAGAGACTTTCCCTAAGCACCGACACCCAAACTCTCCCTGACCAGCGAGACCCAGACTCTCCCTAAACGCCGACACCCAGACTCCCCCTAACCACCGACACTCAGACTCTCCCTAACCACCTACACACAGACTCTCTCTGACCACCGACACCCAGGCTCTCCCTACAACCGACCCCCAGACACTAACCACCGACACCCAGACTCTCCTTAACCACCGACACCCAGACTCTCCCTAACCACTGACAGTCAGACTCTCCCTACCCACCGACACCCAGACTCTCCCTAACCACCGACACCCAGACTCTCGCTAACCACCGACACCCAGACTCCCCCTAGCCACTGACACCCAGAGACTCTCCCTAACCACCGACACCCAGAGACTCTCCCTAACCACCGACACCCAGACTCTCCTTGACCACCGACACCCAGACTCTCCCTAACCACCGACTCCCAGACTCTCTCTAAATACAGACACCCAGACTGTTCCTAACCATCTACAGACAGATTCTCTCTAACCACCGACACCCAGACTCCCCTAACCACCTACACACAGACTCCCTTTAACGACCGACACCCAGACTCTCCCTAACCAGCGACACCCAGTCTGTCCCTAACCACCGACACCCAGAGACTCTCCCTAACCATCTACACACGGACACTCTTTAACCACCGACACCTAGACTCTCCCTAACCACCGACAACCAGACTCTCTCTAAACACCAACACCCAGACTCTCCCTAACCACCGACACCCAGACTCTCCCTAACCACCGACACCCAGACTCTCCCTAACCACCGACACCCAGACTCTCCCTAATCACCGACACCCAGACTCCCCCTAACCACCTACACCCAGACTCTCCCTAACCACCTACACCCAGACTCTCTCTAACCACTTATACCCAGACTCATGCAACGTGCTCATGCAACCCCCTCCTAGCTCCTCTACCCTCCATCCTGACCGCCACCCTCGTGCACTGAAGGAACACCCACAAGCGACATGGTATGTTAACAACACCTGGATATATATAACCCGTCTTCTTTTGTATATAATTGCACCAGCCCCTCGTTCCGTGGACACATCAAGTTTTTCCCTTTGGTGGCTTCATCCCATTAGGCCGCGACACACAGCGCTCTGGTTGACATGATTATGTCATCGCGGATCCCCTATGACTGAAACTTGTTTTGATCACGGCGACGCATGGATAAATCCGTAGGAATGCCGTTTCTTTGAGTTGCGCTGTTATTCACGATGCGGTGGAAACCGGTGCCGTCAGGGGCGGTATTCATGATGGAGTAACTTATGCACGTCAGAGGCCTTTTCGTGGAAGGCTCTCACGCTCTTGGCGGTAGTATTCAGAATCACAATAAGTTGTCTACTTAAATGTGGGCACTATATGTTCCGTCTTTAGCAGGGAAAACCGTTAATCTTTAAATAATAAACACATTCATAGGTCACTGCGCCATAGCGATGCCCCAATCGGTACCCCAGAATAAGGGCATGGCTCGCTCACGATTTATAACCATGGACACCCCCAGACTCACCCTAACCACCGACACCCAGAGACTCTCCGACCACCGACACCCAGACTCTCTCTAACCACCGACATCCAGACTCTTCCTAACCACCTACAGAGAGACTCTCTCTAACCACCCACATCCAGACTCTCCCTAACCACCGACACCCAGACTTTCTCTAACCACCGACACCCAGACTCTCCTTAACCACCGACACCCAAAGACTCTCCCTAACCACCGACACCCAGACTCTCCCTAACCAGCGACACTCAGACTCCCCCTAACCGCCGACACCCAGACTCTCCCTAACCACCGTCACCCAGACTGTCCCTAACCACCTACACACAGACTCATTCTGACCACCGACACCCAGACTCTTCCTAACCACCTACAGACAGACTCTCCCTAACCACCGACACCCAGAATTTCCCTGCCCACCGACACCCAGACACTCCCTAACCACCGAAACTTAGACTCTCCTTAACCACCGACACCCAGAGACTCTTCCTAACCACCGACACCCAGAATCCCCCTAACCACGTACACACAGACTCTCTCTGACCACCGACACCCAGACTCTCTTTAACCACCGACACTCAGACTCTTCCTAACCACCGACACCCAGAGACTCTCCCTAACCACCGACTCCCAGAGACTCTCCCTAACCACCGACACCCAGGCTCCCACTAACCACCGACACCCAGAGACTCTCCCTAACTACCGACTCACAGAGACTCTCCTTAACCACCGACACCCAGAGACTCTCCCTAACCACCGACTCACAGAGACTCTCCTTAACCACCGACACCCAGCCTCTCCCTAACCACCGACTCCCAGACACTCTCTAACCACAGACACCCAGACTCTTCCTAACCACCTACAGACAGACTCTCTCTAACCACCGACACCCAGACGCTCCCTAACCAGCGACACCCAGACTCTCCCTAACCACCGACACCCAGAGACTCTCCCTAACCATCTACACACAGACTCTCTTTAACCACCGACACCCAGACTCTCCCTAACCACCGACAATCAGACTCTCTCTAAACACGGACACCCAGACTCTCCCTAACCACCGATACCCAGACTCTCCCTAACCACCGACACCCAGACTCCCCCTAACCACATACACCCAGACTCTCTCTAACCACCGACACCCAGACTCTCCCTAACCACCTACACACAGACTCTCTTTAACCACCGACAACCAGACTCTCTCTAAACACCGACACCCAGACTCTCCCTAACCACCGATACCCAGACGCTCCCTAACCACCCACACCCAGACTCCCCCTAACCACCGAAACCCAGACTCTCCCTAACCACCTACATCCAGACTCTCCCTAACCACCTATACCCAGACTCTCTCTAACCACCGACACCCAGACTCCTCCTAACCACCGACACCCAGACTCTCCCTAACCACCGACACCCAGACTCTCCTTAACCACCTACACACACACTCCCTTTAACCACCGACACCCAGACTCTCCCTAACCACCGACACCCAGACTCTCCCTAACCACCGACACCCAGACTCTCCCTAACCACCGACACCCAGACTCTCCCTAACCACCGACACCCAGACTCTCCCTAACCACCAACAACTAGACTCTCTCTAACCACCGACACTCAGACTCTCCCTAACCACCGACACCCAGACTCTCCTTAACCACCTACACACACACTCCCTTTAACCACCGACACCCAGACTCTCCCTAACCACCGACACCCAGACTCTCCCTAACCACCGACACCCAGACTCTCCCTAACCACCGACACCCAGACTCTCCCTAACCACCGACACCCAGACTCTCCCTAACCACCGACACCCAGACTCTCCCTAACCACCAACAACTAGACTCTCCCTAACCACCGACACCCAGACTCTCCCTAACCACCGACACCCAGACTCTCCCTAACCACCGACACCCAGTGACTCTGCCTAACCACCGACACCCAGACTCTCCCTAACCACCGACACTCAGACTCTCTCTAACCACCGACAATCAGACTCTCCCTGACCACCGACACACAGACTCTCCCTGATCACCGACACCCAGACTCTCCCTAACCACCTACACACAGCCCCTCTTTAACCACCGACACCCAGACTCTCCCTAACCACCGACACCCAGAGACTCTCCCTAGCCACCTACACACAGACTCTCTTTAACCACCGGCACCCAGACTCTCCCTAACCACCGACAACCAGACTCTCTCCAAACACAGACACCCAGACCTACACCCAGACTCTCCCTAACCACCTATACCCAGACTCTCCCTAACCACCGACACCCAGACTCCTCCTAACCACCGACACCCAGACGCTCCCTAACCACCGACACCCAGACTCTCCCTAACCACCGACACCCAGACTCTCTCTAAACACCGACACCCAGACTCTCCCTAACCACCGACACCCAGACTCTCTCTAACCACCGACACCCAGACTCTCTCTAACCACCGGCAATCAGACTCTCCCTAACCACCGACACCCAGACTCTCCCTAACCACTGACAGTCAGACTCTCCCTAACCACCGACACTCAGATTCTCCCTAACCACCGAAACCCAGACTCTCCCTAACCAACGACACCCAGAGACTCTCCCTAACCACTGACAGTCAGACTCTCCCTAACCACCGACACCCAGACTCTCCCTAACCACCGACACCCAGATTCTCGCTAACCACCGACAACCAGACTCTCCCTAACCACCGACACCCAGACTCTCCCTAACCACCGACACCCAGAGACTCTCTCTAACCACCGATACCCAGACTCTCCTTAACCATCTACACCCAGTCTCGTCCTAACCACCGACACCCAGGCTCTCCCTACAACCGACCCCCAGACACTAACCACCGACACCCAGACTCTCCTTAACCACCGACACCCAGACTCTCCCTAACCACTGACAGTCAGACTCTCCCTAACCACCGACACCCAGACTCTCCCTAACCACCGACACCCAGACTCTCGCTAACCACCGACAATCAGACTCTCCCTAACCACCGACACCTAGACTCTCCCTAACCACCGACACCAAGAGACTCTCTCTAACCACCGATACCCAGACTCTCCTTAACCACCTACACCCAGACTCGTCCTAACCGCCGACACCCAGACTCTCTCTAACCACCGACACCCAGACTCTCTCTAACCACCGACACCTAGACTCTTCCTAACCACCGACACCCAGACTCTCTCTAACCACCGACACCCAGACTCTCCCTAACCACCGACACCCAGGCTCTCCCTACAACCGACCCCCAGACACTAACCACCGACACCCAGACTCTCCCTAACCACCGACACTCAGACTCCCTAACCACCGACACCCCGACTCTCCTTAACCACCGACACCCAGTCTCTCCCTAACAATCGACACCCCGACTCTCCTTAACCACCGACACCCAGTCTCTCCCTAACCACCGACACCCCGACTCTCCTTAACCACCGACACCCAGTCTCTCCCTAACCACCGACACTCAGACTCCCTAACCACCGACACCCAGACTCTCCCCAACCAGCGACACCCAGACTCTCCCTAACCACCGACACCTAGTCTCTCCTTAACCACCGACACCCCGACTCTCCTTAACCACCGACACCCAGACTCTCTCTAACCACCGACACCCCGACTCTCCTTAACCACCGACACCCAGTCTCTCCCTAACCACCGACACCCCGACACTCCTTAACCACCGACACCCAGACTCTCTCTAACCACCGACTCCCCGACTCTCCTTAACCACCGACACCCAGTCTCTCCCTAAACACCGACACCCAGACTCTCCCTAACCACCGATACCCAGACTCTCCCTAACCACCTACACACAGACTCTCTTTAACCACCGACACCCAGACTCTCCCTAACCACCGACACTCAGACTCTCCCTAACCACCGACAATCAGACTCTCCCTAACCACCGACACAAAGACTCTCCCTGATCACCGATACCCAGACTCTCCCTAACCACCGACACCCCGACTCTCCTTAACCACCGACACCCAGTCTCTCCCTAAACACCGACACCCAGACTCTCCCTAACCACCGATACCCAGACTCTCCTTAACCACCGACACCCAGACTCTCCCTAACCACCTACACACAGACTCTCTTTAACCACCGACACCCAGACTCTCCCTAACTACCGACACCCAGACTCTCCCTAATCACCGACACCCAGACTCTGTCTAAACACCGACACCCAGACTCTCTCTAACCCCCGACACCCAGACTCTCCTTAACCACTGACAGTCAGACTCTCCCTAACCACCGACACCCAGGCTCCCACTAACCACCGACACCCAGAGACTCTCCCTAACTACCGACTCACAGAGACTCTCCTTAACCACCGACACCCAGAGACTCTCCCTAACCACCGACTCACAGAGACTCTCCTTAACCACCGACACCCAGCCTCTCCCTAACCACCGACTCCCAGACACTCTCTAACCACAGACACCCAGACTCTTCCTAACCACCTACAGACAGACTCTCTCTAACCACCGACACCCAGACGCTCCCTAACCAGCGACACCCAGACTCTCCCTAACCACCGACACCCAGAGACTCTCCCTAACCATCTACACACAGACTCTCTTTAACCACCGACACCCAGACTCTCCCTAACCACCGACAATCAGACTCTCTCTAAACACGGACACCCAGACTCTCCCTAACCACCGATACCCAGACTCTCCCTAACCACCGACACCCAGACTCCCCCTAACCACATACACCCAGACTCTCTCTAACCACCGACACCCAGACTCTCCCTAACCACCTACACACAGACTCTCTTTAACCACCGACAACCAGACTCTCTCTAAACACCGACACCCAGACTCTCCCTAACCACCGATACCCAGACGCTCCCTAACCACCCACACCCAGACTCCCCCTAACCACCGAAACCCAGACTCTCCCTAACCACCTACATCCAGACTCTCCCTAACCACCTATACCCAGACTCTCTCTAACCACCGACACCCAGACTCCTCCTAACCACCGACACCCAGACTCTCCCTAACCACCGACACCCAGACTCTCCTTAACCACCTACACACACACTCCCTTTAACCACCGACACCCAGACTCTCCCTAACCACCGACACCCAGACTCTCCCTAACCACCGACACCCAGACTCTCCCTAACCACCGACACCCAGACTCTCCCTAACCACCGACACCCAGACTCTCCCTAACCACCAACAACTAGACTCTCTCTAACCACCGACACTCAGACTCTCCCTAACCACCGACACCCAGACTCTCCTTAACCACCTACACACACACTCCCTTTAACCACCGACACCCAGACTCTCCCTAACCACCGACACCCAGACTCTCCCTAACCACCGACACCCAGACTCTCCCTAACCACCGACACCCAGACTCTCCCTAACCACCGACACCCAGACTCTCCCTAACCACCGACACCCAGACTCTCCCTAACCACCAACAACTAGACTCTCCCTAACCACCGACACCCAGACTCTCCCTAACCACCGACACCCAGACTCTCCCTAACCACCGACACCCAGTGACTCTGCCTAACCACCGACACCCAGACTCTCCCTAACCACCGACACTCAGACTCTCTCTAACCACCGACAATCAGACTCTCCCTGACCACCGACACACAGACTCTCCCTGATCACCGACACCCAGACTCTCCCTAACCACCTACACACAGCCCCTCTTTAACCACCGACACCCAGACTCTCCCTAACCACCGACACCCAGAGACTCTCCCTAGCCACCTACACACAGACTCTCTTTAACCACCGGCACCCAGACTCTCCCTAACCACCGACAACCAGACTCTCTCCAAACACAGACACCCAGACCTACACCCAGACTCTCCCTAACCACCTATACCCAGACTCTCCCTAACCACCGACACCCAGACTCCTCCTAACCACCGACACCCAGACGCTCCCTAACCACCGACACCCAGACTCTCCCTAACCACCGACACCCAGACTCTCTCTAAACACCGACACCCAGACTCTCCCTAACCACCGACACCCAGACTCTCTCTAACCACCGACACCCAGACTCTCTCTAACCACCGGCAATCAGACTCTCCCTAACCACCGACACCCAGACTCTCCCTAACCACTGACAGTCAGACTCTCCCTAACCACCGACACTCAGATTCTCCCTAACCACCGAAACCCAGACTCTCCCTAACCAACGACACCCAGAGACTCTCCCTAACCACTGACAGTCAGACTCTCCCTAACCACCGACACCCAGACTCTCCCTAACCACCGACACCCAGATTCTCGCTAACCACCGACAACCAGACTCTCCCTAACCACCGACACCCAGACTCTCCCTAACCACCGACACCCAGAGACTCTCTCTAACCACCGATACCCAGACTCTCCTTAACCATCTACACCCAGTCTCGTCCTAACCACCGACACCCAGGCTCTCCCTACAACCGACCCCCAGACACTAACCACCGACACCCAGACTCTCCTTAACCACCGACACCCAGACTCTCCCTAACCACTGACAGTCAGACTCTCCCTAACCACCGACACCCAGACTCTCCCTAACCACCGACACCCAGACTCTCGCTAACCACCGACAATCAGACTCTCCCTAACCACCGACACCTAGACTCTCCCTAACCACCGACACCAAGAGACTCTCTCTAACCACCGATACCCAGACTCTCCTTAACCACCTACACCCAGACTCGTCCTAACCGCCGACACCCAGACTCTCTCTAACCACCGACACCCAGACTCTCTCTAACCACCGACACCTAGACTCTTCCTAACCACCGACACCCAGACTCTCTCTAACCACCGACACCCAGACTCTCCCTAACCACCGACACCCAGGCTCTCCCTACAACCGACCCCCAGACACTAACCACCGACACCCAGACTCTCCCTAACCACCGACACTCAGACTCCCTAACCACCGACACCCCGACTCTCCTTAACCACCGACACCCAGTCTCTCCCTAACAATCGACACCCCGACTCTCCTTAACCACCGACACCCAGTCTCTCCCTAACCACCGACACCCCGACTCTCCTTAACCACCGACACCCAGTCTCTCCCTAACCACCGACACTCAGACTCCCTAACCACCGACACCCAGACTCTCCCCAACCAGCGACACCCAGACTCTCCCTAACCACCGACACCTAGTCTCTCCTTAACCACCGACACCCCGACTCTCCTTAACCACCGACACCCAGACTCTCTCTAACCACCGACACCCCGACTCTCCTTAACCACCGACACCCAGTCTCTCCCTAACCACCGACACCCCGACACTCCTTAACCACCGACACCCAGACTCTCTCTAACCACCGACTCCCCGACTCTCCTTAACCACCGACACCCAGTCTCTCCCTAAACACCGACACCCAGACTCTCCCTAACCACCGATACCCAGACTCTCCCTAACCACCTACACACAGACTCTCTTTAACCACCGACACCCAGACTCTCCCTAACCACCGACACTCAGACTCTCCCTAACCACCGACAATCAGACTCTCCCTAACCACCGACACAAAGACTCTCCCTGATCACCGATACCCAGACTCTCCCTAACCACCGACACCCCGACTCTCCTTAACCACCGACACCCAGTCTCTCCCTAAACACCGACACCCAGACTCTCCCTAACCACCGATACCCAGACTCTCCTTAACCACCGACACCCAGACTCTCCCTAACCACCTACACACAGACTCTCTTTAACCACCGACACCCAGACTCTCCCTAACTACCGACACCCAGACTCTCCCTAATCACCGACACCCAGACTCTGTCTAAACACCGACACCCAGACTCTCTCTAACCCCCGACACCCAGACTCTCCTTAACCACTGACAGTCAGACTCTCCCTAACCACCGACTCAGACTCTCCCTAACCACCGACACCCAGACTCTCCCTAACCACCGACACCCAGTGACTCTGCCTAACCACCGACACCCAGACTCTCCCTAACCACCGACACTCAGACTCTCCCTAACCACCGACAATCAGACTCTCCCTAACCACCGACACACAGACTCTCCCTGATCACCGATACCCAGACTCTCCCTAACCACCTACACCCAGAGACTCTCCCTAGCCACCTACACACAGACTCTCTTTAACCACCTATACCCAGACTCTCCCTAACCACCGACACCCAGAGACTCTCCCTAGCCACCTACACACAGACTCTCTTTAACCACCTATACCCAGACTCTCCCTAACCACCGACACCCAGACTCCTCCTAACCACCGACACCCAGACGCTCCCTAACCACCGACACCCAGACTCTCCCTAACCACCGACACCCAGACTCTCTCTAAACACCGACACCCAGACTCTCTCTAAACACCGACACCCAGACTCTCCGTAACCACCGACACCCAGACTCTCCCTAATCACCGACACCCAGACTCTCTCTAACCACCGACAATCAGACTCTCCCTAACCACCGACACCCAGACTCTCCCTAACCACTGACAGTCAGACTCTCCCTAACCACCAACACTCAGACTCTCCCTAACCACCGAAACCCAGACTCTCCCTAACCACCGACACCCAGAGACTCTCCCTGACCACCAAACCCAGACTCTCCCTTACCACCGACACCCAGAGACTCTCCCTAACCACTGACAGTCAGACTCTCCCTAACCACCGACACCCAGACTCTCCCTAACCACCGACACCCAGATTCTCGCTAACCACCGACAATCAGACTCTCCCTAACCACCGACACCCAGACTCTCCCTAACCACCGACACCCAGAGACTCTCTCTAACCACCGATACCCAGACTCTCCTTAACCATCTACACCCAGTCTCGTCCTAACCACCGACACCCAGGCTCTCCCTACAACCGACCCCCAGACACTAACCACCGACACCCAGACTCTCCTTAACCACCGACACCCAGACACTCCCTAACCACTGACAGTCAGACTCTCCCTAACCACCGACACCCAGACTCTCCCTAACCACCGACACCCAGACTCTCGCTAACCACCGACAATCAGACTCTCCCTAACCACCGACACCCAGACTCTCCCTAACCACCGACACCCAGAGACTCTCTCTAACCACCGATACCCAGACTCTCCTTAACCACCTACACCCAGACTCGTCCTAACCGCCGACACCCAGACTCTCTCTAACCACCGACACCCAGACTCTCTCTAACCACCGACACCCAGACTCTTCCTAACCACCGACACCCAGACTCTCTCTAACCACCGACACCCAGACTCTCCCTAACCACCGACACCCAGGCTCTCCCTACAACCGACCCCCAGACACTAACCACCGACACCCAGACTCTCCCTAACCACCGACACTCAGACTGCCTAACCACCGACACCCAGACTCTCCCCAACCAGCGACACCCAGACTCTCCCTAACCACCGACACCCAGTTTCTCCTTAATCACCGAAACCCCGACTCTCCTTAACCACCGACACCCAGACTCTCTCTAACCACCGACACCCCGACTCTCCTTAACCACCGACACCCAGTCTCTCCCTAACCACCGACACCCCGACTCTCCTTAACCACCGACACCCAGTCTCTCCCTAACCACCGACACCCCGACTCTCCTTAACCACCGACACCCAGTCTCTCCCTAACCACCGACACCCCGACTCTCCTTAACCACCGACACCCAGTCTCTCCCTAACCACCGACACCCCGACTCTCCTTAACCACCGACACCCAGTCTCTCCCTAACCACCGACACTCAGACTCCCTAACCACCGACACCCAGACTCTCCCCAACCAGCGACTCCCAGACTCTCCCTAACCACCGACACCCAGTGTCTCCTTAACCACCGACACCCCGACTCTCCTTAACCACCGACACCCAGACTCTCTCTAACCACCGACACCCCGACTCTCCTTAACCACCGACACCCAGACTCTCCCTAACCACCTACACACAGACTCTCTTTAACCACCGACACCCAGACTCTCCCTAACCACCGACACCCAGACTCTCCCTAGCCCTAACTCTCTCTAAACCTCGACTCTCTCTAAACACCGACACCCAGACTCTCCCTAACCACCGACAATCAGACTCTCCCTAACCACCGACACCCAGACTCTCCCTACAACCGACACCCAGACTCTCTCTAACCTCCGACACCCAGACTCTCTCTAACCACCGACACCCAGACTCTCCCTAACCACCTACACACAGACTCTCTTTAACCACCGACACCCAGACTCTCCCTAACCACCGACACCCAGACTCTCCCTAGCCCTAACTCTCTCTAAACCTCGACTCTCTCTAAACACGGACACCCAGACTCTCCCTAACCACCGACAATCAGACTCTCCCTAACCACCGACACCCAGACTCTCCCTAACCACCGAAACCCAGACTCTCCCTAACCACCGACACCCAGAGACTCTCCCTAACCACTGACAGTCAGACTCTCCCAAACCACCGACACCCAGACTCTCCTTAACCACCGACACCCAGACTCTCCTTAACCACCGATACTCAGACTCTCCCTAACCACACCCCGACTCTCCTTAACCACCGACACCCAGACTCTCCCTAGCCACCGACAGCCAGACTCTCCCTGACTACCGACTACCATACTCTCTCTAACCACCCTGTGACAGCGTCGTCCCACATCGACCACGGACCCAGCCTAAATAATGCGCGGACTGCGCAATCTGGAACACGTAACCAGCCGGCAGTAGAGATTGATACCTCAATGTTCTTGAACCTGGGCGGTTCAGCGACATATGGCGAAGCGTTCAAAGACAGAATCCTGGTCTGAATTTAGAGTCGCCATGAGAGGCCGTTATCAATCATGGCTGACGTCCCCACATGGCATAACAAGAGGTAGAATGATGTGTCTGCATCCGACACTCATGTTGCCAGTGTCCTCAGACGGTCGACCACCGACAATGATTTCCTTGTCTTGTCCTGCCTCCTTTGTCTCTGATCCAAAGCTGTGAATTGATAAATGCCACCCGTCTATTTATACAAAGATGACAGGATAAGTTGTGACGCTTATATATAACTTGATAAAATGTTATCTATGTGTCCATCTCGGCAGTCGGGAGAAAACAGTGCGGTCACGAGGGACATGTGATTGGTCTGCCCAAGGACTTATATAAGGGACGACTATTGTACATCAAGGCCCGTATTCTCGAACAAGTTGCGATCATCGCAATATTTAAGAAGAACTATTTGCGAAAAATCGTAGCTGCGAAAAATCGCAAATTTCTATTCTCGAAAGTGTGCGATTTATCGCAGCTACGAAGTTTTGCAAGTAGTTTTTCGCGGTTGTCAGGGATAATTTTCTCGTAGCAACTGGTCTAAACGAACGCGCGCTTTTTTGCAGCGGTGGATATTAACATGTATTGGGCGTTGAGCTAACATTAGCCGCCTACTAGTATGCAAAGACATATCGAAAATAGCAAAAGATTAGTTACGTCAAACTAAAATCCACATTTTGTTCAAACCTTCGTAATGAATAATAACTGCACACAGGCAGTGGGTACTTCACATGGGGTTCATTATGAAGTTTGTTATGCGCTGCCATCGCCTTGTACCATATTACGGTTACGATTAAGTTTAAATCAAGTTTAATAAGTAATGTGCATATTACTAACGATTATATATGCACTTAATAACGACGTTTACAACATGATTCTACACGTTCTTTGCAGTTTCTTTACTGTCCGATACCCCCTTCAATTTATTAAAGGGCACAATTAACTCCGAAATGAATAGAAGAGATAGTCCACGGTACAACCACTACGGCTGAGTAGTCAGTGTTAGACCCGTAATCCCAGATTCAACTTCAAGTTCTATCCATGGATCTACGTTCGCCGGAATTTTTTCTCAATCCCCCAACATGGTTCATGGTCTATCTGTAGTGTATGGGTCCAGTCACTCACCAATTTTGCCAATCATAACATCCATTTCATTAGCCTAAAGGATCGGGTGAAACCTTGCTGACAAAGTAGGCCACGGTGTGTCAATGTGACTGCCAGATGAAAGGAACTCACGTTAGAGCGCGTGGGGATGCTTTTATGTATACTGATCTGAGGATTCTAGTTGTGAACCGCAAAAAACGTGTGCTCAAAATGTTCACTTAGCGGCCGAGTAAGACATCAAGGCATGTTTCACTGTCTGAAGCAATCTTCCGGCAGATGGCGTTAGGTTATAGTCCTTCCGCCCCAAGTCAAATTTAACCAATGTTCGAAGCGTGGCATCAAATACATCACGTTTAGCATTGAATGTGCTACTGGTACAATACCGGACGAACTCATTCGATGTTGATTAATTAGATGCCATGTTACTTTTGAACTGTTTGATATTTTCGAGTCCGATCACCGGCGTGAAGCGTTTTAAACGTTGACTCATTTTTATTTGAAATGTTTTCCACTATGCATGAAAATGCTATATTATACCTAAACAACCGTTGAAACCATTCGTGACCCCAGTACCTTTGAGGCCAACCGCCAGGTTGCCATTTACGTGAGGCAGAGGTGGTGTGAGGAACCAGCTCCCTCTGCCGGCAGTGTCTGAAGAACAGACCGTTTGCGTGAGCGAGTGAGCAGGATGAGAGGGTATATCACTTTGATTGAAATGTAACCCGCATTGCTGACGTACCGTGATAGTATGATCACGTGGCCCGCGATCCGGATGTTTGAGTACCGTCATGATACTTGGACAAAAACGCTTCCGCTGTGTTGGACACAGTCCGACACATAAGTCGGAGGAGCCGCGTATCAACCCATTTCTAATGTGGAGAAGCAACACAGCAGAACATTTCAGAACAATAGATGGACGAATTATGCAAGAAAACCATTTTGATCAATTCCTCTGTTTGCTTTTTAGAATAATGGTCCAATACTGGCCTTGTTGTATCATTGTGGCGTTATGGTCCTATCATGTATATGTGTATTTGTACTATAAAAAAAACTCTATTTGCATTCGCTACTGACGTATGCTTGTAAAATAAATGTGTTTGCACCAAAGTATTAACTCACACAGACACGCGTGTTTTTCGATAACCCCCTTTCACACGATCTAGCGGAATTCTTACCATTACATGCTCTTCTGTCTGCTTCTCTTTCTGTTATTCAAAGAATATAGGGTACGATATTATTCAACGCCAATTAATTGTCACCGCTTATATTGAGGCAATCAAACCCTCTAAACAATCACCCGGGCAAACACTGCTGGATCAAACTGCATTCCGACAGCCATATTAATAACTGATATGTGTAATATGTATTATACGCTAGATGTGTTATGACAATAGAAATGGTGCTGTTATTTATGCGATGGCCATTTGATAGAAGACATATAGGGTCTAATGTAGCGTTAACCATCAATATATGATCATATCTGTCCACTTTTACCCTTTGTCTTTTCTGTTCATAATCATCATCAAGGGTCTGCCCGATAGCTCAGCGCGTTAGAGCGCTTGCCTTGAGTACTCTGGCCACCTAAAAGCATAACGTTGATCGATGGTTCGCGCCCTGCTGTGATCTGTGTGGTCGCAGGATAAATATCCGATGGCCTTCTTCGCAAAGATTAGGGGGTTACCCCCGGGGACATGTCTCCGCTCTCCCTTCCTTTTCCCATTGACGCGATATGACTAAAAGTGGTTAAAGTGTCCTGAATATGCAATCAGCCAATCATCATCATCAATGCATTTACATGCTTTTAACATGGCCCAAATGGATCTTTCACCAATCCCTGCGTACAATTATGTTGGTGATTTAGCCAGCAGACATATCGGTCAACCCGTGATAGCCGCACTATATGTCTTCATTAAAGCGCCCAATCGTTTTACATGGAGTATGACGGCTAATAACAAAGGCAATGACGCGTGTTCCGGTCACACCTGCATATTTCACCGGAGATTATCAGTCGGGATCATCTCTTGATAAACCTTTACATGTCTTTATTCTTGGATCTCATGAAATGTGGTCCACGTCACGTTGTCACGTGGTTGTGTTGTACCTGTGGTTATGTCCGGAGGGTGCTATTACTATTAGTACCACGTGGTCATTAAGGCAAGATAATATTCGGCAGATATTGTCAGTTCATCTTATCGCAAGAGACACATATGGCGTGCGCATAGTAAGCCTGTAACTCTTTCAGCTATAAAATCCTGGACAGAAAAGCAAAGACATCCACCTCAAAGGGTAAATATTTATGTCAAGAATGACACATGTTTGATAATTCGGGGTCAGCCGCCGCACCCCCCTCCCCCCCCCCCCCACCCTCCCCTCACTACCTCCAATCCCTATGAAGTGCGTCTCCATTCACCCGTTGACGTTGGCACCAAATCCATACTACATCTATTTCCCTGTATTATGTCACTATAATTGGAGAAATAAAGCGAGCTGTAAAGCGACCCCGATGACGTCCCATGATCACCGGTAATGATTCGAAGCGAGACAAGTCACCGACGTCCAAGCAAATAGACATCCCCAGATCGCCATGTCGATGGATTTGTTTATTAACTGAGCGGCAGAAGACTCTTCCCCTCACCCCCCGCCCCCTCCCCCGCCCTCACCCCTTGTGTTTGCGATCAACCAAGACCATCTTTCAATAGAATGTTATAGTTAAGTTTTGTATGCGATAATAGGAGCATAACACCTGATTACCTCGTGCGACGTATTACTGTGCACCACGTTTGAGTCTCAAACATTAAAGTCATTGGTTGGGGTCATTGGGGTCATTGAGTTCATTGGGGTCATTGGGGTCATTGAGGTCATAGTATTTTTGGGGTCAGTGGGGCCAATAGGGATAAAGTTCCTTCGACATTTGTCAAATTCCGACACTATTACTGTGAGCGGGCTGTATAAACCAATACAATACACCTCTCTCCGGAAACGTTAATACAGAATCAAAATGCAGTTTGTTAACAAGTTTTCGTGAATATGGATAATTATCACAATCAATAGCTCTGTGGTGCACGCTTTGTTAGCACACAGATAGGTAATGGTGAATAAGGCGAAGTGTTACAACACGGATTTTATGTATTAGGTATTAGGTGAGTTCACTACTGATGGCAAAGAACTGGGGAACATTTCATCTACATATGTGGTTTAACCCCTCCACGTAGACAAGTGATATATTGTATTTTAGTAATATTCAGAGAGCTACCACCCCCCCCCCCCCTACCTCTCCGCCGGCCGCATCCCGGGGTCCTCTCACCCAGACAGCGTCTCTGTGACGCACTTCCGGCGCCTCTCAGGTCCCATCCCATAGTGGGGGAGCCATTAATTGACCGGAGGCTTGTCGACCGAAGACGAAGCACAAGATTCCTTTTATCCAGACATTATGTGCCGCATTTCAGCCCCCATTCATTACCCCAGATGTTAGACTCAAATAGCAAGTACGGACAATGGACGACCTGTAGGAGATGACAGGTGGTCCGGTTCCCCTGTACTAGCTGGCATGTCAAGAGCGAACATTGGACTCAATGGCTTGAATGAAACTTGCACGAAACCATTAGAAACCATGTATGTTGCCAATGAGGATCACTGCAAAAATTTACAGCTAGAGCAGGTGGAATGAAGACACCAGTGGCAGATCTATAAAAAACACACAGTGCTGCATGACAAGTGAGATGTGTTTGCTTCTCCAATATGGGGCCGTTGTTGTTAATCTCCTGCGTCCCGCCGTATATGGGACTCAGGGGACGGGTGGCGGGTGCAAACCCACCTGGACAACTGACGATAATGGCCGAGAATGGGTCTGAAACAGGATTCATCTGACGTTGAATAATTACAGTTGGTTATAATCCTCAAATATTGAGACATTTAGGTTGGTCTTACTGCGATTTGTTTATGGTCAGTGGGTCTGTACTGTCGCGCTATTCTTTTTTTTAACCTGGTGCTCAGTAAAATGAATGCATGATATAAGACATTTATAAACTTAAAATCTATATGTATGAAAGATGAGTTTATCACCCTATCATAATTGCTACACCTCAGGCATTGCAGTTATATCGATCATGTTTCGCTGCTTTAATCAGCATAAGCTTTCCCCGCGTTCTGCATTTACATCGGTCAGACATGAGCGGTCATAAATCCCCAGCCTGTAGAAATACGGAGATATTGTCAGCCACGACGCCGCTCGCCGCTGATGTCTATCACATCGCGCCATCAGGCAACCCGGATCAGCGCCAGCTACGTTATTTTTGCCATGCGCAACAGTCAATGATGTCACTTCCGGCTTGGGATGGCACCTTGCTAGCGTTTGTCATCAGCGCTCATTCGGCCGGTCGTCGCGGAAACAATGATGTCGGGATTAGGGGCGCGGGAACAATATATGGAAGGCCAAATAGCAAACATCACTAATAACATCCTCATTGAAGGTTAAGGCCAGCTTCATACGGACTGTCTGACAATATTCTACTCCAGCGTCAACTCTCCGCCACTCTTTTTTAATCCCACCCTCTGTATGTAGTCTATGCATACCGTCCTCTGAAAAACCCTCTCCTCTCCCCTAGTCCCCCCCCCCCCGCCCCCAACCTCTAACCCCAAACGAGGTTCATACACCGATCCACAGGACGCAGATAGCGCCAGAGAGAGCCAAGGAATGACGTCACAACGATACCTCTAGAGGCCGGCGATGTCCGTCGGTCATCCTCCAAAAGAATCCGACTTTCAGTCTCATAGCGTGGCGCTCTCTGTCTTCGATTCACTCCGCAAGGGCTCCGTGACATCGCTGCGCAAATTGATGGGAAAAATGCGCGGCGCACTTCTGCAAATTAGTGCCGGGGGACCCAGCCTAAGCCTAAAAAACACGTTATCAGGTGATGAAAGGAGTTCAATCATAATTATACATTTTTTGAAAGGGTGCAAGATGTTTTTTACTGTATTAAGTTACACAGAGCTCGTTATTTTCATGTTTTATTCTTGAAATTTTAAGGATGCAAGGAATTACAGCTGATTTGACCGTTGTTCAAGAATCTTGTCATTTTCCCCTGGCCGACAGCAGCGGTAAAAACTGAGCTTGCGTAGCGCCACCGCGCGGGGAGCTTGATAGCGTGGGTGGTATCCTATCACGTACACTGCCTTCGAGGGATTTAAAATAACAACCTCGCGATGCATACGAGAAGGATCGGAGTCACGTGTCGGGGGTACAAAAAACACGTGACATGTCTTTACTGTGGCAACCTCATCAGATTGCTCGGGAGAAGCTCTTCAGATTTCTTTGCCCGATATTCTTCCCAGACAGTGTCTCCGGGAATGCCGCTCGGAGATACGATGGGTGTCATCGCAGAAGCCTTGTAGTCACCCTAGACCGTGACACTGGTAGGTAGGGGCCGGGAAGGGATAAATGGCGACACGCGATACAGGCATATTCGAACAATCGACATTCCACATTCCACCCCGAAATTTGACACTGAGGAACCAAAAAAGCGACATCGACACAGATATGGGCATTTAAAAAATAACGACAGTGAACTTAGCCAAAAAGCGACATGGTACGTAGTGAAAAATCGACACTCCATACTGGGATATTTGAAATTGAGACACTTGAGACAGCATCATACCCCCCTCCTCCCCCCCCCCCCCGCCCCACCCGGCCTGCTCCCTTCCAGAGCCCTACTAGTGCAGATAACAACCGAGGGTGGTCCAATCCAAACAGAACTCGCGGTGTCGCAGCGCCGGTTCGCCTCCGTGTACCTGGTTTACATTACTCATGTGATGCAACATGTCTCGGAGTGCTTTCTCTTCTCTTTGCTTCCCTGTCCTATCCCAGTTCGTTCTATTAGTAGTCATTGGCATATGTATCAAAACTATTCCATCAACCAACGTTCAGGTGCAACATACGTAATGATGTAATGTTCATGCGCATAATTCAAAGCAAGCTTAGCTAATAACCTCCATCTCCCCTATCACTATCACTTGACAACAACGCTATTAGACTCTTCTTCATTGGTCGTTATCAGAGGGTAGAGGTTGCCAGCCACGTGGCTTACTTAAGTCAGAGAACGGAACCGAGCCGTGTCATAGTGAAAAACTGGCGCTGAGGACCGTAACGTAGACCCCAGACAAACAATATCATCTCTGATATAGAGTATATTACCCATAATCCATAATCCATCATCCCTAATTGGAGGAGTAATACAAAGAAAGTGACACGGTCAGGGGTTACCTTATTCCGTGTACAATGTGTAGCCGGGAGCACGCTACGGGGGTTTGACTATTCATACAGGTGGTCAAGGAAATGGATGCCAAACAAAACTTATTCTAAATAAGCCTCCCGAAATGCTAAGGCCCGGCAACAAAATGTTCGGTGATTCAGCATGTCAAGAGAGCGTCAAACTATGCAATGGATGTTCGTATATCGCAGTGTTATGGCGTACTTTTGAGTCCTTGTATCGTGATTTGGAACAGAGGGGTGGTACTTTGGATTGGCGACAGGTAAAGTAATAACGTAATGTTGTTTAATAAAATGGATGGGTAATTGGCAGGGTATTAAAAGAAGCCACAGAGGAGAAAAGATAAGGTTTTTGTTGATCCTGTCAAGTTTGTGGACAACATTCCCTTTATTCCAGTCACCCGTGATGACACGACTGGTCTGTTGTTATACTACTTATAGTCCCAAGACAACGTGGCCACCAGATAAAAGAGGCAATCGAACTATCTGTCCGACGCATCGGTGATTTACGTTCTTTTTTGTTTTACTTTGGAAGCAATGACAGTTACAATATGCCTTGCAATAGTTCCTGGGCCTCAGAATTGGTAACACCCATGAAGCGAGGTGTTCCGTGAGGACTTGACAAGTTGCCTAGAAAGTTTTGTGCGTATTGTGAAACTGGTCCCTTTCACCGTAAAGTGTCTCTAGTTGTACAGCTATAATGGCCAGCAAATTATCAACCTACCCACATCAATCTCGGACTTCACGCCTCATCGTACAAGCGATCTGATTGGTTGGTTGTCGGCTTTCGGCTAGAACGTCAATTCACTCTAAATTACCGTCATTTACTTCCATCGTGTTTTGGTTTTCCTTGAAAAACTCGCCCGGCTACGCATGAGAAGCTGCTCGGATTGCTTTGCCGGGATATTCCTGCCAGACAGACTGTCACCGGGAAAGCCGAGGGGCACTCAGCAATACGACAGGTGTCACCGCAGAAGCCTTTCATGTCTCACTCCCCAAACCGCCAGTCTCACGGCGGTTCTCGTACACTAGAGAAGCACGCGAAGGGGACATCAAACTCTCACCCAGTGACAAAAAAAGACCAATATCTTCACACCACCGCGATATCAGATGTCTATATTTTTACACAACCGAGATATATGAACTGTCCTAAGTTTGGGTTGCACTGGAGTTTAGATAAATCACCTGAACGCTTGATCGTGTTGCACATACTCAATCCGGCGTACAGGATTCATAATGGTGTTCTTGCCATAAATCTATCTAGTTACTCATAATGTTGTCTCCACCTTTGCCTGTGGAAGGACTTTAACGTGTAATAACCGACTAGGATGATTGATAAGACATTTTCCCATCTATCCTCCAACCATAACACACTTTTAAAGCGAGCAACAGCCTCATGATGACATCTATGTCTCCGAACTTTGATCCCGCGCCTCTGTTGGATCTCTACTTGTCGATGTGGCCTGCGGGACTCGACCAGATGTCGTTGACCCGGGTGTGGCGACCATGCAGCAACAAATTACTCAGGCCCGCAAGGCCTTAAATTGTTAAACAGATAGCGGTGAAGCACCGAAACAAGGTGATTCCACAAGGCAACATGTTGTAAATTGCGGCGCATCGAGTGTCCAGGCAGGTAATGCAATGGTCTGGATGCTTGGTGAGCGCACCCGATACCAGGGACACCCTGGGGGGCGGGGGTGGGGCAATGACGGGGCGGTGGGGGGGGGGGGGCAACGAGGGGGCGACCCACGGACAACGACCCTGACTATTAATTATCTAATTTCTACTACATTGTGGTTTACGCAACTGTTATGTATATATGTATGTATGAGCAATTGATTCAAGTTCAGCAAGAGGAATTCACATAGGCAGTGTGCCTGTTTTCCAATTGCCAATAAAATATGTTTAAACTAACGACCCTGACTACCAGGCACCTCTTGGTTTGCTGCTGATCAATTAAATACTGGCGACTGCCTCTTCTTTACTCCGGCACTGTACAGTCAGGGGCGTAGGCAGGAACCTGAGTACCTGCTGAATAAAAAAAACAAACAACAACTATCGAACAAGAGAAATGCCAATCATCTGGGTTTCTTGGAAGCTTCAAACTTCAAAATATGTGTATGCATGCAGAATGCCCAAATTTGCAACAAGAAGTTACCGAATTTTTCCTCTAAACTGTCCTTGAAGCCACACTATATGTGAGCTTTATAACGACAACATCAGAAATAAAAGTGCCTTCTGCCTTAATCCCGTCTGCCAACCCCTCTCAATTATGGGGCGAGGGGCGGGGGAGGGGGGGGGGGGTGGCAAGGGGTATTTTCGTTCCTCGAGAATGGGCTCTTTATTTCACCGTGAACTGGGAATGAGGAAAATAATTCTTCGTGAACTGGGAGTGGGGCAATAGCCGACCTGCGTGATGAAGGCTTTTCATTAATCGTGAACCGAGAATTAAATAACCGTGAATTGGGAAATCGCTAATTTATATCAAGTATCCGTCTGCATCGGGTGTCCTCAGTCAAGTTCGAATATTCAGTTTTGTGAATATTCAAACTTGATTCAAATTATACAGTACAACACTATCCCGATGGCGGCATTACTATTGGTAATGCGAAGACCCATAACATGCAATATGGATAGGTGGTACCTAAAAAATCCCAAGCTATTCCGTGGGGATACATCTAGATTAGTGCTCAAAATAAATCCCACTTCAGTTTGGCATAATGTATTTCTTTGGCGGGATGACGTATACCATGCCCGTGCTTGCGACATATCATTCGGTTGTTTAGGAACTCTAATTGTGACGTCATTTTTATAACATTTTGACGTCACAACTACTCAGCATTATAGCTGCGACAGAGTCTCGAATTCCGTTTTAAAACGTCACATTTATTTTGTAAATAAACTATAGAACATAAAACGAGAGGTATTTCTTTTCAAAATCGGCAAGTTTCACTGCTATATACATGTCTTACAATAATCAATCTTCGACGAAAGAAAAACACACGCATGCCTACATAACATGCTATCTTTTCCGCTTTCCCCAGTGGAGGCCGACTTCCGGTAGATTTCACCAGCTCATAACAGGTATGGGATTCAGATATAGATTTTCTCATTTTTTTATGGGTGTTATCTAAAGAGCTAGCTACGTTCGTTATTAATAGCCTCTCCACAACGCCAACATCAATTGAACCTTCATGACAAAGCTCGAAGATCACAGCGTAGCACCCCAGAGACGGCATAACGACCGGAATTATGAACCTCCCGCTTAAAGCGTGCCAAGCGTTATAACAGGACGCACTTAATTCAGACCGTCACATATATCCTGGAGGTTTGTATCTACATTGCGCATCAATCAGACATAAAGAGGACTTTAACGGGACCCAATAATCCGGGCAGAACTCACTTAGCAGTCCGCGCCATACCCACAGACACCAAAGTTAACATAACCATCCCTAGTCATGGTTACCACCTGACTCCGAATCGAGCACGAACGCGTTAATCTTTCGGCCGGCGTGGTCTACGGAACGGGAAACCAGCCGTCAGGGGAGATTGATACATCGGCGTACTTGAACCTGGATGGTCGAGCGACATTTGTCAAGAAGACGACTAAAGACGAACTATGGCTTTCTGGTCTTACAGCCGCCGCCATAGAAAGTCATCCATTGAAGGCTTAATGCCGCATGATATGGCACAGATTAGAAGGACTGGTGGGACTGTCACAGTGTTCATGGGATCAGGGTCTTCAGGGTGTCTGCCATCTATGATCGGCCTTCACATATAAATAAATCACTACTACGCCGTAGGGAGCTACGCCAGAATACCCGACTAGAAACTGTTACATTGAAGTCTCCTCCTCTCTTTCTTGTTCTACTCGCTTGCCCTGTCGCGTTTTCCGTGTCTCTCTCTCTTTCGCCCCTCTGGCCGCCCTCTCCCTTTCTCTTTCCACCAATGCCTACTTCTTCTACCGACGTATCCGGAGAGATGTTTTGTACTGTCGAGACGGACTTCCTCCACTCTGAGACGGGTCTAGAGGACGGATATCGTGCAGACAAAAGTCCATCCCAATAATTACTTCCCGCGTATGTAGCTAAGAAACAGATGGCGACGTATCTCATCAATACAGAACAGAACAA
Source organism: Arenicola marina (assembly GCA_964019135.1). Classification (NCBI taxonomy): domain Eukaryota; kingdom Metazoa; phylum Annelida; class Polychaeta; family Arenicolidae; genus Arenicola; species Arenicola marina. The sequence goes on from OZ025249.1 coordinate 46,733,235, forward strand.
ATAAATACAGGTCCAGTTGTAATTTAGAGATAAACAATGAGTTGATGGCTTTCTGCAGGTATTGCTTGATTTCAATCGTCGACACACGGAAATAAATCCTTGCCGAACCCTTTTCGCCATTGCAACCCAAAAGAAACCAGATTGGTATGGTATCGTTGGTTTATTGTTGTATTCACGGCTATCGGCCCACATTACAAACAAATGTCGTGCTTCATCTCGAGGAGATGGAAAGAAACATGTGCCAGAAATATACGTACAACAACGATAAATAAAGAACCCTTTATGACTTATTGGCACCATTTCATCATAGCTCTGGGGAAGGTTTCCTAATGTAGATAGTGGGTAAAAGTAGGTCTATACGTCGATGCGGTTTGCTTATACATTATGATAACGACAACGATCTCCGAGAAAGAGCTCGTTCGTTAAAAAGGTTTAGCGTGGAGCTGTGTGGCCCCGCCCCTCGACCCCTGTCAGTGTTCGGAAGATGCACTACCGCTGACCTTTCGCCGTCATTTTCGCTTCCGGGAAGCCTTGATTGGGCAACAAAAGTGGGTGTGGTGGGCTAGAATCGACACTTGCGTGGGCCCGCCCAAGCAACCCGACTGGAAAAACATCAAGACTTTGTAATGTAGCCAAATGGGATATTTACCCGCGATCCATCAAGCCTAAGTGGCGTCGCGATGCCAAAGAATGTACCGTGTAAGGTGCTTCCTAGGTCGGTTGTCCGTCCGCAGTCGAGCATGAGCAGTCGAGCGTCGGCCATCTTGTCTCGATGCAAATTTGTTTCCAGTAGTCAGCTAATTCATTCGATGTTGATTAATTAGATGCCATGTTACTTTTGAACTGTTGGATCTTTTCGAGTTCGCTCACAGGCGTGAAGCGTTTCAAACTTTGGCTCCTTATTATTTTAAAATATGTTCCGCTATGCATGAAAATGCTAAATTATACCTAAACAACCGATTAGAGATTTAGCCATCTTTTACCGACCGGGATTTCAGACTTTGCAGGCGTGCAGCAAACCTCTTCGCATTATTTTTAACTGACATGAAGAGAAACAATTTGGGGTACCAACTCTGTTACAAAATATCACGTTCGGCGGGACATCCAATAAAGCTGTAACTGACCCTGCTGTACGGCAATAGTCCTGCACAAGGCTCCGGTAAACACATTTCAATCATCAAATTGTGTGTTCCATCTCACCCCCCTCCCCTCCACGCCGTTATAATATAACATATATGCTATACATCCCTTAGTGTTCGTGTAATTAATTTATTTGTATATATTGAGATGTTGAAAACACAATTCACACCTTACAGCTAACCCAATTGGGTGTAGGCCTATTTGGTGAGCTATTTTGTTGCGTAAGACCAAATGAACCTTGAACACTTCTGTGTTGTGTCAATAAGGATTTGTGTACGATTCTTCACATACAAAGATGCCCACGAATGCCTCACCAAACTGTGCATGCTGTACTCACATTGATCAAGTGATATCCCTGGTAGCCATAGTGACAGTAAATGTCACATGGCCAGCCTTAGGGAAGTTTCACGGAGAATGTGTTCTTCAAACATAAAACCTACACGCTTCAATACCCTTAGATATTATGACCGATAAATTACTATGGAGTTGACAACTCATGTGTTGATTCTCCTGTGGTTTTGTCCAGCGCGCTTCATGTGACGCCTGCTCTATCGATACGCGGCCCAAAGTACCTGCAGCGCCAGCATCATATCGCACGGATTAGCTGCATTACACCTTTAAATATTCACGCCCATCTATATTATCCTTTCATACCCCTGGGCTTGAAAGGGGGTGAGCTTTTTTTTACTCTACCTGCTTTTAATGCCATTGAATTATTGACATTAAAACGCACAAGATATTGATTCGAAACGCTACCCCGTCTTGTATGTTATAACAATCAGTCAAAACAGCTACGTCAATATCCAAACACTGTAGTCATCAAGCAAATCCTTCACAATTGGCAAATGACAGCCCTCTGGCCTTCCTGTGTTAAATGTGCGTGCGTGGGCCGGCAACAAGGGCCGGCTGAGCAAACACCCACATCCTTCATGCGTGTTCAGTGCCCCATTCATGCATGTTTCACAACCTCCTTCACTATGTCACATTTTGAAGTCGACTTAAGTACTGAGGCCAATAGTGTTTTTATTTACGACGGGTTATGTATTGGAGAAGCCTTTTAAAGAGGAAGGCGAAATGAAAGCGGAACATAAAAAAGCGATTAATGATAAGAGCTCCACTTCCGCCCATGGGCCAATCCAGGGTGTGCGGAAGCAAGGACTCTGGCTGGTCTCTGCACTTCAAAGTCTCTCAAACTGCACGGGTAGCGGCTACAATTAAAAGGATATTCCCCCCCCCCCTCACCCACTCGTCTTCGTCCGATATCCGCTGATCGTCTGCGTAATACTTGAGCGACACCCTCCGAGAAGTCGTTTTGATTATCCCCTCCCCTTTTACGACGAAAGACATGGAATCTTTATCCCACGATCACACAGACCTGGCCACAGCAGGGCTCGAACCAGCGATTCACGTACCGTTAGGCTCTCAGGTGGCAAGAGCACTCAATGCGAGCGCTCTAACCCACTGAGCTGTCGCGCCGGCCCCCAATTTCTAATTTGGAGAGGCAGCTCAAGAGAATATTTTATAATAATGGCTGAACGAATTATCCAACGAAACTCTTTTGACCAATTCCTCTGTCTATTTTAAATAATAGTCCAATGCTGGTATTGTTGTAGCATTGTGGTGTCATTGTCATGTGTATGTGTGCATTTGTACTGAAAGAAACCTTTATTATCATTCGCTACTGGCGTATGCTCGTAAAATGAACGTTATTAACTCACACAGACCCACGTGCTATTCGAAACCCCTTTTCGCGCGATCTAGCGGAATTGTTACCATTACATTCTCTTTTGTCTGCATCTCGATATTATTCAACGCAAATCACCGCTCTTATTGAGGCAATCAAACCACCTAACCAATCACCGGGCAAACACTGCTAGATCAAACTGCATTCCGACGGCCATATTAATAACTGATATGTGTAATATGTATTATACGCTATATATGTTATGACAATGGCAATGGTGCTGTTATGTATGTGATGGCCATTCGATGGTAGGTGACATCATGGTAACAGACATATATGGTCCAATGTAGCCCAAAACTAATATTTGATCATCTATCCACTTTACCCGTAATGTATGTCTACTTTGGGGATTTAACCAGCAGATTTATCGGTCGACCCGTGATAGCCACACTATATGACTGCATTCAAGCAGTCAATCGTTTTACATGGAGTATGGCGGCTAATAACGAAGGCAAAGACGCGTGTTTCGGTCGCACCTTCATATTTCACCGGAAACCTTTACATATCTTTGGATCGCATGAAATGTGGTCCACTTATCACCAAAACATCGCGCGGTCACGGGGTTCTGTTGTCCCAGCTACGTGCGTGCGTCTGGATGTGGCTATACTATTAGTACCATGTGGGCATTAAGCCAAGATACTATTCTGTAGATATTGTCAGTTCATCTTATCGCAAGAGACACATATGGCGTGCGCATGATAAACCTGTAACTTTTTCAGCCATAAAATCCTGAACACAAAGGCTAAGACATCCACCTCAAAGGCTCAATACCAATGTCAAGAATGCCACATGTTTCAAAGTACGGGTTCAGAATAAATTGACAACAAACTGCGTTTTGATGCCGCTGCATCCATCAACTCTTACCTCCCAACCCTATTAAGTGCGTCTCCATGCACCCGTTGACGTCGCCATCAAATCCATATTACATCAATTTCCCTGTATTATGTCACTATAATTGTAGAAATAAGGCGAGTTGTAAAGCCTGCCAGGTCATGTCTTCCTCTCCCAGGGGGAACTACTAATTGACCAGACGCGTGTCGACCAAAAACTTCTTTTGTCCAGACATTATGTGCCTCATTTCATCCCGCATCCATTACTCCATTACTCAGAAATGTAACACTTAATTGCTTGCATATAGCAGGTACGGACCGTGGGTGACCTTTAAGAGATGATAGGTGGTCCGGTCCCCCTCCACTCGCATGTCACGAGTTAACCTTTGACATAATGGCTCGAATGGAACTTGCACAAAACCATTAGAAACCATGTATGTTGCCAATGAAGATTACTAGATGAATTTACAGCTGTTAATATCCTGCATCCCGCCGTATATGGGACTCAGGGGGCGAGGGGCGGTAAATACCCACGTTGACAACGGGCGATAATGGCCGAGAATGGGGCTGAAATAGGATATATCGGAAGGTGAGAAATTACAGTCGGTCATAATCCTCAAATATTGAGACATTTAAGTTGGTCTTACTGCAATTTAATTGTTGTCAATGTGTCTGTGTACTGTGGCGGTGTGCTATTGTTGTTATAACCTGTGCTTATGAAAATAAATGCATAATATAAAACATCAATAAGCTTAACAGTTATATGAATGAAAGTTCCTCAAACTATCATAATTGCAACACCTTAGGCATTGCAGTTATATCGATCATGTCTCGCTGCTTCTATCAGCATAAGCTTTCCCCTCGTTCTGCATTTACATCGGTCAGACATCAGCAGTTATAAATCACAGACCTATAACTATATACGGAGATATTGTCAGCCACCTCGCCGCTCCCAGCTGATCTCTATCACAGCGCGCCATCGGACAACGCGGATCAGCGCTCGTTACGTCCTTATTGCTCTGCGCAACAGCCAATGATGTCACTTGTCTCATATCTTGGGATGGCACCTTGCTAGCGTTTGTCATCTATAAATCAAGCATAAGTCATCAATTGCGGACATAATAGAACCTTATAACAGATGCGGAATATAACTGTAGAAATGTCCCCTTCAGGTATGTACCTTGTTGACGCTCATGGTGTTTCATATCTACATATGGAGCCATGACTCAAGGCAATTTATACACGTTTTGTTGCGGGATAACTTGTAATAATATGCATCACAGTAGTCCAATTTCCGGCCACTTGCTATTTCTGCGGTCTGTGTTCTCAGCGCCCGTTCAGCTTATCGTCGCGGGATCAATGATTCTGCATTAGGGGCGCGGGAACATGTATGGAAGGCCAAATGGCACACATCACTAATAACATCCTCATTGTAGGCCAAGGCCAGCTTCATACGGACTGTTGGTCAATATTCTACTCCAGCTTTAACTCTTACCCTCTGAATGTAGTCCATGCGTACTGCCCTCTGATAACCGCTCTCCCCTCCTCTAGTCCCCACCCCGCCCTCCCCCCAACCCCCACCGAAATTCCTACACCGACCGACAGGACAGAGATTTAAGCCTAATAGCACACGGTTATCAGGCAATGAAAGGAAAGCGTTCGGTCATAATTATAACCTCTTTCGAAAGCGTACAAGAGGCTTTCTGCTGTAGTAAATCGATAGAGCTCGTTATTTTTATGTTTCATTCTAGGAAAATATAATGATGCAAGAAATTACAGCTGATTGGACCGTTCTTCAAGAATCTTGAACTTTGTCCCCGGTCGACAGCAGCGGTAAAAGCTGAGCTTGCTTGATCGGCAAGGATCGGAGTCACGTGTCCGGTGTACAAAAAACACGTGACATGGCTTTACTGTTGCAACTTCATCAGATTGCTCGGGAGAAGCTGTTCTTCGCCTGATATTCCTCCCAGACAGACACAGTATCTCCGGGAATGCCGCGGGGCGATAGGATGGGTGTCACCGCAGAAGCCATTTAGTCACTCTAGACCCTGACACTGGTATGGGTCTGGAAGGGATAAATGGCGACACGCGACACTGGCATGTTCGACAAATCGACATTTTAGATTGATCCCCATATTCCGACACTGAGGATCTGAAAAAGCGACATCGACACAGATATGAGCATTTTAGACAAACCTTACACTGAATTTAGCCCAAAACGACATAAAACGTCGTGAAAAATCGACACTCGACAATGAGGATTTGGAAATATCTACACTGGAGACTGGACCCCCTCCCCCCCCCCCCTTCCAGACGCCTGATGGAGACTACAACTCATGTCCACTGCAAACAGAAATCACGGTGTGGCAGCACCGTTTTTGAAACGGGAGATATAACAAATAAATCGTGACATCGGCCGTCTGGATGTGTGGGTGGTGTCCACAGCGCCGCGGGACGTCATCGGGTTGCCTCCGTGTACCAGGTTTACATTACTCATGTGATGCAACATGCCTCGGAGGGTTTTTTCTGTCTCCTTGCTTCTCTGTCCTGTCCCTGTTCGTTCTACTCCCACCCGCATTCCAGTGGGAAAGAAAAGCATCAGCTGCAATGCATTAGTAATGCTACCTACCACAGGAATCCATCTCCAAAGGATATTTCCGCTACCCCCCCCCCCCTCTTCTCACCCTATCTTTCCCGTTGTTGCATATTCATTATTAACTGCAGCTGTAGTTTTTTATAGAATAAAAGTAGTCATTGGGATATGCATCAAAACTATTCCATCAACCAACGTTCAGGTGCAACATACGTAATGATGTAATGTTGCGCATACTTCAACGCAACTTTAGCTAAGAACATCCATCCTCCCTACCCCTATCACTTGATAACAACGCTATTAGACTCTTCTCCATTGGTCGACATCAGAGGGTAGAGGTTGCCAGCCACGTGGGTTACTTAAGTCAAAGAAGGGAACCGAGCCGTGTCGTAGTGAAAAACTGGCGTTGAGGACCGTAACGTAGACACCAGACAAGCAACATCCTCTCTGACATAGAGTATTTTACCCATAATCCATAATCCCTCATCCCTAAGTGGAGGAGTAATGCAAAGAAAGTGACACGGTCAGGGGTTGCCGATTCCGTGAACAATGTGTAGCCGGTAGCACGCTACGGGGGTTTGACTTTTCATCCAGGTGGTCAAGTAAATGGACGCCAAACAAAACTTATTCCAAATAAGCATCCCGAAATGCAAAGACTCGGCAACAAAATGGTCGGTGATTTGGCATGTCAAGAGAGCGTCAAACAATGTAATGGATGGCCGTATGTCGCAGTTTTATGGCGTACTTTTGCGTCATTATGTCATGATGTGGTACAGAGAGATGGTACGTTGGATTGGCGGCAGGTAAAGTAATAACCTAATGTTGTTTAATAAGATGGAAAGTTAATTGTCGGGGTAATGAAAGAGGCCAAAGAGGAGAACAGAAAATATTCATTTTGTTGTTCATCCTGTCAAGTTGGTGGACAGCATTCCCTGTATTCCAGTCACCCATGATGACACGACTGGCCTGTTGTTATACTTCTTATTGCCCCAATACCACGTGGCCACCAGATAAAAATGGCACTCGAACTATGTGTCTGACGCATCGGTGATTCTCTTGTTTGTTGTGTTACTTTGCATGCAATGACAGTTATACCGTTATACCACTGAGAATAACGACACTCTGGCGTCTTAGAACACAAGTGCAAGCTCACCTGAGTATTAATATTGTCATGCTGATTGCAAATTGAATAACGTGCATTGCGCCAAAGCTCTTATACCACCAATAGAGTGTCCATATATGAAGCCAATGTGTCAGTATGTAACCAACCCGACTGTAAGTGAACAGATCTTCCTTGGGCGCCAACAGCGGTAATGGCAGAGGAAGGGGACAACCACCAGATGTCCCTGGGACAGGAAGTGGGCATCCACCAGTTGGCCCTCTGGCAGGATGTGGACAGCCACCAGATGTCCCTGGGATACGATGTGGACAGCCACCAGATGTCCCTGTGACAGGATGTGTACAGCCACCAGATGTCCCTGGGACAGGATGTGGACAGCCACCAGATATCCCTGTGACAGGTTGTGGACAGCCATCAGATATCCCTAGGACAGGAAGTGGAGGGCCACCAGATGTCCCGTTGACAGGAAGGGGACAGGCACCCGATATCCATGTGATAGGTTGTGGATAGCCACCAGATGTCCCTGGGACAGGATGTGGACAGCCACCAGATGTCCCTGTGACAGGAAGTGGACAGCCACTAGATGTCCCTGGGATAGGAAGTAGACAGTATAATGGCTTATTGCTTCCACCAACAACCAGGGAAACGTCTTCCTCGGGCTTTTAAGACGTTTGTCATGTACCCAGAAGGCAACGGTGGCGCAGGTGCGTGGCAGCTATGGTTACAGTCCATGTCATATGGGCATGAATGGGAGCGTATGAATGTTTTATTGGAGCAGCTAATCAAGCAGTTTAATGCACATAATGCTTGAAGCAACACCTACACGTTTCTATGCCGTGCTATTTATTTCTTGTCCTACGAGATATGTATGAGGCCATTACGGCCCTTACAATTGCGTTGTGGCTGACAACCACCAGCAATCCCTTTCACCGTAAAATGTCTCTAGTTCTATAGCTATAATGGCAAGCAAATTATCAACCTACACAGATCAGTCCCGGACCTCACGCCTCATCGTACAAGCGATCTTATTGGTTGGTGGCCGGCTTTGGGCTACCACGTCAATTTACTCTTAATTATCGTCATTTACATCCCGTTGGGCTTTGGTTTTCCTTTGAAAAATTCGCCCGGCTACGCATGACAAGCTGCTCGGATTGCTGTGCTGGGATATTCCTGCCAGACAGAGTGTCTCCGGGACAGCCGCGGGGCACTCAGCAATATGACGGGTGTCACCGCAGAAGCCTTTCATGTCTCACTCCCCACACCGCCAGTCTCACCACGGTTCTCGCACACTGGAAGAGCACCTGAAGGCGACATCAAACTCTCATCCAGTGAAAAAAATTGTTTCACACAACCTCGATATAAAATTTTAATATGTTTACACAACCGAGATATATAAATCGTTCTATGTTTGGGTTGCACTAGTGTTTAGCTCTAGATAAATCGCGGGACCGTTTGAGCGTGTTGCACATACTTAAATCCGGGTTGAAGAATTCATAATGGTGTTCTTGCCATAAATCTATCTATAGTCTCCACCTTTACTTGTGGAAGGACGCCGACGTGTCCCTGCATTGTAAAAAGCGGCTAGGATGATTGATCAGACATTTACCCATCTATCCTCCAACCTTAACACATTTTCAATAAGAGCAACGCCGCACGACGACATTTATGTCTCTGATCTTTGCACCTTGTGGTTGGCTGGTGATCAATTAAATACTGGCGACAGTGCCTCGTCTTTACTCTGGCACTGTGTACTCTCCAAGAGCTTGTAATATCGACCAAAGGTTTTCTGATGCTTCGCTTAACCTTATAACATGTTTGAACTCTCCAACATTTGTTAAAGTATAAATTAAACCCAAACGCTTTTTGTTTCAAATGCTGGGCCCTCGGTACCTGAGCAATATGCGATGACGTAGACCACATGGCAAAGAATCGTATACAAAACTATATCGACAACATAAAACATGAAAATATTTAATACTATGTCTGGCTCCTGGATTACGCAATATATTATGGAATTTCTAATGGTCAGAGACAAATACAGAACATTAAAGCAAACAGCCGCGTCGATTTAATCCCTTTTGCTCCATTCTTATGTTGTGATGTGGCCTGCGGACTGTGAACACACAAAGGATTAACACTGACGGTTATCGCTTTCAAGCATCGGCCCCTAAATTGCAAAGCGCTTTCAGGCTGTAATCATTGAAAAATAAAAGGGTCTCTAGAAGTTATAAATTGGACGTCATGTCGCCAGGCCCGATCGATCCACATGTAGCTCTCTACAGGGCTACAGGCAGAATAAATTATACTTACGCTACAAAGAAGGCTATTTTAATACAACAGGTACACTTTTATTACAAGCAGGTAACCAATACGTTACCGAATTATTCCTCTAAACTGTCCTTGAACCCACACTATATGTGATCTTGATAACGACAACATCAGAAATAGAAGTGCCATCTGCTTTAATTCCGTCTGCCAACCCTTCTCAATTCTACTCATGATATCATCAAAACCATGATTATAACACGCAGTTTCCTTAGTTTTAATCGATACTCAAAGAATTATTCGATTGATCACTATAATATTGTATTACCATCCCACACGTTTGTGGACATTGCAAAACTATAAAACTATCTGATTAGTTTCGTCACTTGAAAAGCAAAAGAAATATGACACCAAAAATAAATATATAAAAGCAAACAGCCGCGTCGATTTAATTCCTTTTGCTCCATTCTTTTGTTGTGATGTGGCCTGCGGACTGTGAACACACAAAGGATTAACACTGACGGTTATCGCTTTCAAGCATCGGCCCCTAAATTGCAAAGCGCTTTCAGGCTGTAATCATTGAAAAATAAAAGGGTCTCTTGAAGTTATAAATTGGACGTCATGTCGCCAGGCCCGATAGATCCACATGTAGCTCTCTACAGGGCTACAGGCAGAATAAATTATACTTACACTACAAAGAAGACTATGTTAATACAACAGGTACACTTTTATTACAAGCAGGTAACCAATACGTTACCGAATTATTCCTCTAAACTGTCCTTGAACCCACACTATATGTGATCTTGATAACGACAACATCAGAAATAAAAGTGCCATCTGTTTTAATTCCGTCTGCCAACCCTTCTCAATTCTACTCACGATATCATCAAAACCATGATTATAACACGCAGTTTCCTTAGTTTTAATCGATACTCAAAGAATTATTCGATTGATCACTATAATATTGTATTACCATCCCACACGTTTGTGGACATTGCAAAACTATAAAACTATCTGATTAGTTTCGTCACTTTAAAAGCAAAAGAAATATGACACCAAAAATAAATATATAAAAACGACCCGGCTGTGTCTGCATCAGGTGTCCCCAGATCAAGTTTCAATATTCAGTTTTGGTCTACATTCTTTATTATGTATATTTTATTTACTTGATAAAGTCAATGATTCGAATTTGAAAACGATTCAAATTGTGCAGTGCAACAATATGCCGGGTACGGGACATCAAAATTGGTCAATGCTGAGACCCATAATATGTAGTAATACTCACTCCACAGCGCCATCATAAACCAACCTATGATGACGAAGCGTAGCAGCCCAAAGACGGCCTCATGACTGGAATTATGAAACTTGGGTCGCTAGATAGCGTACAGTGCGTTATAACAGGATTCATTTAATCCAGACCGTCACATATATCCTGGAGTTTTGTTTCCATATTACAGAACAATCAGATATAAAGAGGACTTTAATGGGACAATAATCCGGGCAGAACTCACTTAGTAGTCCGGGCCGCACCCACCGACACCAAAGTTACCATAACGACCCCCAGTCACGGTCACCACCTGAACCCGAATCAACCACGAACGCGATAATCTTTCGGCCGACGTGGTCTGCGGAACGGGGAACCAGCCGTCAGGGGAGATTGATACATCGGCGTACTTGAACCTGGATGGGTGAGCGACATTTGTCAAGGAGACGACTAAAGACGAACTATGGCTTTCTGGTCTTACAGCCGCCGCCATAGAAAGTCATCTATGGAAGGCTTAGTGCCGCATGATATAGCACACATTAAAACTACTACGCCGTAGGGAGCGACCAGAATGCCCGACTAGAAACTGTTACGTGGAAGTCCCCCCCCTCTCTTTCCCGTTCTACTCGCTGGCTCTATCGCGTTTTCCATGTCTCTTTCTAGCCCCTCTGGCCGCCTTCTCCCTTCATCTCTCCACCAGTGCCTACATCCTCTGTCGACGTGTCTGGAGAGATGTTTGGTAACCTCGAAACGGACTTCCTCCAATCTGAGACGGATATCGTGCAGACAAAAGTCCATCTCAATAATTACCTCCCGCGTGTGTAGCTCAGAAACAGATGGCGGCGTATCACATCAGTGACCGGTACAAATAAATACATGGCCTGTTGCAATTAGGAGACAAACAATGAGTCAATGGGTTTTTTGTAGGTATTTCTTGATTTTACCGTCGAGACTGTCGGTTCTTTTTCATCTGATTCGTTATAATACTCACAGATTGTGATCTCTGTCATGAATCCAGCAGTTGTGGGGCTGGCATTGGGGGCGCGTCCGCGCCCCCGCCTCCTCCCCCCACCCGGCCACTCTCACCATCATGCCTTCCACTGTTTGAACACAGCGAAACCTAACGCCTGGTCTTCATACCTATATATAAAAGTCCGGTACGCAAATAAATCCCTGCCGAACCCTTTTCGCCAGTGCAGCCCAGAAGGAACCAGATTGGTATGGTATTGTTGGTTTTTTATCGTATATACGGCCGTATATCCGCCCACATTACAAAAAGATGAGATACTTCACTTCGAGGAGATGGAAAGAAACATGGGCAAGCAATATTTGTACAACAACGATATAGGAACTCTTTGTGGCTTATTAGCACCATTTTGTCATGGCTCTGGGGAGGTCTCCTCACGGCACTTTCCATCGGAAATACATCTGACGTTATTTGTGATGGCTGAATTCGAGTTACCTTGCCAATGGAGATCATATAATCAATGGAGTCAAATATAATGTTCTTGACATCAGTCTCCACAGCTGATACCACTGCCTCGCCCCCACTGTCCGCCCACCTAGTTGCGACTTGCTAATGTAGATAGCGGGTAAAAGTAGGTCGACACGTCGATGCGGTTTGCTTGGATATTATGACGACAAAGATTTAAAAGTTTAGCAAGGAGCGGCTCTGTCGATCTCTCTGCCCTCCCCCCCCCCCCCCCCACTCACCCCCCTCCTCCTCCTCCTTCAACCTCCGGCCCCGCTGTGGGCCCGCCCCTCGACTCCTGTCAGTGGCCGGAAAATGCACTACCGCTGACCTTTCGCCGTCATTTTCGCTTCCGGGAAGCCTTGATTGGGCAACAAATGTCGGTGTGGTTTAGCTAAAATCGACACTTCCGTGGGCCCGCCCACACAACCCAACGGCAAAAACATCAAGACATTGTAATCCGGCCAAATGGTATATTTTACCCGTGATCCATCAAGCCTAAGTGGCGTCGTGATGCCAAAGGAAGTACCGTGGTAGGGGATTCCGCAGTGGGTTGTCCGCAGTCGAGCATGAGCAGTCGAGCGTCGGCCATCTTGTCACGGTGCAAATTTGTTTCCAGGTAGTCAGCTAAGATTTAACCATCTTTTACCGCCCTGTATTTCAGACTTTCCAGGCTTGCAGCAATCCTCTTTGCGTTATTTTTAACTCGCACGAAGAGAAACAATTTGAGGTACAAATATCACGTTCGGCGGGACATCCTAATAAAGCTGTAACGGACCCTGCTTTACAGCAATAGTCCTACACAAGTTTTCGGTAAACACATTTCAATCATCATATTTTGTGTTCCACCTCCCCCTTCCCCCTCCACGACGTTATAATGTAACATATATGTTATACGTCCTCTAGTTTTCGTAATAGTTCATTTATTTGCATATATTGAGATGTTTAAAATACCATTCGCATCTTACGGCTAACCCAATTGGATGTAGGTCTATTTGGTGAGACATTTTGTTGCGTAAGACAAAAAGGACCTTGAACACTTCTGTGTTGTGTCAATAAGGACTTGTGGACGAATCCTCAGATACAAAGATGCCAACAAATGCCTAAACACACTCATGTATGCTGCACTCACATTGATCAAGTGACATCCATGGTAGCCATAGTGACAGTAAATGTCACATGGCCAGCGTCAGGGAGGTTTCACGGAGAATGTGTTCTTCAAACATGAAACGTACACGCTTCAATACCCTTAGATTTTATGACCGATAAATCACTATGGAGTCTTGCGCAAAAGGAAAACGGGTTAGACAAAATGATGTTTGTCAGGCAAAGAACATGGGCAGTGACAGACAAGCTACATGCTAGACAAATGGATTCAGTACCAACGTAGGTTAACCATTAAGGCGTCTTTTATCACCGGCAAAACTGTCCGAATCAGCGAGGAGTTGACATCTACCACCAGACGCAGTAAAGGTATGCATAGCCAACAACCATCCGTCCGTGATCGGCAAGTATAGACCACACCCAATATCCACGTGAAAGATGTGGTGACACGCGGGTTTTGGCTTTCCTCCCACGACTCTCCTGTGGTTTTGTCCTGTGCGTTTCGTGTGACGCATGATTTATGGATACGCGGCTTAAAGTGACTGCAGCGCCAGTATCATGGCCCACGGATTAGTTGCATTACACCTTAAACATTCAAGCTCATCTATATTATCCTCTGATACCCGTAGGCTAGAAAGAGGGTGAGTTTTTTTCTCTGCTTGCTGATAAATATACAGTTTCCAGTGAATTAATGAAATTCAAGCTATTGATTCGAAACCCTATCCAGTCTTGTATATTATCAAATCAGTCAAAACAGCTACGTCAATATCTAAAGAATGTAGTCATCAAGCATATCCTTCAAAATTGGCCAATGACACACCTTCTCAGTATTCTGGGTTAAATGTGCGTGTGTAAAAAACAACGAGGGCCGGCTGAGCAAACACCCACAACCTTCCTGCGGGATTCAGCGCCCAAAAAATTCATGTTTCACAACCTCCTTCACTCTGTCACATTCTGAAGTTGACTCAAGTACTGATTTCCTTCGAGTTTAATCGGTTCCATCAGAGCCCATTTACATTCCCTGTGGAGAGATTTGCGGGCAGGACGATTGGTCACGTTTTTACCAAGTGGTTGTCGCTAGGGGCCATGTGGTCACAGCGCCACCTCTCGATCGTCACCATGGAGACACTCAAAGAGGCGGAGTGGCTGGATCATAATGATAGGCTCTTACAGTGATCGTGTTCTTGCTGTCCTGACACGAGTGCGCGCAGGACACTGAGGCCAATAGTGTTTTTATTTACGACGGGTTATGTATTGGAGAAGCCTTTTAAAGAGGAAGGCGAAATGAAAGCGGAACATAACAAAGCGATCAATGATAAGAGCTCCACTTCCGCCCATGGGCCAATCCAGGGTGTGCGGAAGCAAGGACTCTGGCTGGTCTCTTCACTTCAAAGTCTCTCAAACTGCACGGATAGCGGCTACAATTAAAAGGATACCCCCCCCCCCCCTCACCCACTCGCCTTCGTCCGATATCCGCTGCTCGTCTGCGTAATACTGGAGCGACACTCCCTATCCTGCCGAATCAGAGAAGCCGTTGTGATTATCCCCTCCCTCCCCCCTCCATTCCCCTCCCCCCTCCTCCGCGCCATCCCCCACCCTTCCTTCTCCCCCGCGCCAACCCCCCCCCCCCCCCATCATTATCCCCATTACCACCATCCATGGTCACACTGGTTTTTCTGCATGCCGCACCACGTGGCACAATGGCCTGGATTGATAACGGTCTCTGGCGGCGGTTGTAACATCAGATCGTCAATCGTCTTCAGACGTCTCCTTGACAACCATCCAGGTTCAAGTTCGCCGATGTATCAATCTCTCCTGATGGCTGGTTCCCCGTTCCAGCAGACCACGCCGGCCGAAAGATTAACGCGTGTGTGGTCGATTCGGGGTCAGGTGGTGACCATGACTGGGTGTGGTTATGGTAACTTTGGTGTCGGTGGGTGTGGCGCGGACTGCTAAGTGAGTCCTGCCCAAATTATTGGGTACCGCTTGCATCCTCTTTATATCCGATGGGTTCGTAATAAGGACACAAAACTCCAGGATATATGTGACGGTCTGGATTAAGCGAATCCTGTTATAACGCATGGCACGCCTTGGACGATTTTGTGTGTCCCGGCTACTCTGAGCGTTGAGTCGCCATCTATTTATGTGCTACATACGCGGGAAGTAATCATTGGGATGGACTTTAGTCTGCACAATATCCGTCCTCTAGATCCGTCTCAGACTGGAGGAAGTCCGTCTCGACAGTACAAGAGCCCTCCCCGGTTACGTCCACAGAAGAAGTAGGCTCTGGGGCAGAGAGGAAATGACAGAGCGATGGAGAAGGGCGAGAGGGACATGGAAAACGCGACAAAATGAACATGAATAATTGTAATTAAACATTATGCGAACATAGAAAGAATCAACATGGTAAACTTAACTTAGGCACAGTCGTTTTACTCATTGAAGGAATAAAAACGAAAAGCCAGGAATTAAACATAAGGCGCGTATCGAACGAAACCGATGATGCACTGAACAAACAACACCACGTAGTCGTCCACTGTCACAGACAGACTAGTTACATTATGGTCGCCATGGCCACCGGATCATCTCCCCACTCCCTGGTAGCGGTTCCAGAGACCGAGTGACGGGATAATAATGGTAGGCTCCAACTGATGCGAGTCATCTACGTCAAGGACAAATACGCCGAGGGCATGTACCGATGTCTGTTATAGCTTCATGTAATAGTTCTCAGTCGGGTCGAGTGAGGCATTCTGTAAGCTCCCTACGTTGAGATGACGGCGAGACGAGGACAAGCTTACGCGTAGTGATATATAGGGGTGTAAAAATCATTGATGGAAGGCACCCTAGAGGCACTGATCCCATGAACAGTTCTAATGTGTGCCATAAGGATTCTAGTTGTGAACCGCGAAAAACGTATGCTAAAAATGTTCACCTAGCGGCCGAGTAAGATATCAAGGCAGGGTTCAGTGTCTGAAGCAATCGTCCGGCAGATGGCGTTACGCTACAGTCCCTTCGCCCCACGTCAAATTTAACCATCAGAATTATCCATCATACGAAAAACTTTAAATAGTAATTAGTGGAAGCGTGGCATCAAATGCATCACGTTTAGCATTGAATGTGCTACTGGTACAATACCGGACGAACTCATTCGATGTTGATTAATTAGATGCCATGTTACTTTTGAACTGTTGGATCTTTTCGAGTTCGCTCACAGGCGTGAAGCGTTTCAAACTTTGACTTCTTGTTATTTTAAAATATGTTCCGCTATGCATGAAAATACTCAATTATACCTAAACAACCGTCGAACCCATTCGTGACACCAGTACCTTTGCCAACCGTTAGTTTGTCAGTTACGTGAAGAAGAGGTGGTGAGAGGAACGAGCTCCGTCTGCTGGCGGTGTGTCTGAAAAACAGATCGCTTGCCCGAGCTGGTGAGCAGCATGATAAGGTAATCAACTTTGATGGAAATGTAACTCGAATCGCTGACGTACCTTAATAACATGATCACGTGACACGCGATGAATGTTTGCGTACCAACATTGTGCTTTGACAAAGATTCTTCCGTCCATGTCCCTTTATCCTACGACCACACAGACATGGACACAGCAGGGCTCGAACCACCGATCCACGTGCCGTTAGGCTCTCAGGTGGCCAGAGCACTCAATGCGAGCGCTGTAACCCACTGAGCTATCGCGCCGGCCCCCCATTTCTAATGTGGAGAGGCAGCTCAAGAGAATATTTTATAATAATGAATGGACGAATTATCCAACAAAACTCTTTTGACAAATTCCTCTGTCTATTTTAAATAATAGTCCAATGCTGGTATTGTTGTATCATTCTGGTGTTATTGTCATGTGTATGTGTGCATTAGTACTGAAAGAAACCTTTATCATCATTCGCTACTGGCGTATGCTCGTAAAATGGTCAAGTTATGAACTCACACAGACCCACGTGCTATTCGAAACCCCTTTTCGCGCGATCTAGCGGAATTGTTACTATTACATTCTCTTTGTATGCTTCTCTCTCCGTCATTCAGTGAATATAGGGTACGATATTATTCAACGCAAATCACCGCTCTTATTGAGGGCAAACACTGTTAGATCAAACTGCATTCCGACGGCCATATTAACAACTGATATGTGTAATATGTATTATACGCTAGATATGTCATGACAATAGCAATGGTGCCGTTATGTATGTGATGGCCATTCGATGGTAGGTGACATCATGGTAACAGACATATATGGTCCAATGTAGCCCAAAACTAATATTTGATCATCTGTCCACTTTATCCGTAATGTATGTCTACTTTGGGGACTTACCCAACAGATTTATCGGTCAACCCGTGATAGCCACACTATATGACTGCATTCAAGCAGTCAATCGTTTTACATGGAGTATGGCGGCTAATAACGAAGGCAAAGACGCGTGTTTCGGTCGCACCTTCATATTTCAGCGGAAACCTTTACATATCTTTGGATCGCATGAAATGTGGTCCACTTATCACCAAAACATCGCGCGGTCACGTGGTTCTGTTGTCCCAGCTGCGTGCGTGCGTCTGGATGTGGCTATACTATTAGTACCATGTGGGCATTAAACCAAGATACTATTCTGTAGATATTGTCAGTTTATCTTATCGCAAGAGACACATATGGCGTGCGCATGATATACCTGTAACTTTTTCAGCCATAAAATCCTGAACACAAAGGCTAAGACATCCACCTCAAAGGCTCAATACCAATGTCAAGAATGCCACATGTTTCAAAGTACGGGTTCAGAATAAATCGACAACAAACTGCGTTTTGATGCCGCTGCATCCATCAACTCTTACCTCCCAACCCTATTAAGTGCGTCTCCATGCACCCGTTGACGTCGCCATCAAATCCATATTACATCAATTTCCCTGTATTATGTCACTATAATTGTAGAAATAAGGCGAGTTGTAAAGCCACCGCGATGACGTCCCACGACCTGTCAAGTAATGATTCGAAGCGAGACAAGCCACCGACGTCGAAGCAAATAATCATCCCCAGAACGCCATGTCGATGGGTTGAATACCTCATGGTAAACACTGGGGAAGATTGCATCTACATGTGTGGTTTAAACCCCTCCAGGTGGAAAAGCAATGTATTTTATTTTAGTAATATCCACAGAGCCCCTCCCTCTCCCCCCGGCTGCATCCCGGCGTCCGCTCTCCCAGACAGCGTCTCTGTGACGCACTACCGGTGCCTCTCAGGTCATGTCTCCCTTTCCCAAAGGGAGCCATTAATTGACCAGACGCTTGTCGACCAAAACGAGGCACCACAGATTTCCTTTTGTCCCGACATTATGTCGCGCATTTCATCCCGCTTCCATGTCCCCAGATGTCATACTCAGAACTGTAACACTTGAATGCTTGCATATAGCCGGTACGGACCGTGGGTGACCTTTAAGAGATGAGATGTGGTCCGGTCCCCCTGCACTCGCATGTCACCTTTGACCTAATGGCTCGAATGGATCTTGCACAAAACCATTAGAAACCATGTATGTTGCCAATGAGATCACTGCAAAAATGTACAGCTACAGCAGGTGGAATGAAGACACCCGTGGCAGATCTATGAGAAACACACAGTGAGGCATGACAAGTGAGATGTGTTTACTTGTCCAACATGGGGCCGTTGTTGTTAATGTCTTGAGTCCCGCCGTATATGGGACTCAGGGGGCGAGGGTCGGTGCATACCCACGTGGACAACGGACGATGGCCGAGAATGGGGCTGAAACAGGATTCATCGGACGTTGAATAATTACAATTGGTTATAATCCTCAAATATTGAGGCATTTAAGTTGATCTTACAGATGCGAAATATAATTATAGAAATGTCTCCTTCACGCTTGTGCCTTGTTGACGCTCATGGTGCTTCATATCTTCATACCAAGCAACGTTCAGGTACACCATACGTGAGGATATAATCTAATGATTCAAAGCAAGTTTAGCTAATAACCCCCCCCCCCTTATACCCCACCCAACCCAGTCGGTAGTATCACTTTGTAACAAGGCTATTAGACTCTTCTCCATTGGTCGACATGAGAGGGTAGAGGTTGCCAGCCTCGTGGGTTACTGCAGTCAGAGAAAATAAAATCGAACCGTGTCGTAGTGGAAATCTGGCGTTGAAGACCGTTATCCTCTCATAGTCAATGGCGGAAAATGCACTTCATTTAACCTTTTAATGTCGTGTCAAAGACTTTTAAACAACCTTTAATTAGCAAATATGACGTGTGTATGGTCGGCTAATATCGATGAGCCAGCATACTGGACTTCCATGATAAAACATCACGTCTCATTTGATAATCCAAGGAAATAGAGCATTTTACCTATAATCCATCATCCCTAAGTGGCGGAGTAATGGTTGTCAGCAGGCACTGGAACCTGTGTGCTAGGATGCCGAAAACGTTCTTAACTATCCGTAGAGCCCTGGACAGCCAATAATTGAAGATTTTCTCAGCATCAGTGAGTTGCCTTTCGGAGAACGGTTTTCTAAGCCAGGTCCTCAGGCGGAAGGCGTCATCAGCAGCTTTGAAGTAGGATATGTCCTTGTCATCACCAGGCAGTGCCCTGGGAGGGGGGAGTCCTATGGTTCCTTCCTCAATGGCCTCTTTCATGTCAGAGTTGTTAATACCCGGGCATCTCCGGAAGATCCATTGGCACCAACGTCCACCTAGGTGAATTTGTAGTCTGATGATCGCATGGAAGCCCTTGTAGCTGTAGCAGATTGATCCCCCTTTGTTTGGACACCTAATGGCTATGTGTTTGCCATCCAGAGCACCTATACATTTACGGAAGTGCCATCTCTGCCCAAATTTCTCAGCTATAGATGTCCATTCTTGTGGGGTGGTTGGACATTCTATTCCATTCTATTCTGAACTTCTTCAGCATATTCAGCTATAAAGGCTTCGCACACTTCACGAATTAACAGCGAAATGGTGTGGTCAGGTACCCGGAAGCCATACATGCGTGAGTGGTAATGATCACCTGTGGCTAGGTACCTCAGATTTATGGCCAACTTCAACCCAGGTTCTACCATGTGTCTTGCTTCGTGATTCTGTTCTCCGGTCGCAGGAGTAGTTGTTTAAACATTTCTGGATTCACACGTATGAAGTTCTTAAAGGCTCTTCCATCTTCAACACGCAACTCGTTCATCAGACGTGTGTACTGCCCTAGTTCTTCTGTTTTGCTGAATAACTTGGAGCATCGCCATGTTGTTTGTAGCCTGCTGTCTGTTCAACTGCAGTTGCCAGTTCATCAGTTAAAGTCTGTTCCAATAGTTGTTGACGACAAGATCTAGGATGCGTCTCCTTCCAGGGATAAAGCACCAAGTGATTTCAAACCAATGTTATCCCACTTTTATACTACCCTAGTGCTGCCCCGATTCCTCGTGGCCCCAGAACGCCACGGTCATCCCGGTTGCCTACGGATGGCCCCGGTAGCTTGCACGGTGGTACTACGGTGAAGCCCGGTTGTACTACGGTGGCACTAAGGTTTCACAAGGTTTGAAAATACCGGGTTTCGGTCCCGGCTCATGCCGGTAGTTTTGAACAGTTCAAAACCACCGGGGCGACCTACGGTTCACCACGGTACACCCCGGATCACCCCGGATTGACTACGGACTCGCTACGGTTGCACAGGGTTGTCCAAGGTTGTCCCCGGTTTTCAGAACCGGGGTAAACCGGGACCATGAACCGGCACAGTGTGAGCCACCCTTAATGTAGATAGCGTGTAAAAGTAGGCATGTGCGTCGATGCGGTTTGCTTAAACATTAAGAGACCGAGACGAGCTCCGAGGAAGAGCTCGTCCGTTAAAAAGTTTTGCGTATAGCCGTTCTGTCGGTCTCTCTACTAACCCTCCCCCCTCCCCGCCCTCCTCCGCTTCCTTCTCCAAGCCAAGGCCCCGCTGGCCCTCGACACCTGTGTCCGGAAGATGCACTTCCGCTGACCTTTCACCGTCATTTTCGCTTCCTTGATTGAGCAGCAAAAGTGGATGTGGTGGGCTAGAATCGACACTTGCCTGCGCCCGCCCACACAACCCAACGGGGAAAACATCAAGACTTTATAATGCAGAAAAATGGGATATTTTACCCGTGATCCATCAGCCCTAATTCCGTGATGCCAAAGGACGTACCGTGGCAGGTGATTCCCCAGTGGGGTGTCCGTCAGGCCGGCCAAGACCGTGGTTACCATGAACAGTCGAGGGTCGGCCATCTTGACACTATGCAAACTCAGGTCAACTGTAAACAGAAATCATGGTGTGGCAGCGCCATCCTTGTAGCTATGGAGCTGCAGGGGAGATAAAAATAAATAAACCCTGACATTGGCTGTCTGGGTGTGTGGGTGGTGTCACGTGACACAGCGGCAAATGACGTCATCGGGTCGCCTCCGTGTACCCGGTTTCCATTACTCATGTGATGCATATCAATTATTTACTGCATCTGTAGTTTTTCATAGCATATTAGTAGCCATTGGGATACATATCAAATCTGTAACGAGCAGGATATATCAGGGCGTTGCTGAGCAAATTACTAAGCCTAATAACACTCGATATCAGGCGATGAAAAGAAAGCGTTCAGTCATAATTGTAACCTTTTGGATGGGGTTCAAGATGTTTTCTGCGGTATTAAATAGACAGATATCGTTATTTATATGCTTTATTCTAGGAAATTATAATGATGCAAGAAAAATACAGATGATTGGACCGTTTTTTTAAAGAATCTTGAATTTTGCCCCCGGCCGACAACAGCGGTAAATGCTGACCCATTGTTATATGTATTAAATCTGTAAAAGGCACGATATATCTCTGCTCTTCAGAGCAGGTTGAAACCGTCCTTTTGCAAGCTGCGAATGCCGTTAAATTGATACCTCACACAATTCAGTCACACTGGTACGCTGATGCATTGCGCCAGAGATATCACTGACATCATCTTGCCGACAACCAACGATGTCCAGCTATTGCGTATCCCACGCCCATTAGGACATTTCAATGTGTCAGGGGCGGGCCCGATAGCTAAGTAGGCTAGAGAGCTCGCCTTGAGTGCTCTGGTCACCTGAGAGCCTAACGGTACGTGGGTCGGTGGTTCGTGCCCCGCTGTGGTCATGTCTGTGTGGTCGCAGGATAAAGATACCATGTTCTTCTTCGCAAATAGTAGGGGTTTTCCCCCGGGGATATGGCTCCCTCTCCCGTCCTCCTCCCAGGGACGCGATATCATCAAAAGTAGTTAAAGCGTCCTGAATATACAACCAACCAACTGATCCTCCTGTCACCTTGGCGCTTGATGTCGGCTGAACAAGCGGCGCTGAGGCCACAAAGTGTTCTTGGGTAATCAAGCCTTTCACAAGCTGGTTCTCATACGATTTTATCCTCATAATAGTGTAACGCGGCCCATTATTGGTACTTATATATAGGGGCCAACAGAGGTATTGTTCGTAGGAACTGATACAGATACATGATAACCGCAACCAAAAGCCGGCTTCAAGGTCAGAGGAATACCATTTTTCTATCAAGAACAAAGGAGACCAATAACAATTAATGACGTAATGTTGCGCATACAACAAAGCAAGTTTAGCTAATACCCCCCCCCCCCCCACCCCTCCCACCACCCACCCGCCCACACGAGTCGGTAGTATCACTTCATAACAACGCTATTCGACTCTTCTCTATTTCCGCTGCACCATATTTGCTTCACTTTACCGGGTGATCCATTGGTAGACTTAGCAGGGTAGAGGTTGCCAGCCACGTGGTTTACTTAAGTCAGAGAAGGGGACCGAGCAGTGTCGTAGTGGAAAACTGGCGTTGAAGACCGTTACGTAGACCTCAGACAACAAACATCCTCTCATAGTCGGCTAATATCGATGACCCAGCATATTGGACTTCCATGGTAAAACATCACGTCTCATTTGATAATCTAAGGAAATAGAGCATTTTACCCGTAATCCATCATGCCTAAGTGGCGGACTTATACAAAGAAAGTGACACGGTCAGCGGTTGCTGAGTGCGTAGTTCGAAGAACATATCCAGATGCTATCTTGTTACGAGGTTTGACTTTTCACCCAGGTGGTCAGGGAAATAGATGCCAAACTAAATTTATTCCAAATAAGCATCTCGAAATGCAAAGGCCCGGTAACAAAATGGTCGGTGATTCAGCATGTCAAGAGAGCGTCAAACAATGTAATGGATGGCGGTATGTCGCCGTTAATAACGTAACGTTGTTTAATAAAATGGAAGGGTGATTGGCATGGTAATAAAAGAGGCCACAGCGGAGAAAAGATTATATTTGTTTTTGTTCATCTTGTCAAGTTTGTGGACAGCAACTCATCTAGTCACATGAAGACACGACTGGCCTGTTGTTGTACTGCTTATTGCCCCAAGACCACGTGGCCACCAGATGAAAAAGGCAACCGAACTATCTATCATCGGTGATTCTCATGGTTGTTGTTTTACTTTGCAAGCAATGACAGTTACAAAATGCCTTGCAATAGTTCTTGGGCTTCAGAATTAATTAATTAACCTCCATGAACAGATTAACCTCCATGAACAGATATGTTCCATGAGGACCTGGCCAGTTACCTAGGAAGTTTTGTACGAATTGTGAAGCTGGTGCTGAGTGGCAGTTCAATCCCAGACCGTCAAAAACGGATTTGACATGGAGGAAACTGGGTGCATTACCATGTAGCTCTGATAATATGGGGCAAAACTTGAAAACAGCATGTGGTGTGAACCAAATGTACTTTGTGGCATGAACTAGATGTACTTATGTGGCAATAACCAGATGTACTAATGCCGATCCGCCACTTAGAATAGCGACACTTAGAACGGCGTCTTAGAACATAAGTGCAATCTCACCTGGACATTAACATAGTCAAAACGTGCATTGCGCTAAATCTCTTTTACTACCAGTAGAGAGTCCATCTATCGAGCCAGTGTGTCAGTATGTAACCAAGCCGACTGTAAGTGAACATATATTCCAGGGCGTGTTTGCAGGGAACCTTCACTAGACAGACAACGGACAAGACTCCTGCCATATATAAAAAGACACCACGTCAAGTTCCCCACGGTCCAGGCTCTATCACATCGATCGGTATCTTCCTTGGTCAACAGCGGTAATGGCAGAGGAAGGGGACAGCCACCAGTAGCCTCTGTGACAGGATGTGCACAGTATAATGGCGTATCGCTCCCACCAACTTTTACGACGTTTGTCATGTACTCAGAAGGCAACGGTGGCGCAAGTGCCAGGTAGCCATGGTAAAAATCCATGTCTTATGGACATGAAAGGAAACGTGTGGATGTCTTATTGGAACAGCCAATCAAGCAGTTTAATGCACGTAATGCTTGAACCAACATCCACACTTACTACGAGATATGTATGAGGCCATTACGGCCCTTGCAATTGCGTTGTGGCCGACAACCACTGACAATTCCTTTCAACGAAAAATGTCTCTAATTCTATAGCTATAATGGCCAGCAAATTAGCAAGCTACACACATCAGTCCCGAACCTCACGCCTCGTTGTACAAGCGATCTGATTGGTTGGTTATCGGCATTGGGCTACCACGCCAATTCCCTGTAAATTACCGTCATTCACATCCCATCGTGTTTTGCTTTTCCTTTGAAGAACTCGCCCGGCTACGCATGACACGCTACTCGGATTGCTTTGCCGGGATATACCTGCCAGACAGAGTGTCACCAGGAAAACCGCAGAGCACTGAGCAATACGACGGTTGTCACGGCAGAAGCCTTTCATGTCTCACTCCCCACACCGCCAGTCTCACCACAGTTTTAAAGAGAGCAACGCCCCCATGATGGCTCTGATGGATCTCGACTTGTCGATGTGGCCTGCGCGACCCGACCAGACGTCGTTGACCCAGGTGCGGTGAACAGGCAGCGAAAAATTCCTCAAACTCTCAAGGCCTTAAATAGGTAAACAGATAGCGACGTAGCACCGAAAGAAGGTGATTCCACAAGATAAAATCTTGTAAATTGCGCCACTCCCAGTGTCCAGGTAATGCAATCGTCTGGATGCTTGGCGAGCTCACCCGATACCAGGAACACCATGGGGGGGGGGGGGGGGGGTGGGGGTGTCGGACAACGAGGCGGCGGGTGTGGGGCAATGACGAGGGGGGGTGGCAACAAGGGGGGCGACCCTCGAACAACGACCCTGACTACCAGGCTTCTTTGGTTCGCCGCTGATCAATTAAATACTGGCGACTGCCTCTTTTTTACTCTGGTACTTTACAGTCAGGGGCGTAGGCAGGGACCTGAGCACCTGCTGCACCATTGACATCAATTTCAATATATGTGTATGCATGCAGAATGTCCAAATTTGGCGTGTTATTTACAACAATTAGCAACTACTCCTGATAAAATCAAAACCATGATTGCAAGGCGCAGTTTCCTTAGTTTTAATCGATACGAAAAGAATTATCAGATTGATCACTATAATATTGTATTATCATGCCACAAGTTTGTGGACTAACATTGCAAAACTCTAATAATATATTAGTCTCGTTACTTGAAATGCAAACGAAATATGATACCCAAAATTCCGTGAGCTTGCATATAAGCCAGCCGTTTGTGTCTGCGTCGTGTGTTACCAGATCAAGTTCGAATAAGCAGTTTTGTCATACATTATTTATTATGTGTATTTTATCCATTTGATCAAATAAATTATTCAAATTCCAAAGCCAACATGAATCAATGCTTAATAGCAAAGCCCAAAGGTC
Organism: Arenicola marina; assembly: GCA_964019135.1. Taxonomy (NCBI): domain Eukaryota; kingdom Metazoa; phylum Annelida; class Polychaeta; family Arenicolidae; genus Arenicola; species Arenicola marina. Next base: position 46,759,513 of record OZ025249.1, read on the forward strand.
ACAGCGTAGCAGCCCAAAGACGGTTTAATGACCGGAATTATGAATCTTTCCGCTCAAAGCGTGCCAGGAGTTATAACAGGATTCACTTAATTCAGACCGTCACATATATCCTGGAGTTTTGCGTCTACATTGCGCACCACTCGGACGTAAAGATAACTCTAACGGGACCCAATAATAGCTCGGGCAGAACTCACTTAGTAGTCCTCGCCACACCCATGGACACCAAAGTTACCATTTTGATTAAATTAGACCAACTCACATCCTGATCAAGCTGTAACGGAATCTGTCGTACGGCAATAATCCTACACAACTTTTCGGTAAACACACGTCGATCCTTAGATATCACAATTGACCCCTTATGATTACCCGAACTGGGTTATTTATCTTGTTGCGTAAGACAAAAAGGACCTTGAACACCTCTGTGTTGCGTCAATGAGGACTGATGCATGAATCCCTCAGATACGAAGATGCCAACAATTGTCCTGTGGTATCCCAGGTCCAATGCTTTTGCGCCATACTGTAGTTTGCGCGCGTGAGTTACTATAGCAACCACAGCGGTGATGTCACCGCTTGGATTGAGTTTGAGGTCAGTTAGTCAGTCAGCGGCGTTGCGGGAGGACGGGGTTTAGCTAGCCAGCTAGGAGGGATTTACGTTGGATTCACCGCCCTGCGGAGCAAGGGGCTGGCAGCAGTTTCACCAACTGCTGCCAGGTAAGTGACACCGATAACGGAGTTCGTAACTTGTGTTTTATTTGGGTTTAAGGGTGTTTAAATAAATCATCGAAACTTTAACCACTTCGTTTCGCCTCAGACAGTGCCTTCGCCACCACGTGTTAACGCAAGACCGAATTCGGAACGAACACCCAGTTGGGGTTGTCGAAATTAAGTTTAGAAGTAATAAGATCAACACAACGAGAAGTACATTAAAAGTAAAGTAAAGACACTCCCCCCCATTACTAAAATATCACATTTGGTGCCGTGAACCAGCGGTCTTTTCACGTGGTTGAGCAACAAGTGGCAACATGGCGGAACGCCGTGGGTTAGGCTTCATGGCTAGGTTAGAAAGTTGGTTGAGTGAGGACGATACAGACTTCCCCGTTCACGGAGAGAGGGTTGGAAATTTAGGCCGTGGGATACGTGACCATGTGGGGATTCAGTCAGAGAAGCGTGAGGAATATGATTTGGGACCTGTCGAGGCTCAGGTAGGCGAGGAGAGCTCAGCTAGGGGTGCGCCTCCAATTTTGTTGCACAATTCTAAGATGGCGGCTCTGCCTTCTTCCCCAAATCGGCCGGGCGATCACGTGACCGAAATGCCGCCCCTGATTGGCCCAGGAGTGCGCGTCCCGCCAAAAGCGAGTTTGCGCGGGATTCTCAGCGGGTTGGTTTTATAAGGGGAATGCAAGATGACCGCGCCCATGACACCGTGTTCGGCGAGCAGGCTACTCAGGGTGTCAGCAACCGAACTCAAAGCGTTAGATGGGATGGTTACAGGCCAGAGGGGGTGGGTTATGGGCCCCCAAGCGCTGTGCCGTTCGCTGGCAACCCCCATCAGGGGCAACTGCATCACTCTCGCTTAGGCCTTAGCGGAGTCTGCACCCAACCCAGCCGACAGGTGGCAAAATGGCGAGCGCACTGCCGCATGCGGCATGGTGACATTGGTGTTGAGTGGTGATGAAATTTATTCACCGGGGTGGCACTGAACAGGTGAAGGACTTGAGAGTTTAGACTAGATTTTGTCAGGATGGGGGATTAAACAAAGACTCGTTTGGTATAAATTTTAAGACTTTAACCAGTGTTAACGAAACTGGAGTTGGCAGATTTCTGTGATTTGTATTTTTTTGCAAAGATGGCGGACCTTTCAAAGTTCTAGAATGTTCGACAGGGTGAGGCCGTCACGTGATCGAAATGCCGGTCTCTCATTGGTCGAGGAGTGCGCGTTCCCGCCAAAACTGGTTTTGGGCGGTAACTCTTTGGAAGATGTGGCCCCGGTTTCGAATACATGTTGATATGTGGTGTGACACTGGATGGGATCGGACTCGGTTGAAAATGGTCTTGGGAATTTATGGTTCAGGCGGTGTAGTGGGGCACAGGGTTTTTTTTTGAGGTGGTTTGGCGGGGCATGATTCGGTGCCATGTTTTCCCACGCAAGTATAAGCGGTGGATGTGTTTTTTGTTTTTTTGTCAAGTGGCTGTTCTGAAGCACTGGGTGACATGCTGGATCCAGGTAGATCACTTCGGTGACGCCGTCCAGCATCAATCCCCAACTGTGAGGTAGAGGGCGGTTTACGTCACAGCCAGGTTGCCTCAGGTCTTCATGAGCCTGTTGCGCCTGGCGTGATAGAATATTCCGTTTTTTTTTGCCATCTTGAGAGTCGCCGACCACGGTGTGTCCTCGCAGGGTAGTTGGCCTGGTACGGGCTGGAAACCAAGACAATGGGCTGCCTAGCAGGAGTTTTGGGCTGGCAGGGGAGTTACGTCCACAGTGTGTGTTTGTGTCAAGGTATTGCAGGGGGCGGATTTTGGTGAATTTTTATCTGATACGAGTTACCGGTGATTATGTGTGTGGTTCATTGGGATATCTTTAGATACTTTGTGTTAGCTGCTATAGTAAATTTGTGGGCTTTTTCAGTTATCCTTATGGAGTAAATTGGTTATAAATTATGACCTGTTGATTAAGTCGCTTGGAGTTACAAGGTGTAACACCTGATGACCTGTGTGTCATGTGTCATTGTACGGTTGATGACCACACCAATACCTAGTGCTTGTGTCGTGAGGAAGTGTGGGCCAATGTGGCCTGGATGACCTCACTCGTTGAACGGCTGCCTGCTGAAGTGCTTGGTGGGACAAAACAGAGCGCCAGAAGAGCGCTACTTCGTGCTGATTTGACGGCAACCCCAGCAGCGTCCTCAGCATCAGGGGCGTCACCGGCGTCATCGGTGACCGCCGCGTCATCGGCCGAACTACCGGCAGCTGCGGCGCCCCAGGCACCAGCATCGGCGGCGTCACCATTATCATAGGTGACCGCGGCTTCATCGGCCGAACTTACGGCCACAACATCGGCGGCAGCGTCCGCGACAGCATCGGTGACCGCGGCATCATCGGCCGAACTTACGGCAGACATCGGCGGCGTCACCGCCATCATCGGCGTCGGCGTGCGCGACAACACGGCGGCAGCATCGGCGTCCGCGATAACATCGGCGGCAGCATCGGCGTCCGCGACAACGTCCACGACAACATCGGCGTCCGCGACAACGTCCGCAACAACATCGGCGTCTGCGTTGGCGGCGGCTGCTACTGCAGCTACGACAGTCACTGGCTGCCCGGATGGCGACGACATCCTTGACGACGTCGCTACTTGTGGTCGCTACAGCCGCAGACATCCTGGCTGCTGCGGTGGCCGAAACTGAACTTTGGTCGTGTCGGATCAGGCCCAGCCGGCATTTGTGGCTGCTTCAGCGGCGTCCTTGGCGCGCTTGGCGTTACCAAGTGGTGGCGTCAATGCCGTGGAGCCTCGGGACGAGGCCCGGGCGCCAGCACGGAATCACTCCACGGTCGGCCACATCGGTGACCCAGTGACTTCTCTTCGGCCTTGAACGATACAGACTTTGCCGGCAACGGCTATTGTGTGACTTTTTGTTTTGCTCTCAACGCTGGTAATATTCAGGTTATATGACATCATCTTTGCTTTGTGTTTATAATGGTTCAACTTCGCTGTCATAATATTAGTGATTTGGGTTTAGTCGTTCGAGGGCGAACGTTTTAAAGGGAGGGGGAGTGTGGTATCCCAGGTCCAATGCTTTTGCGCCATACTGTAGTTTGCGCGCGTGAGTTACTATAGCAACCACAGCGGTGATGTCACCGCTTGGATTGAGTTTGAGGTCAGTTAGTCAGTCAGCGGCGTTGCGGGAGGACGGGTTTTAGCTAGCCAGCTAGGAGGGATTTACGTTGGATTCACCGCCCTGCGGAGCAAGGGGCTGGCAGCAGTTTCACCAACTGCTGCCAGGTAAGTGACACCGATAACGGAGTTCGTAACTTGTGTTTTATTTGGGTTTAAGGGTGTTTAAATAAATCATCGAAACTTTAACCACTTCGTTTCGCCTCAGACAGTGCCTTCGCCACCACGTGTTAACGCAAGACCGAATTCGGAACGAACACCCAGTTGGGGTTGTCGAAATTAAGTTTAGAAGTAATAAGATCAACACAACGAGAAGTACATTAAAGTAAAGTAAAGACACTCCCCCCCATTACTAAAATATCACAGTCCTACAAAAAAGCTCATGAATGCTGTACTCGCATCAATCACGTGACACCCCTGGCAGCCATATTGACAGTAAATGCCACATGGCCAGCGTCAGGGAGGCTTTCACGTCTACAGTTAAATGGATGATGGGATGTCGTTTCACGGAGAGCGTGTTATTCAAACATGAAACCTACACGCTTCGATGCCCTTAGATTTTATAACTGATCCATTAATATGGAGTTGACAAATCATTGTGTTTACGTCTTGAACAAAAGGAAAACATGTACATTGGCACTGACAGACAAGCTACATGCTAGACATATAGAGTAAAACCAAAGTCGGTTTAAGGGTTTGGGCTTTTTGTTTTCGTCCGCAAAACTGTCCGATTGGGCGAGCAGTTGACATCTACCACCAGACGCAGTAAAGGTATATATAGCCAACTCCTTATATATCAATCTGCGCTCGGTAAGTCTAAGCCACACCCAATATCCGCGTGAAAGATGTGGTGACACGCGAGTTTTTCTTTCCTCCAACGACTGTCGAGTGGTTTTATCCGGGGCGCTTCATGTGACGCCTGCTTTATGGATTCGCGGCTCAAAGTGCCTGCAGCGCCAGTATCATGGCGCACGGATTAGCTGCATTACACCTTTAAATATTCACACCCATCTATATCATCCCCTCATAGACGTGGGCTTGAAAGTGGGTTTTTTTCCCCTGCCTGCTTATAAATATACAATTTCCATTGAATTATTGACATTCAAAGGCACAAGGTATGATTTGTTTATCTACCCCGTCTTCTGTGTTACAAATATCAGTCTAAACAGTTACGTCCATATCCAAACAATGTTGTCATCAAGCATATCCTTTACAATTGACAAATTACAGGCTTCTGGCGTGATTGGGTTAAATGTGCGTGTGTAAGAAACAACGAGGGCCGGGGTGAACAAACACCCACATCCTTCCTGCAGTTTCGGCGCCCCAAAAATTCATGTTTCACAGCCTCCTTCACTGTCATATTTTGAAGTCGACTTAAGTACTGCTTTCCCTAGAGTATAATCTGTCCCGTCAGAGCACATTTACATTCCCGGAAGAGAGATTTGCAGCAGGACGACTGGTCAAGTTTTTACCAAATGGTTGCCGCTAGGGGCTATGTGGTCACAGCGCCACCTCTCGATCGTCTCCATGGAGACACTCAAAGAGGCCGAGCGGCTGGAGTCTGGATCAGAATGATAGGCGCTCGCAGTGTTTGTGTCTTTACTGTCCTCGCACGAGTGTGCGCAGGACACTCAGGTCAACAGTGTTTTATTTACGACTGGTTATGTATTGTAAGCCTATTTAAGACGAATGTACACTGAAAGAGGAACATAACAAAGCGGTCAATGATGATTGATCCACTTCGACTCATGGGCCAAACCAGGGTGTCCCGACGCAATGACTCTGGCTGGTCTCTCGACTTTCAAGTCTTCCAAACTGCAGGGGTGGCGGCTACAATTATTAGAATACACCCCCCCCCCCCCAAGGTAGACAAAAAATGGTGTTGCGATGCGAGATTGCAATGCATACCTAGCCATAAACTCTAAAGTACAGCGACATAATGGTCTTGTCGAAAACTATTTTTCGGCTTCTTCTTTTCATGGACGTGTCAGATCTATTCGGAATGGAGGATTGCATCACTAGTATGCTTAAGCTGGCCTCGTTCACCATGTTTGCCATTGTCGAGCCTTGTTCTGAACATAGTCAGGTTTTTCCAACGCCTACGAAGACAACTCCATTCAGACACATGACTATGATCACAGATGAAACCGTGTAGGCGTTGCCAACGCCTACGAACACAAATCCATTCGGATCCGTGACTATTACCATCCTTTCCTGCCGATTTTCCCCGTTTAAAACAGCACGGCACATTCGAGAGAAGATGGCGGCTGATTGAAAAGTGTAAGCTGGTTCCATTGCCCCTAAATGAACCGGACATGATCGGTAAGAACATTTCATTGACATTCGGAGTAGCCCTACCGGCAGGTCGGGAAGAGGTTGCGTATACCTAATGGCCTACCGGTCCTGGCTAAAAGGAATGCGCACATTGCGAGGCAGCATCTGACTTGAGCCGCCAAAATCACGTGCTGACCCAGACCAATAACGTGCGCATTGCGTACCAGCACAAAACAACACAGATTTTTTGCTGCATTTTCATGATCTGTTGTTGGGTTAAACGGCCTTATGGAAACCTCCTCCACAGTTGGGGCTTTTTGCTTATTTGTGGATATTGTGGTTGGATATTCACGCTTTTTCAGAGCTTATTTGCTACTCCTCACGTCGAAACAGAAGGGCAAGGTTACTTATGCGTACATTTATGTTAAAGATTAAGATATTAAGTTAAGTATTGTATTAGGTATATCGGAAGTAGACCAACTGTTTGCCGTGTTATGGCTATGTTACTCTGTTGATGAAAAGCAAGATAATTACGTAAGTGACGTAAGCTAATGTGACATGTTAGGCAAAACAGGCGGCCATTGGCAGCCTTGTTTAATAACTGAAATGTAATATGTAATATGGGTGTATTTCTTGTTAATGCTGAGCTATGTAACTAGACACGTGAAGTGTATATACAAATATGCGCATAATTATTATCATATAACATCCAACGTAGTGCCGTGATGATCGCGAGTCGTAACGAACGACATAATATCCGGTCAGGTATAGTCTAGAGATCAGTGTGGTCTACCATGCCATGTGGCCTAGGTTGTCGGCTCCCCTATGGCCTACCATGTCATGTGGCCTAGGTTGTCGACTCCCCTATGGCCTACCATGTTATGTGGCCTAGGTTGTCGACTCCCCTATAGCCTACCATGCCATGTGGCCTAGGTTGTCGACTCCCCTGTGGCCTACCATGCCATGTGGCCTAGGTTGTCGACTCCCCTATAGCCTACCATGCCATGTGGCCTAGGTTGTCGGCTCCCCTATAGCCTACCATGTCATGTGGCCTAGGTTGTCGACTCCCCTATGGCCTACCATGCCATGTGGCCTGGTTGTCGACTCCTCTATGGCCTGCCATGCCATGTGGCCTAGGTTGTCGACTCCCCTATAGCCTACCATGCCATGTGGCCTAGGTTGTCGACTCCCCTGTGGCCTACCATGCCATGTGGCCTAGGTTGTTGACTCCCCTATAGCCTACCATGCCATGTGGCCTAGGTTGTCGGCTCCCCTATGGCCTACCATGTCATGTGGCCTGGGTTGTCGGCTCCCCTATGGCCTACCATGTCATGTGGCCTGGGGTGTCGGCTCCCCTATGGCCTACCATGTCATGTGGCCTGGGTTGTCGGCTCCCCTATGGCCTACCATGTCATGTGGCCTGGGGTGTCGGCTCCCCTATGGCCTACCATGTTATGTGGCCTAGGTTGTCGACTCCCCTATAGCCTACCATGCCATGTGGCCTAAGTTGTCGACTCCCCTGTGGCCTACCATGCCATGTGACCTAGGTTGTCGGCTCCCCTATGGCCTACCATGTCATGTGGCCTGGGTTGTCGGCTCTCCTATGGCCTACCATGCCATGTGGCCTAGGTTGTCGGCTCCCCTATGGCCTACCATGTCATGTGGCCTAGGTTGTCGACTCCCCTATGGCCTACCATGCCATGTGGCCTGGTTGACGACTCCTCTATGGCCTACCATGTTATGTGGCCTAGGTTGTCGACTCCCCTATAGCCTACCATGCCATGTGGCCTAGGTTGTCGACTCCCCTGTGGCCTACCATGTCATGTGGCCTGGGTTGTCGGCTCCACTATGGCCTACCATGTTATGTGGCCTAGGTTGTCGACTCCCCTATAGCCTACCATGCCATGTGGCCTAGGTTGTCGACTCCCCTGTGGCCTACCATGCCATGTGGCCTAGGCATGTCGGCTCCCCTATGGCCTACCATGTCATGTGGCCTGGGTTGTCGGCTCCCCTATGGCCTACCATGCCATGTGACCTAGGTTGTCGACTCCTCTACGGCCCACCATATCTAACGGCCACCTAACGTTTGTATCTAAGATTTAGGCAGGATGAAGCATAGCGGAAACCCGACGTGACCTGAGTAACCGAACGAACTAGCGCGTACGAAGGCTCAGTTGGATTATTGCCATCCATGAGACATAAAGAAATGTTTGACGTCATCCCGTTGGAGAGACCGCAACAGCCACGGAACGCCTGAAGTTGTTGTGCAAAACATGTACCTTGAGAGACTCGCTGTATTTTTGTCGCGCCCAGAACAACCTCACGATGAGATTGTCTAAATCGGTTGGACTGCCGCCCTTGGTGGTTGGCTCCCTGTCATTCAAGCACATCGCGTCAATCTATATAACTCATAGTTTGCCTGGGTCCATAAGCAGCGCGTAGGTGACGCAAAGCAGGCTGCCTGGGGAAAACCAGTATTGGACGTCGCTGGTTATCTAGCACATATGACTAGAAACCGTGGCAGATAGATAACGGGAAAAGTGGAATCATTCCTCCATGCGCCGGCAACTTCTCCCGCTCCAGGTCAAAGGCGCACCAGTCGACAGGCTACGGGGCTACGGGTTACATCCCCCGGGGTACGGCTCACGGGGTACGGCCCACGGGGTACGGGATACAGTCCATGGGTTACGGGCAAAGGGACTTCGGGCTACTGTCTACTATGCTACTGGCTACAGGATACGGGCTACTGGCTGTCGGCTACTGGCTACGAGACTACTGGCTATTGGCTACATTTAACTTTTATTATCTAGAACATGTTTATTTTACTACCCTTACCATACTAAACTTACTGACATTTTTATGTTTCTACTTATTTATGTGAACATGCGAAGCAGCTGCCTTTAATGTTATTTAGAATTTGTCTATGTTTGGTAATCTATTCCGTTCGTATCGCTGAATGATAAGGTTTGTTGCCAAGACTGCCGCAACTGTTGCTTTAACTACGCACGAACCGTACTGACAGTGGCGATGAATCTCTCATCACCGTCATTCCCACAGGATAAGATAATCAATATCAAAGATTTAGATGATAGAGCACCACGAAAAGATGATGTGATCAAACCAAGATTAATAGAAATATAAGTAATCTGGCAGCTGTTAAGCCAATTTGGACCGTTATATTAAGTCATGGGCTCTGTTCCATATTGCACACCACTTAGCTACAGATTTGACGCTAATAGCGCCATCTAATGCCAGATTGTCTCACTGAGCTGTCCGCGCCATAAGCACCGACAGCCTATTTATCACGCCAGAATCTCGTGTCGACCAAGTGGCCCCACCTCGACCACCACCGCGTCAATCCTTGCAACGGCGCAGGCAAGGGCGAGGGGACGAGGAACCAGCCGTCTGTGGAGACTGACGCATCGCCGTTTTTGAACCCTGATCTGCCAAATAATTGCCAAAGAGTTGTTTAAGGAATATTCATGTCGTTATGTCAAGGCCGCCGGCCAAATCCCTCTCAATGCTTGCGTAATCACATGGTGGCGTCCCCCTGTAGGTGTATGTATGCGGCTCCCATGGCTACGGTCAAGGTCACGTTGGCATCGATGGAGGCGTTTTTACGCTGTAATGGAGACGGTAACAGAGGGCTTATTAAGACGATGTCATTCCGACGTGTTGAATATTTCACACTGCTGTGATGACCGACACCAGTTAGCTGTTAATGCGTTGTTACCGATCTGTGGGTAGACTTTACGTGGTGGACATGGCGTTATGGAGGTGGTTTGGTGGACATGGCTTTATGTTCGTGGTCTGGTAGACATGGCTTTTTGGGGGTGGTCTGGTGGACATGGCTTTATGAAGGTGATCTGGTGGACATGGCTATGTAGAGAGGGTCTGGTGGACATGGCTTTATGGAGGTGGTCTGGTGGACATGGCTTCATGGAGGTGGTCTGGTGGACATGGCCTTATGGAGGTGATCTCGTGGACATGGCTATATGGAGGGGGTCTGGTAGAAATATTTTTATGGAGGAGGTCTGGTGGACATGGCTTTATGGAGGTGGTCTGGTAGACATGGCTTTATGGAGGTGGTCTGGTGGACATGTATGTCTTTATGGAGGTGGTCTGGTGGACATGGCTTCATGGAGGCGTTCTGGTGGACATGGCTTTATGAAGGTGGTCGGTTATGAGGCTGAACTAGTTTCGTTTTGCTGCTGGTCAGACAGAGTTTAGTTCACCGAGAGGTCTAATATCCTATCAGACAACTAATGCACCAAGCCATATACTTTCATCTGCGAAACGTTCCCCCTACACCGCTCACCTAGACCAATTATGGGATACGGGGGAAAGCGCTCATGTATTATCGCTCACCTGACTTCCGACGGCCGTTGACTTTCACAATGAATGAGATGCAAATTTAGTAATGATACAATGCTTTTTACCTTGTCTGACTAGCGTCCGCTTGTAACATGGCCCTTTATGACAAGGTATATTACGGATATGGTAAGAAATATCAATCAATCTTGCCAGCAGGCGGATACTAGTAATTTTCTCGTCGCTATTCAGACCGGTTCTATTTTACAATGTGAAGGATCAGCGGGTGTAGGACGGAGCCGTGTCACAGGAGCTACTCTCTCTCTAATCTGCATTCTAATAGCGACATTGGATATTCGTCATTCTATTACAAAGGCACAGGGAGGCCGCGAACCCCAGGACGAAGGCTGGCCTCGGAGAGCTTTCTCGACAGAGCCTCTAGCGTGTTAACCACCAGACCAAGCCGAGTCGCCAACGCGATAAAGGATGAAATCAGCCGCATTTGATTTCCGCTCCTGCCGCCAGTCACTGTAGAATCAATAGTATCGACGACATGGTTAAGGAACCACGGACGGCCAAATGGCATATCAATCGATAATGCTTAATTTGAGGTCAGGGCTGGCTAGACATGAACTTGGGCCACATTCACAGCCCTTCTGTCGTGATTCGGCAACACAATACTTCAGAAATCTCTCAGCCTGAACACGCATGGTCACACCCACTGACACACTAGGCATTTGCACCCCCCCCCCCCGCCCCCGTCGTGTCGTTTCGAAACATTATTGCCCCCTTGCCCATTTCCCTCCTCCCACGCCAAAACATGGTAAGAAGAAATTGTTCTGCATGGAGAGGGATCGCGAGAGGACAACGTCACAAGAACATCCATCAGCAAAGGAAACGTGGAGGACGTGGTCGTCATCTTGTCTTCGTCAAAAGTGGTGTAGCTATGGCGACGCAGCCCGCCTACCCCCCTAACCACCCCTGCAGGCCACAAGTCCCTACCAATTACCCACCCAAACTGGCTGGTTAATGGCCGTTCTTGTCTTTCCCTTCCAACTGAGCTGTCAGCCGGGCACTCATTACTGTTTGTGAATCCAGAGACCCAACGAGCTGGTTCCTATGCCTGCTTATTGCGCGACGACTACGGGATGTGTGTGAAAAACATCCTCCTCCCGAGTTTGGCAATGGCGAGAAAAGTAATGCGTCGTGAGTCGTGAGTAATGAGTCGTTAGAATCATCATCATTTATTTCGCAACAGTACAATACAACACAACATACAGCAAAAAGTAGGAGATTATAATTCCTGGCCGAGGAGACCACCATTATGACAGAATAGCTGGATAGGTGGCCACCTCAAAGAGAAAAAAAAGACAAAAAAAACTACAACAAGAGAACAGGACTATATAAAGACAATTGGGAAAACAGTTACCCAAAGACAACATTATATTATTAATTCAAAAGTACAAATATAATATAATAATAATAAGTTGGGGATTAAATAAAACGTTATAAATATCTTTATAATACTTTTTGGCAGACAATTTTTCCTCTTTTAGTAACAGAGGATGCAATTTTCGGCAAATTTGTGCTTGGTTAATTATACTATGCTTATATCGGGTGCCCAGTATGAATTTAAGTGCCATCTATAATATTCAGCATCCCTCCAAGCCACATTTGACTATTGCGTGCCTGCATGGAGCCTGGAGATTGCATCGGTGTCTCCCAGGGTAACCAAGGATTGACCTGCAGGACCCCAGTTACCACGTGCGCCCCGGGACAAGGATGGTCCCCGTCGGGTGGTGTGATCTTGTAACCAGTGCGGTAGCTTGGTGCAAATTGTCCTTGAATGTCACTCCCCTGGAATCCCGGGAAATAGCGTTGCTACGGTGATGGCGTGGGCGGTCCTCATGCGCTATAACGGCTTCATTACTTATTCAAGATGTAGGAGTCGCCCGGGATGTCTCAAGTTGGGTTTCCGATGACAAGGTAGTAATCTATCATCATCAGAGTCGTGACGTAATCCATGGGACCCTTTGCCCTACGATTGCAAAAAGAGTCACTTATGATGTTGCAAGTGGTCTGCAAGAAAATTACTGCATTATAATATCTATGCATGGTGGCTTCATTTGGCCGTGACTGCTTCTCCGCGGCTCTTGGTTGAAAATGTGGAATTTTAACTGTCGCGGTTTTAATCACGTCCGGCTTATACATGGTACCTATTACCAGGTCGAGGACTGACCGTCGTGCGACGGACGAACGTCCTTCGTAGTACGTACTTCCAATAAGGTTCGTGTGCACTTCGTTCCAAGGACGGATGGTTTTGACATGTTGATTTACTGATGCATATTTGTTTTTGCATACATTACCCTTGTTCAGCTTCATTGGATTGGATGATATGAGGGAAGCCCATTATTAGGGTCTAAACCTCGTTGTGAGATCATAATTAACCCGGGAGTGAATTATGGGAGCGTTCCAGACATGTAAACATGTCCGACGCGGAGGCTCTACAAACTCTTAAAAGTCTACAAAGGCATTTGAAGGACTTTTTGCAAGACCTGCCATGTAAGTATATTGATAGCTTTGCATCTCTAGGTTCGTTTTATCGTCATTTACAAAAGATTCCACGGCATATTTGTCAGATAATGGATGGAAAGGGCACCTGTTGTCACGAACAAAATTGCGTCCCTAGATCAACGGACGCGCAACTCGCCTGACCAAGGCTGCGCCGAAAAAAAAAATGACGATGCGAAACTATCAGAATTCATAACAACTGTGTCAACATTAACTGTATCAACAATACTGTGCTAAATAGATATGTTCTGCAACGACATTAGGGTCCCAAACCCACCCGCCCTTGCAGTACCTGGGCTCTGAGCATCCCGTACTTTATTCGTAGTACGCCAGTTGGTCGTCCTTCCATCGAAGGGCGGATGCTATGCTTTAACATACCATCGACAGTGTTTTAGCCTAATCAGACAAACATGCCATAGCATTTGTACCAAATCGGTTCATAACATATCTACAGATGCTAGCCTTCTAAAATATAATGAGGGTTCAGCTTGGAAAGGTTTCCATGTGATGTGCCAGGTAAAAACATGTGGGAAATTGGTGTCTCTCAGTGCTCGTTTGCCCCGTTCAGTCAATAATTTAGAATTCCCCGCCCAACAGGATACAATGTCATGGTTTCTAAATATAGAGTTGCTCATTGTGAAGGGATTCCCATGGTTAGATCAATATGAATCCAGCGTAAATCTATGTTTGCATACTATGAACACATGCATGTTGTTACAAAGTGGCTGTACCTCGATTTAGGTTCACGCATACTGCGAAGGAAGTACGTACTTCGTTTGACGGTCGTACTACGAACGACGGTGGTCCTCGACCTGATTACTGCTGACAAACACCGTACCGCTGGCGGCTCCGCGACACGAGGGGGCTCATGGCACCAACTCCTGGCTCCTCAACCCTCCACCCTAACCGCCACCCTCGTGCACTGACGGAGCACCCACAAGCGACATAGTATGTAAACATCACCTCGACATATATAACCCGTCTTCTTTTGTATATAATTGCACGGGCGCCTTGTTCCGTGGACAAATCAACATTTTCCCTTTAGTGGCTTCATCCCATTAGGCCGCGGCATACAGCACTCTGGTTGACCTGATTATGTCATCGCTGATCCCGTATGACTGAAACTTTACAAGGCTCTTGTTTTCACCACCGCGACACATGGATAAATCCGTAGGAATGCCGTTTCTTTGAGTTGCTCTGCTATTCACGATGCCGTGGAAACCGGGGCCTTCAGGATCGGTATTCATGATGGAGCAAGTTACGCACGTCATCGGCCTTTTCGTGGAAGACTCTCACGCTCTTGGTGGTAGTATTCAGAATCACAATAAGTTGTTTACTTAAATGTGGGCACTATATGTTCTGTATTAAGCTGAGAAAACCGTTAAACCGCCACGAATCTTACCGTCTTTTTCGACTGCATAGAAACCACACGCATGTTTCATTCCTCTCTTAATCCAACGGTTAATAATAATCTTTCAATAATAAATAGATTCATAGGTCACTGCCCCATAGCAATGGCCCAATCGGTACCCTAGAATCCGAGCATGGCTCACTCAGGCTTTCTGACCAACAACACCACCAGACTCTCTCTAACCACCGACACCCAGACTCTCCATAACCACCGACACCTAGACTCTGCCTAACCATCGACACCCAGACTCTCCCTAACCAACGACACCCGAACTCGCCCTAATCACCGACACCCAGACTCTCCCTGAATACCGAAACCCAGACTTTCCCTGACCACCGACACCCAGACTTTCCCTAACCATCGACACCCAGATTCTCCCTAACCACCGACACCCAGACACCAGACTCTCCCTAACCACTGACAGCCAGATTCTCCCCAACCACCGACACCCATACTCTCCCTAACCAACGACAACCAGAGCCTTTATAGCCACCGGCATCCAGACTCTCCCTGACTACCGACTACCATACTCTCTCTAACCACCCTGTGACAGCGTCGTCCCACATCGACCACGGACCCAGCCTAAATAATGCGCCGACTGCGCCGTCTGAAACACGTAACCAGCCGGCAGTAGAGATTGATACCTCAATGTTCTTGAACCTGGGCGGTTCAGCGACATATTTCTGAGAGGCGTCCAAAGACAGAATCCTGGTCTGAATTTAGAGTCGCCATGAGAGGCCGTTATCAATTATGGCTGACATTCCCCCATGGCATAGCAAGAAGTAGAATGATGTGTCTGCATCCGATACTCCTGGGGCCAGTGTCCGTAGAGGGTCGACCACCGACAAATCATGTCCCTGTGTTGTCCTGCCTTCTTTGTCCTTGATCCAAATCTGGCCAGATGAGAGTGTGACGGATAGGAATGTATTGATAAATGCCACCCGCCTATTTATACAAAGATGACAGGATAGGTTGTGACGCTTATATATCACTTGATAAAATGTTATCTATGTGTCCATCTCGGCAGTCGGGAGACAATGGTGCGATCACGAGGGACATGTGATTGGTCCGCCCAAGGACTTATATAAGGGACGACTATTGTACATCAAGTCTTCAGGACACACTGAGCTGGCATTGGCCGCCTACTAAAGTCAAACTTATTAAACTTTATTTAAAGTTATTCGTAACCTTAATACGGTAAAAGGCGATGGCAGCGCATGGAACTTCATAATGAACCCCATGTGGAATATCCACAGCCTGTGTGCAGTTATTATTCATTAGGAAGTGTTGAACAAAATATGGATATTAATTTGACAACTATTCTTTTGCCATTTTCAATATATATTTATTTGACTCCTACTAAAGTCAAAGTCATAAATGCCGCAGACACACGTTTCGGCCCATATTTTCCGCGAATTTACCTCGACCACTCTCAAAATCCCTGACGTGAGAAAGCAACACTAGACCATTTTAATGATACTAAACTTACGTTTGTACTGCGATGTTATCCTTTTTAAAGACACAAACAATATTTCTCCATGCTGACACTCCATTGGCAGCAGACACACTTTCACAACTAGACTAAATCACAGACAATGAAAGGCTCTATAGTTGCCATGGCATCCTCGTGGCTGGTATAAAAATAGAGCATGTATTGTTCAAAGCACGTTCGGCGCCATGGCAACCATCATTTTATGACGCGTGTTTTAGTATTTTGGCGACAGAGCGTTTTCTGTTAACGGAGTGTCAGCATGGAGAAATATTCTTTGTGTCATAAAAAAGGATAACATCGCATTACAAAGGTAAGTTTGGTATCATTAAAATGGTCTAGTGTTGCTTTTTCACGTCAGGGATTTTGAGAGTGGTCGAGGTAAATTCGCGGAAAATATGGGCCGAAACGTGTGTCTGCAGAATTTATGACTTTGACTTTAGTAGGAGTCAAATAAATATATATTGAAAATGGCAAAAGAATAGTTGTCAAATTAATATCCATATTTTGTTCAACACTTCCTAATGAATAATAACTGCACACAGGCTGTGGATATTCCACATGGGGTTCATTATGAAGTTCCATGCGCTGCCATCGCCTTTTACCATATTAAGGTTACGAATAACTTTAAATAAAGTTTAATAAGTCATGTGCATATTACTAACGATTATATATGCACTTTATAATACAACATGACTCTACACGTTCTTTGCAGCTACTTTAATGTCCAATTCCCCTTTCAATTTATTAAAGGGCACATAAATTTACTCCGAAATGAATAGAAGAAGCAGTCCACGGTACAACCACTACGGCTGAGTAGTCAGTGTTAAACCCGTAATCCCAGATTCAACTTCAAGTTTTATCCATGGATCTACGTTCGCCGGAATTTTTTCTCAAACCCCCAACATGGTTCATAGTCTATCTGTAGTGTATGGGTCCATTCACTCACCAATTTTGCCAATCATGACAACCACTTCATTTGCCTAAGAGATCGTTTGAAACTTTGCTGAAAAAGTAGGCCACGGTGTGTCAATGTGACTGCCAGATGAAAGGGACTCACGTTAGGGCGCGGGGATGTCTTTATGTATACTGATCTGAGGATTCTAGTTGTGAACCGCAAAAAACGTACGCTAAAAATGTTCACCTAGCGGTCGAGTAAGACATCAAGGCAGGGTCTAGTGTCTGAGTCAATCTCCCGGCAGATGGCGTTACGTTAAAGTCCCTCCACCTCACGTCAAATTTAACTTGCAGAATTATCCATCATACGCAAAAATATTGAATGAATTTAATCGAAGTTGTTCGAAGCGTGGCATCAAATACATCACGTTTAGCATTGACTGTGTTACGGGCACAATACTGGACGAATTGATTCGATGTTGATTAATTAGAGCCGTGTTACTTTTAAACTGGGGGGCCTCCCTGGTGTAGTGGTTAGCGCACTAGACCGCAGATCAATAGGTCCTGGGTTCGAATCCGGGATCGGGCACCTAATCTGGGGCATGTTTCATTCCTTCATCCTTCATCGTCTCGGGAGGTTCCTTGGCCCAATTTAGCCTGTATGTGCACAAAAGTGGCCTAAAACACCAACATTCCATTCCACTTTTAATCTGTTCCGTGTTTTGGATCACAGGCTTGAACCGTTTTACATTAATAATTTTTTTTTACTAAAACATTAATATTTGACCATCTGTCCACTTTACCCGTATTGTATGTCTTTTCTGTTCATCATAAGGGACCGGCCTGATAGTTCAGTGGGTTAGAGCGCTCGCCTTGAGTTCCCTGGCCACCTGAGAGCATAACGGTATATGGATCGATGGTTCGAACCCCGCTGTGGCCATATCTATGTGGTCGCAGGGTAAAGATCCCATGTCCTTCTTCGCAAAGAGTAGGGTTCTGAATATGCAACCAACCAATCATCATCATAATCATTATCAATACATTTACATGCTTTTAGCATGGCCCAAAAAGATCTTTCACCAATCCTTGTGTACAATTATGTTGGTGATTTAGCCAGCAGACATATCGGTCAACCCGTGATTGCCGCACTATATGTCTTCATTAAAGCGCCCAATCGTTTTACCTGGAGTATGGCGGCTAATAACAAAGGCAATGACGCGTGTTCCGGTCACACCTGCATATTTCACCGGAGATTATCAGTCGGGATCATCTCTTGATAAACCTTTACATGTCTTTATTCTTGGATCTCATGAAATGTGGCCCACGTCACGTTGTCACGTGGTTGTGTTGTACCTGTGGGTATGTCCGGGGAGTGCTATTACTATTAGTACCACGTGGTCATTAAGGTAAGGAAAATGCCCATGTAACAGTACATTCTTGAAAAAGAATGTACGAGGCGCAAGCCGAGTGCATATCTTTTCAAGAATGAACTGTTACATGGGTATTCTCTGACTTAAAGTACGGTCGGTGAGCCTCACGTGGTCCATGAAGCGTGAATAAGAGTTCTTTTCAGATGTACATTGCATCTCTCGCTTCCGAAACCAATAAAATAGCTGACTGAAGTCGGTTCATATTCTATCTGAGAACCAACGAAATGTATTGTTGTAGCAATGGTAAAATCCACTGGTGACGTCACTCTATTGTTCTCTCACGACATTATTTTACTGTAATGTAGTGTGTTTGAGTCATAAGGACGTGGATTTTACAAAAGTTAATGACCTCGGAAAACGACATTACTGGATAACAATGGGTCCTCGGGCTTCGCCCTCGGACTCCATTATTATCCGGTAATGTCGTGTTCCTCGGACATTAACTTATACGTAAACTTGAGTCATACGTGAGCTAAGCTGAAACAGTGGTTCGCCCTGACATGGAAGAACGTCGGACGCTGCAGCCTCAAGTCAGTTTAGTTCATCTTCAGATTGCAAGAATGAAGTCGTGTTTCGCATCAAGGCGCGTAGGCTACTTCGCATGGATTAGTGATAGGATATGCTTTGCAAACGAGTTTCGTGGGATTCACGAGAAAGAAAAATGATTTCTAGTGTGATTATAGGATATAAGGAAATGTCGGTATGTATTTTACATATGAATTACATATGATCTCGAATTCAGTTTTCAAAGTGGATTTTCTGATCAATACTTGTTTTGATAAGAAATTTGTATCTGTTTTTGCAGGGGCTTTCCGTCGGGCGTCAAGTTTCCAGTTCATCATCTATTGTGATTGTGACCTATTTCAGACAAGCTCACTTATTGCTCATGATTGGCATTGACTGCGATGGTCGATTTCGTAACAGAAGGACGATTGTTCAACAGAAAAATTGTTTGGTCTCCTTGAGTCAATCGCAATTTATCAGCTCGCTAAAACAGTACATTCGTGAAAAATAATGTACAGTTTAGACAATAGAATGACAGTGGTTCGCCCTGACATGGAAGAACGTCGGACGCCGCAGCCACCAGTCAGTTTAGTTCGTTTTCACATTGCAAGAATGAAGTCGTGTTTCGCATCAAGGCGTGTAGGCTACTTCGCATGGATTATGTGTCATTATGTATAAGTTAATGTCCGAGGAACACGACATTACCGGATAATAATGAAGTCCGAGGGCGAAGCCCGAGGACCCATTGTTATCCAGTAATGTCGTTTTCCGAGGACATTAACTTATGTAAAATCCACGTCCTTATGACTCAAACACACTACATTACAGTAAAATAATGTCGTGAGAGAACAATAGAGTGACGTCACCAGTGGATTTTACAGAGACGATAATGGTCATTTGAATGTGGAATATGATACAATCGTTCACATTATTGGATACTGAAAGGATATGATACGCAGCGATGTTGCGATGGTGTTTGAAACAAGTAACACCCAGTGCGTTTTTGATGCATAGGATACGCTTTGCAAACTGAGAGTCGTGTTTCGCATCAAGGCGCGTAGGCTACTTCGCATGGATTATGTGTCATTATAGAGACGATAATGGTCATTTGAATGTGGAATAAGATACAATGGTTCACATTATTGGATACTGAAAGGATATGATACGCAGCGATGTTGCCATGGTGTTTGACACAAGTCATTTAAATGTGGAATAGGATACAATGGTTCACATTATTGGATACTGAAAGGATATGATACGCAGCGATGTTGCCTGGGTGTTTGACACAAGCTATGTGTCCTTATACAGACGATAATTGTCATTTAAAAGTGGAATAGGATGCAATGTTTCACATTATTGGATACTGAAATGATATGATACGCAGCGATGTTGCCATGGTGTTTGACACAAGTCACACCCAGTGCGTTGTTGATGGATAGGATATGCTTTGCAAACGAGTTTCGTGGGATTCACGAGAAAGAAAAAAGATTTCTAGTGTTATTATAGAATATAAGGAAATGTCGGTATGTATTTTACATATGAATTACATATGATCTCAAATTCAGTTTTTAGAGTGGATATTCTGATCTATGCTTGCTTTGATGAGAAATTTGTATCTGTTTTTGCTGGGGCTTTCCGTCGGGCGTCAAATTTTACAGTTCACCATCCATTGTGGTTGTGACCTATTTCAAACAAGCTCACTTATTGCTCATGATTGGCATTGACTGGTCGATTTCGTAACAGAAAGACGATTTTTCAACAGAAAAATTGTTTGGTCTCCTTGAGTCAATCGCAATTTATCAGCTCGCTAAAACAGTACATTCGTGAAAAATAATGTACAGTTTAGACAATAGAATGACGTCATAGCAGTACTTTAAGGCAAGATAATATTCGGCAGATATTGTCAGTTCATCTTATCGCAAGAGACACATGCGGCGTGCGCGTAATAAACATGTAACTTTTTCTGCTGTAAAATCCTGGACAGACATCCGCCTCAAATGGTTATGTCAAGAATGCCACATGTTTGATAATTCGGAGTCAGAATAAATTGGCAACAAACTGCGTTTTGATAGCAGCCGCACCCCCCCCCCCCCCCCTCCCTCACCCCACCTACCTCCCATCCCTATGAAGTGCGTCTCCATGCACCCGATGACGTCGCCACAAAATCCATAATACATGCATTTCCCTGCCTTATGTCACTATAATTGGAGTACTATAGCGAGCTGTAAAGCCACCCCGATGACGTCCCACGATCACTTAATAAACAAACCGGCCGGACATTAGTCTAACATGTTAAGTAATGATTCTAAGCGAGACAAGCCACCGATGTCCAAGCAAATATAAATCCCTAGAAACGCCATGTCGATGGGTTTGTTTATTATGTTTATTCTGAGCGGCAGAAGACTCGACCCACGACCCCCCCCCCCCTCCTCCCCCGCCCCCTCTCCCGCCCTCACGCCTTGTGTCTGCGATCCACCAAGACCATCTTTCAATAGAATGATATATGTAATACGAGTTCAGTAGGCGATAATAGGAGCATAACACTTGAATACCTCATGGTAGACCTTGGGGAAGATTCCATCTGCATGTGTGGTTTAACCCCCTCCCGGTAGACAAGTAATGTACTTTATTTTAGTAATATCCACAGAGCCCTTCCCTCTCCCCCGACTGCATCCCGGCGTCCGCTCTCCCAGACAGCATTTCTGTGACGCGCTTCCGGCGCCTCTCAGGTCATGTCTTCCTCTCCCAGGGGGAACCACTAATTGACCAGACGCGTGTCGACCGAAAACTTCTTTTGTCCAGACATTATGTGCCTCATTTCATCCCGCATCCATTACTCCATTACTCAGAAATGTAACACTTAATTGCTTGCATATAGCAAGTACGGACCGTGGGTGACCTTTTAGAGATGATAGGTGGTCCGGTCCCCCTCCACTCGCATGTCACGAGTTAACCTTTGACATAATGGCTCGAATGGAACTTGCACAAAACCATTAGAAACCATGTATACTAGATGCATTTAGAGCTACAGCAGGTGGAATGAAGACATCAATGGCAGATCTATACAAAACACACAGTGAGGCATGACAAGTGAGATGTGTTTGCTTGTCCAACATGGGACCGTTGTTGTTAATGTTCTGCATCCCGCCGTATATAGGGGGCGAGGGGCGGTGTATACCCACGTTGACAACGGGCGATAATGGCCGAGAATGGCGCTGAAACAGGATATATCGGAAGGTGAGAAATTACAGTTGGTCATAATCCTCAAATATTGATACATTTAAGTTGGTCTTACTGCAATTTAGTTGTTGTCGATCATGTCTCGCTGCTTCTATCAGCATTAGCTTTCCCCTCGTTCTGCATTTACATTAGTCAGACATCAGCAGTTATAAATCACAGGCCTATAAATATATACGGAGATATTGTCAGCCACCTCGCCGCTCCCAGCTGATGTCTATCACAGCGCGCCATCGGACAACGCGGATCAGCGCCCGTTACGTCCTTATTGCTCTGCGCAACAGCCAATGATGTCACTTCCGGCTTGTCTCATATCTTGGGATGACACCATGCTAGCGTTTGTCATCTATAAATCAAACATAAGTCATCAATCGCGGATCTAATGGAACCTAATAACACATGCAGGATGTAAGAAATGTTCCCTTAGGGGCTGTGCCTTGTTGACGCTCATGGTGCTGAATGTCTACCTATAGAATCATGTCACAATGCAATTTATACACGTTTTTTTGCGGGATAACCTGTAATAATACGTATTACAGTAGTCCCATTTCCGGCCACTTGTTATTCCTGGCGCTGCGGTCTGTGTTCTCAGCGCTCATTCGGTCGGTCGTCGTGGAATCAATGATGTCGGTATTAGGGGCGCGGGAACATGTATGGAAGGTCAAATGGTAGACATCACTAATAACATCCTCATTGGAGGTCAAGGCCAGCTTTATACGGAGTGTTTGACAAAGCGCCAGAGAGAGCCAAGGAATGACGTCACAGCGATACCCCTAGCGGCCAGCCATGTCCGTCGGTCATCCGCCAAAAGAGTCCGACTTTCAGTCTGATAGCGTGGCGCTCTCTGTCTTCGACTCTCTCCGCAAGGACTTCATTACATCTCTGTTGTCGCTTATTTCCTCAATGCTTTTTCACCCTCGCTCGCCAGGGCGGCGCTGCGCAAATTCATAGGAAAAATGCGTGGCGCACCTCTGCAAATTAGTGCCGGGGACCCAGCCTAAGCCTAGAAACACACGTTATCAGGCGATGAAAAGAAAGAGTTCAGTCATAATTATATAATTTTTGAAAGGTTACAAGATGTTTTTTTGTTGTATTAAATATACAGGGCTCCTTATTTTTATGTTTTATGCCGGAAAATTATAATGATGTAAGAGATTACAGCTGATTTGACCGTTTTTTAAGAACCTTGAAATCGGCCCCCGGCCGACAGCAGCGGTAACAGCTGACCTTGCGTGGCGCCACCGTGTGGGGAGCTTAATAGCGTGGGTGGTATCGTCATCCTACCACGTACACTGCCATCGAGTGCTTTCAAATAACAACCTTATGATATATACGGGAAGGATCGGAGTCACTTGTCGGGGGTGCAAAAAATATGTGACATGTCTTTACTGTGGCTTTACTGTCATGGAATGGAATGTTGGTGTTTAGGCCACTTTTGTGCACATACAGGCTAAATTGGGCCAAGGAACCTCCCGAGACGATGAAGGATGAAGGAATGAAACATGCCCCAGATTAGGTGCCCGAGCCCGGATTCGAACCCAGGACCTATTGATCTGCGGTCTAGTGCGCTAACCACTACACCAGGGAGGCCCCCTGCAACGTCATGAGATTGCTCGGGAGAAGCTGTTCTTCGCCTGATATTCCTCCCAGACAGACACAGTATCTCCGGGAATGCCGCGGGGCGATAGGATAGGTGACACCGCAGAAGCCTTTTAGTCACTCTAGACCCTGACACTGGTATGGGTCTGGAAGGGGTAAAGACGACACGCGACACAGGCATATTCGAAAAATCGACATTTGACATTGATCCCCAAATTCCGACACAGAGGATCTAAAAAAGCGACATCGACACAGATATGGGCAACTTAGACAAAAATGACACTGAATTTAGCCAAAAAGCGACAGAGAACGTCGACACTCGACACTGATAATTTTTTGAAATATCGACACTGGAAACTACCCCCCCCCCTCTCCCCCCCCCCCCCACACCCACACTTCCAGACCCCTTACTGGTGCAGATACCACCCGAGGGTGACTACAACAAGGCCCACTGTAAGCAAAAATGGCGGTGTAACAGAGCCCTGTTTGAAGCTATTGAGCCGCACGGGAGACATAAATAAAAAACCGTGACATCGGCCGTCTAGGGGTGTGGTGTCACGTGACACAGCGGCACGTGACGTCATCGGATCGCCTTCCTGTACCCGGTTTCCATTACTCATGTGATGCAACATTCTTGGAGTGCTTTTTGTGTCTCTTTGCTCTCCCGTCCTGTCCCTGTTCGTTCTACTCCCACCCGCATTCCAGTAGGAAAGAAAAGCATCAGCTTCAATGCATTAGTAATGCTACGTAACGCTACCTTCCACTGAAACCCATTTCCAAGGGATATTTCCGGTACACCCCCACCCCCACCTCCTCTCACCCCACCTTTTCCGTTGTTGCATATCAATTATTTACTGCAGCTGTAGTTTTTCATGGAATAATAGTAGTCATTGGGATATGTATTAAAACTATTCCATCAACCAACGTTCCGGTACAACATACGTAATGATGTAATGTTGCGCATACTTCAAAGCATATTTAGCTAATAACCCCCCCCCCCCCACCCCCACCCACCCCAGTCGGTAGTATCACTTTATAACAAGGCTATTAGACTCTTCTCCATTGGTCGACATCAGAGGGTAGAGGTTGCCAGCCACGTGGGTTGCTTAATTGAGAGATGGAGATGAAGATGGAGCCATGTCGTAGTGGAAAACTGGCGTTGAAGACCGTTACGTTAAACCTGATAACCAACATCCTCTCATAGTCGAGGGCCGAAAGATGCACTTCCGTTGACCTTTTAATGTCGTGTCACCGACTCCCAAACACCAAACAACCTTTAATTGGCAAACAAGCCGTGTGCATGGTCGGCTAATATCGACAAGCCAGCATACATGCCTGGACTTCCACGGCAAAACATCACGTCTCATTTGATAATCCAAGGAAATAGACCATTTGACCCATAATCCATCATTCCTAAGTGGCCGAGTAATAACAAGTTTTGACTTTTCATCCAGGTAGTCAAAGAAATGGATGCCAAACAAAACTTATTCCAAATAATGCTAAGGCCCGGCAAACAAAATGGTCGGTGATTCAGCATGTCAAGAGAGCGTCAAACAATGTAATGGGTGGCCGTATGTCGCAGTTTTATGGCGTACTTTTGCGTTATTATATCGTGATTTGGAACAGAGAGATGGTACGTTGGATTGGCGGCAGGTAATGTAAAAACGTAATGTTGTTCAATAAAATGGAAGCGTGATTGGCAGGGTAATAAAAGAGGCCCCAAAGGAGAGAAAATAATATTTATGTTTTTTTTCATCCTGTCAAGTTTGTGGACCGCAATCCCTTTATCCCAGAGACAAGACCACGTGGCCACCAGCCAAAAGCGGCAATCGAACTATCTGGCTGACGCATCGGTGATTCTCGTGTTTTTTGTTTTACTTTGCACGCAATGACAGTGACACCATGCCTTGCAATAGTTCCTAGGCTTCAGCATTGGTAATTAACCTCCATGAAGAGAGGTGTTCCGTGAGGACTTGACCAGTTACCTAGGACATTTTTGCGCTTATTGTGAAACTGGCGCTGAGTGGCAATCTCACCTGGGTATTAATATTGTCATGCTAAGTGCAAACGGAATGACATGCATGACATCCACCCCGACACTCTCCCCAGCATCCCATCCGCTGTTTAAACGCAGCGCAACCTTACGCCTGGTCTTCATACCTATGTATAAGAGTCCGACATGGAAATAAATCCCTGCCGAACCCTTTGCGCCAGTGTAACCCAAACGGAAGCAGATTGGTATGGTATGGCTGGTTTATTGTCGTATATACGGCAACTAAAAGATGTGATACTTCATCTCGAGGAAATGGAAAGGAACATGTCCAAGACATATACGTACAACAACGATATATGAAGAGCCCTTTATGCTTATTGACACCATTTCGTCATGGCGCTGGGGAGGTTTACACACGGCACTTTCCCTGGAATCTACATCGGACGTTATTTTGATGCCTGAATTCGCCTTCGAGTTACGTGCCAATGGAGATCAATGGAGTCATATAATGTTCTTGGCACCAGTCTCCACAGCTGATACCACTGCCTCGCCCCCACTGTCCGCCCACCTGGTTGCGACTTGCTAATGTAGATAGCGGGTAAAATTAGGCCTGCGCGTCGATGCGGTTTGCTTAGACATTATGAGACCGACAACGAGCTCTAAGCATAAAAAAGTTTTGCTTAGAGCCGCTCTGTTGAACTCTCTGCCCCCCCCCCCGCCACCCCCTTAACGCACACACACACGCACCTCCCTCTTCCTCCTCCAACCCCAGGTCCGGCTGCGGCCCTGCCCCCCCTCGACCCCTGTCAGTGTTCGGAAGATGCACTTCCGCTCACCTTTCACCGTCGTTTTCGCTTCCGGGCAGCCCTAATTGGGCAGCAAAAGTGGGTGCGGTGGGCTAGAATTGACACTTGCCTGAGCCCGCTCACACATCCCAACGGGAAAAACATCAAGACTTTGTAATGCAGCCAAATGGGATATTTTACCCCCGATCCATCAAGCCTAAGTGGCGTCGTGATGCTAAAGGAAGTACCGCGTAAGGTGATTCCGCAGTGGGTTGTCCGTCCCCAGTCGAGCATGAGCAGTCGAGCGTCGGCCATCTTGTCACGATGCAAATTTGTTTCCAGGTAGTCAGTTGAGATTTAGCCATCTTTTATCGACAGGGATTTCCGACTTGGCGTGGCGCAAACCACTTCGCGTTATTTTTAACTCACATGAACAGAAACAATTTTGGTTACAAACTCTGTTACAAAATATCACGTTCGGTGGGACATCCTAATAAAGCTGTAACGGATCGGATTTTGTTTTCCACCTTACCCCCCTCCACGACGTTATAACATAACATATATGTTATACGCTACCCAGTCTTGTATGTTATAACCATCAGTCAAAACAGCTACGTCAATATCCAAACACTGTAGTCATCAAGCATATCTTTCACAATTGGCAAATGACAGCCTTCTGGCCTTCCTAGGATAAATGTGCGTGTGTAAGAAACAACGAGGGTCGGCTGAGCAAACACCCACAACCTTCCTGCGGCTTCAGCGCCCCATACATGCATGTTTCACAACCTCCTTCACTCTGTCACATTTTGAAGTCGACTTAGGTACTGATTTCCTTCGAGTCTAATCTGTTCCATCAGAGCACATTTACTTTACCGGAAACAAAATTTGCAGCAGGACGACTGGTCACGTTTTTGCTAAATGGTTGCCGCTAGGGGCCACATAGTCACAGCGCCACCCCTCGACCGTCTCCATGGAGACACTCGAAGAGGCCGAGCGGCTGGAGTCTGGATCATGATAGGCGCTTACAGTGATCGTGCCCTTGCTGTCCTCGCACGAGTGCGCGCCGGACACTGAGGGCAATGGTGTTTTTATTTACGACGGGTTATGTACTGGAGAAGCCTTAAAAGAGGAAGGCAAAATGAAAGGGAAATATAACAAAACGATCAATGATAAAAGATCCAATTCCGCCCATGGGCCAACCCAGGGTGTACGGAAACAAGGACTCCAGCTGGTCTCTTCACTTTAAAGCCTTATAAAGCAGGGGTGGCGGCTACAATTAAAGAGATCCCCCCCCCCCCCAATTACTCCCCTTGCCTCCCTCCTATATCAGCTGCTTCGTCTCTGTAAAAAACTGAAGCGACATCCTCCATCATGCCGAATCGTGATTATCCCCTGACCACCCTTCCCAACCGTCCACCTGTCCACCCGCCCCCGCTCCATCCCTCCCCTCTCCCCCCCCCCCCCCTCTCATCCCCGTTACCACCATCCTGGGCCACACTAGTTTCTGCATGCCGCACCACGCGGCACTATGGCCTGCATTGATAACGGTCTCAGGCGGCAGCTGTAGCATCAGATCCTCAATCGTCTTTAGACGTCACCTTGACAACCATCCAGGTTCAAGTTTGCCGATGTATCAATCTCCCCTGATGGCTGGTTCCTCGTTCCAGCAGACCACGCCGGCCGAAAGACTAACGCGTTCGTGCTCGATTCGGGGTTAGGTGGTGACTATGACTGGGGGTGGTTATGGTAAAGTTGGTGTCGGTGGGTGTGGCGCGGACTGCTAAGTGGGTCCTGCCCGGATTATTGGGTACCGCTTGCGTTCTCTTTATATCCGATGGGTTCGTAATAAGGACACAAAACTCCAGGATATATGTGACGGTCTGGATTAAGTGAATCCTGTTATAACGCCAGGCACGCGTTGGGCGAGTTTGTCCCGGCTACTCAGAGCCTTGAGTCGCCCTCTGTTTCTAAGCTACATGCGCGGGACGTAATTATCGGGATGGACTTTTGTCTGCACGGACTGGAGGAAGTCCGTCTCGACAGTACAAGAGCCCTCCCCGGTTACGTCCACAGAAGAAGTAGGCTCTGGGGCAGAGAGGAAATGACAGAGCGATGGAGAAGGGCGAGAGGGACATGGAAAACGCGACAAAATGAACATGAATAATTGTAATTAAACATTATGCGAACATCGAAAGAATGGTAACATGGCAAACTTAACTTAGGGACGAGTTATTTTACCTATTGAAGGAATAAAAACGAAAAGCAGGGAATTAAACATAAGGAGCGCATCGAAAGAATTAACATGGTAAACTTAGCTTAGGCATGAGTTACTGTACCTACCGAAGGAATTACACATAAGGTGCGTATCGAAATAAACCGATGATGCACTGAACAAACAACACCACGTAGTCGTCCACTGTCACAGACAGACTAGTTACACTATGGTCGCCATGGCCACCGGATCATCTCCCCACTCCCTGGTAGCGGTTCCAGAGACCGAGTGACGGGATAATAATGGCAGGCTCCAACTGATGCGAGCCATCTACGTCAAGGACAAATATAGGCCTAGAACATGTATCAAAGTCATAGCTCCATGTAAAAGTAGAGTGAAGCATTCTGCAAGCTCCCTACGGCGAGCTGACGGCAGCGTATATATAGAAGTGTATATATTATATATATTTTGTATATTATTATATTGTATTATTCACGTTATTCGGTGAAAGGGAAAAATTGATAAACAAACGTAAAGCTTTCTCCGGTATGAGAAAGCTGAACGCTATTTGTTTCTTACACGCATATGGCATTGGATCGAGTGCGAGTCACCAGTCTCCCAAGTCGATTTCACTGGAGATTTTTGCTGAGATAAAGCCATATCGCACGAGAAGCCTTGTCACAGTCATCTTAAATCTTAGGGCGTGCTCGATTTACCTGAAACCGACTGGAAATTTGAAACCGGTTTCAACAGTTTCATGTAAAGGCAAACACATAGTTTCATTTGTTTACAGTTTCGGCATGTGTTTTGGTAATGGCCATGTGCTTATGAAGTTTATGCCAGCATAAATATGCCGTCTTTCCATAAGTAAATTAGTCTCATACATTTGTCCAGAAGGCTCTATTCATTACATTTATGATTAACTATTGTGTAATTGTTCATTGAACTGACAGTTTCGCGGAACCGAAACCGTCAAACTAGCTCTCTCGATAGTTTCACGGTTTTCGAGCAAACCGGTTTCGGTTCTTCTCCTGTCTAACGGTTAGTTCAGCAAACCGGTTTTGGTTTCATGTAAGTCGAACACGACCCTAGTCAAAATTGTTCTCTCGAAAATGCGCACTCGCAGAACGCGAGATCGGTTTATCACTGATCAGGTTTTACAATGAGCCTTAAAGTGTGAGAAACTTTGTTCTATTATAAAACAAGACAGGATGCATGATTTGAGGGAAGTAATTAGACCAGGTATAAGAATCTCTTATCCCTATAACATGAGCTGTATTAATATAGGCTGCACTTCGTCGGTGTCCGATATATACAGTCAAGCTCCGTTAATCCGACACATTTGGTTACACCCGAATTTGTGTCGGATAACGAATATGTGGGATTAACCAATTCAGAAATCCTAGGCGTTGATGTGACTTGTATGACCCTTCGGCAATGGCCGATTGCTCATGCGGCAACGGTAACTTTCTGTGACATTGAACACGCGTGGCTAAACTTGTTAAGAAAGTACAATGCACACGGATACTTGCAGAATAGTTCCGTAAGCCTCTTAGCAGATCTGCGATACTCGACGAACCCTAACGCAGTACTAACTACCATCCGTGAACAGTCACCGCGGGGTGACTGTTCAGTTGGCGGGGATGAGAGTGTGAGAATGTCGGAATGTCAAAGCATCACTGGTTGCAATAGCGTCATCTATAGCGACATACCCCTGGGCTGACATGACATTGTCAACCGTTGAGCGGAGTTGCTTGTCATTCGTTTTATAGAGAGCTGTGGATACCTGTGGATTGATTTGGCATGCATGGTTCTACATGGTTGATTGTATCAAGAGAAATTTGACACGACGTTATCCAACTGATAACTTCTAGAGACCCTTTTATTTGTCAATCATTACAGCCTGAAAGCTTTTTGAAATTTAGTTGCCGATGATTGAAAGCGATAACCGTTAGTGTTAATCCTTTGTGTGTTTACAGTCCGCAGGCCAAATCATAACAAAAGAATGGGACGAAAGCAATTAACACGGCGCGACTGTTTGCTTTAATGTTCTGTATTCGAAATTCCATAATATATTGAGTAATCCAGGCGCCAGACATAGCAATATACATTGTTCATGTTTTATGTTGTTGATATAGTTCTGTACACGGTTCTTTGCCATGTGGTATACGTCATCGCATATTGCTCAGGCACCGCGGGCCCAGCATTTGAAACAAAAAGCGTTTGGGTTTTATATATATATTGACAAATGTTGGAGAGTTCAAACATGTTATAAGGTTCAGCGAAGCATCAGAGAACCTTCGGTCGATACTGCAAGCTCTTGGAGAGTACACAGTGCCAGAGTAAAGAGGAGGCACTGTCGCCAGTATTTAATTGATCACCAGCCAACCACAAGGTACCTGGTAGCCAGGGTCGTTGCCCGAGCGCCGGCCTCCTTCGTTGCTACCCCCCCTCCCCTCCCCCGCCGCCTTGTTGTCCGACCCCCCCTCCCCCCACTGGTGTCTCTGGTGTCGGGTGTGCTCGCCAAGTATCCAGACGATTGCATTACCAGTCTGAACACCGGAAGTGGCGCAATTTGCAAGATCTTATCTTACGAAATCACCTTGTTTCGGTGCTTCGTCGCAATCTGTCTAACAATTTAAGGCCTTGGGGGTTGAGGAACTTGTTGCTGCCTGGTCCCCGCACCTGGGTCAACGACATCTGGTAGAGTTCTGCAGGCCACATCGACAAGTAGAGATCCAACAGAGGCGCGAGATCAAAGATCAGAGACATAAATGCCGTCATGGGTGCGCTGCTCACTTTGAAAATGTGTTCTGGTTGGAGGATAGATGGGAAAAGTTCTATCGATCATCCTAGCCACTTACTCCAATGCGGGGACACGTCGCCATCCTTCCACAAGCAAAGGTGGGGACAACGTTATAAGTAACTAGATAGATTCATGGCAAGAACACCATTATGAATCCTGTAAGCCGAATTTAAGTATGTGCAACACGCTCAAACGTTCACGTGATTTATCTAGAACTAAACTCCAATGCAACCCAAACAACAGAACGGTTTATATATCTCGGCTGTGTAAACATATTAACATTTTATATCGAGGTTGTGGGAAGACAGCTGTCTTTTTTTCACTGGATGAGGGTTTGAAAGGCTTCTGCCGGGACATCCGTCGTATTGGTGAGTGCCCCGCGGCTTTCCCGGTGACACTGACTGGCAGGAATATCCCGGCAAAGCAATCCGAGTAGCTTGTCATGCGTAGCCGGGTGAGTTTTTCAAAGGAAAAGTAAAACACGTTGGGATGTGAATGACTTAGATTGTAAATTTTTATAGTGCATTGACGTGGTAGCCCAAAGCCGATAACCAACCAATCAGATCGCTTGTACAACGAGGCGTGAGGTCCGGGACTGATGTGTCTATGTTGATAATTTGCTGGCCATCATAGCTATAGAACTAGATAATTTGCTTGCAATTATAGCCATAGAACTGGGTATTGGTTCAGGCATTATGTGCATTAAACGGCTTGATTGGCTGCTCCAATAAGACATCCACACCCTCCCATTCATGTCCATATGACATGGACCGTAACCATGGCTGCCCCGCACCGGCGCGACCCTTCCATTCTGACTACATGACAAACGTCTTAAAAGCTTGAGGAAGACGTTTCTATGGTCGTTGGTGGAAGCGATAGGCAATTATACTGTACACATCCTGTGACAGGGACATCTGGTGGTTGTCCACATCCTGTCACAGGGGCAACTGATGGCTGTCCCCTTCCCCAGCCATTACCGCAGCTGACCAAGAAAGTGACCGATCGATCTGACATAGCCTGGACCTTGGTGAACTTGACGTGGTGTTTCTTATATAAAGCAGGAGTCTTGCCCGTTGTCTGTCTGGTGCAGGTTCGCTGCAAACACGTCCTGGAATATCTTTTCACTTACAGTCGGATTGGTTACATACTGACACACTGGCTTCATATATTGACTCTCTATTGGTGGTATAATAGCTTTGGCGCATGCACGTTATTCAATTTGCAATCAGCATGACTATATTAATGTCCAGGTGAGATTGCACTTCTGTTCTAAGACGCCAATGTGTCGCTATTCAAAGTGGCGGATCGACATAAGTATATGTGGTTCAAAAACCACATGAATCACCGATGCGTCAGACAGATCCACAGTTCGATTGCAGGTTTTGGCTGGTGGCCACGTGGTCTTGGGGCAATAAGCAGTATAACAGCAGGCCAGTCGTGTCATCATGGGTGACTTGAATAAAGGGATTGCGGTCCACAAACTTGACATGAAGAACAAAAACATAAATATTATCTTTCCTCCTGCCAATCACCCTTCCATTTTATTAAACAACATTACGTTATTACGCTACCATGCCGGCAATGAAACCATGATTATATATAATAACGCAAAAGTACGCCATAGAACTGCGACATACGGCCATCCATTACATTGTTTGACGCTCTCTTGACATGCTGAATCACCGACCATTTTGTTGCCGGGCCTTAGCCTGTCGGGATGCTTATTTGGTATAAGTTTTGTTTGGCATCCATTTCCCTGACCACCTGGATGAAAAGTCAGGCCTCGTAACAAGACAACGTGCTCCCGGTTACATATTGTTCATGGATCTGGGCATGTTCTTCGAACTACGCACTCAACAACCCCTGGCCGTGTCACTTTTTTGTATTGCTCCGCCACTCAGGCATGATGGATTATGAGTAAAATGCTCTATTTCCTTGGATTATCAAATGAGACATGATGTTTTACCATGGAAGTCGATATAAACTCACCATACGCACGTCTTATTTGCCAATTAAGGGTTGTTTGGAAGTCGGTGACAGGACAATAAAAGGTCAATGAAAGTGCATCTTTCGGCCACTGACTATGAGAGGATGTTGGTTGTGAGGTTTACGTAGCGGTCTTCAACGCCAGTTTTCCACTACGACACGGCTCAGTCCCCTTTTCTCACTTAAGTAACCCACGGGGCTGGCAAACCTCTACCCCTGATGTCGACCAATGGAGAAGACTCTAATAGCGGTTCGCGGGGGTGGGGTAGGGAGGGCGGGGGTTATTAGGTAAATGTGCTTTGAAGTATGCGCAACATTACATCAGTACGTATGTTGTACCTAAACGTTGGTTGATGGAAACGTTTTGATACATATCCCAATGACTACTATTATTCCATGAAAAACTAAAGCTGTAGATATAGTAAATAATAAATAGTAAATAATTAATATGCAACAACGGGAAAGGTGGGGTGAGAGGTGGGGGGAGGGGACGCATACTGGAAAATTAATATCCTTTTGAGATGGGTTCCTGTGGTAGGTAGCGTTACGTAGCATTACTAATGCATTGCAACTGATGCTTTTCTTTCCCACTGGAATGTGGGTTCGAGTAGAACCAACGGGGACAGGACGGGGGAGCAAAGAGACACAGAAAGCACTCCGAGGCAAGTTGCTTCACATGAGTAATGGAAACCGGTACATGGAGGCGACCCGATGGCGTCATGTGCCGCTGTGTCACGTGATAACCCACCACCCACACACCCAGACGGCCGATGTCACGGTTTATTTATTTATTTATTATGGCGCTGCCACACCGTGATTTCTGTTTACAGTGGACCTGAGTTGTAGTCACCCGCAGGTGTTATCTGCGCCAGTAAGTGGTCCGGAAGATGGGGAGGATCCAGTCTCCAGTGTCGATATTTCAAATTTCTCAGTGTCGAGTGTCAATTGTTAACGACGTTCTATGTTGCTTTTTGGCTACATTCCGTGTCATTCTTGTCTAAAGTGCCCATATCTGTGTCGATGTCGCTTTTTCAGATCCTCAGAGTCGGAATTTGGGGATTAATGTCAAATGTCGATTTTACGAATATGTCTGTGTCGCGTGACGCCATTTTCCAGGCCATTAGCTACCAGTGTCAGGGTCTAGAGTGACTAAAAGGCTTCTGCGGTGACAACCATCGTATCGCCCCGCGGCATTCCCGGAGACACTGTGTCTGTCTGGGAGGAATATCAGGGGAAGAAATCTGAACAGCTTCTTCCAAGCAATCTGATGAAGTTGCTACAGTAAAGAAACGCCACGCGCTTTGTACTCCCGACAGGTGGCTCTGATGCTTCCCGTATGCATCGTGAGGTTGTTATTTGAAATCACTCGATGACAGTGTAAGTGATAGGCTAACGATACCACCACGCCATCAAGCTTCCCGCATGGCGGTGCTATGCAAGCTTCGCTTTTACCGCTGCGGTCGGCCGGGGACAAATTACAAGATTCTCGAAAAACGGTCAAATCAGTTGTAATTTCTTGCATCATTATAATTTTCGAAAATAAAAGATAAAAATAGCGAGCCCTGTGTAGTTAAGCAAAAAACGTCTTGCATCTGTTCCTTTTTATCACCTGATACCGTGTGTTATTAGGTTTAGGCTGGGTCCCGGTGCTAATTTGCAGAAAAGCGCGGGGCATTTTTCCTGTCAGCGCCGCCCTGGCGAGCGAGTGTGAAAATGCATTGAGAACTAGGCGACAACAGATATATAGTGGATTCCTAGCGGAGTGAGTCGAAGGCAGAGAGTGCCACGCTATCAAATTGTCGGACTCATTTGACGGATGGCCGACGGACCTCGCTGGCCGCTAGAGGTGTCGTTGTGACGTACTTGTTAAGGGAATCGTTGTAATGTCCTTGATAGAGGTATCGTTGTGACGTCATTCCTTGACTGTAGGTCGGTGCATGAACCTCGTGGGGGGGGGACTAGGAGAGGGTAGAGGGCTTATCAGAGGGCAGTACGCATAGAATACATGCAGAGGGTGGGATTAAAGAAGAGTGGCGGAGAGTTAAAGCTGGAGTAGAATATTGACAAACAGTCCGTATGAAGCTGGTCTTGACCTCCAATGAAGGTGTTATTACCGATATGTGCCATTTGGCCGCTGGGAACACAGACCGCAGCACCAGAAATAGCAAGTGGCCGGAAATATGACTACCATGATGCATATTATCATTACAGGTTATCCCGCTAAAAACGTGTATAAGTTGCCTTCTGACATGGCTCTATAGGTAGACATTAAGCACCATGAGCGTCAACAAGGCACAGCCCCGAAGGGAACATTTCTTATATCCTGCATCTATTACATCTGCAAATTGATGACTGGTGCTTAAGTTTTAGATGACAAACGCTAGCAAGGTGCCATCCCAAGGTACGAGAGCCGGAAGTGACATCATTGGCTGTTGCGCAGAGCAATAATGACGTAGCTGGCGCTGATCCGTGTTGCCCGATGGCGCGCTGTGATAGACATCAGCGCGGCGTGGCATCGTGGCTGACAATATCTCCGTATATTTATAGGCCTGTGATTTATAACTTCTCATGTCTGACGGATGCAGAACGAGTGGAAGGCTTATGCTGATAGAAGCAGCGAAACATGATTGATATAACTGCAATGCCTAAGGTGTAGCAATTATGATAGTGTGAGGAACTTATGTTTCATTCATATAAATGTTAAGCTTATACATGTTTTATATCATGCATTTGTTTTCATAAACACATATCATAGAAACAAAAGCACACCGCGACAGTACACAGACATATTGACAACAAATAAATTGCAGTAGGACCAACTTAAATATCTCAATATTGGACGATTATGACCAACTGTAATTACTCAACGTCCGATGAATCGTGTTTCGGCCCAATTCTCGGCCTTATATCGCCCGTTGTCAACGTGGGTATACACCCCCCTCGCCGTATACGAGTCCCATATACGGCGGGACGCAGGACATTAACAAGAACGGCCCCATGTTGGACAAGCAAACACATCTCACTTTTCATGCCTCACTGTGTGTTTTGTATATATCTGCCACTGGTGTCTTCATTCCACCTGCTGTAGCTTTAAATTCATCTGTGATCTTCATTGGCAACATACATGGTTTCTAACTGTTTTGTGCAAGTTCCATTCGAGCCAATAGGTAAAATGTTAACTAGTGACATGCGACTGCACGGGGCCCGGACGACCTCGCATCTCTTAAAGGTTACCCACGGTCCGTACTTGCTATATGCAAGCAATTAAGTGTTACATTTCTGAGTACAACATCTGGGGTAATGGATGCGGGATGAAATGCGGCCCATAATGTCTGGACAAAAGAAGTCTGGGGTGCCTCGTTTACCTTTACAAGCGTCTGGTCAAGTATTGGATCCCCCTGGGGGAGGAAGACATGACCTGAAAGGCGCCGGAAGTGCGTCAGAGAGAGGCTGTCCGGGAGAGGGGACGCCGGGATGCAGGCGGGGGAGAGGAAGGGAGAGGGGGGGGGGGTAGCTCTGTGGATATTACTAAAGTACAATACATTACTTGTCTACGGTGAGGGTTTAAACCACACATGTAGATGGAATCTTCCCCGATTCTTTGCCATCCGTAGTGAACTCATCCAAACCGTGGACCACAGAGCTATTTATTGAGATAATTATCCATATTCAGAATCAGGAAAACTTGTTACCAAACTGCGTTTTGATTCTGAATAAACGTTTCCGGGGAGAGATGTATCGTATTGGTGAATACAGCCCGCTCACAGTAAAAGTGTCGGAACTTCAATCGTTGAAGGAACGTTATTCCCAATGACCCTACTGACCCCAAAGATACCATGACCCAATGACCCCAATGACCCCAATGACATCAATGACCCCAATGAACCCAATGATCCAGTTACCCCAATCAATGACTTCAATTCTTGAGACATCTCAAGCATCGTGCACAGTAATACGTCGCACGAGGTAATCTGGTGTTATGCTCATATTGTCTGAACCACAGTTAATAAACAAACCCATCGACGTTCTGGGGATGTCTATTTGCTTGGAAAGTCGGTGACTTCTCTCGCCTCGAATCATTACTGGACACGTTAAACCAATGTCCGGCTGGCTTGTTGACTAAGTGATCGTGGGACGTCATTGGGGCTGGCTTTACAACTAGCTATATTACTCCAATTATAGTGACATAATAGAGGGAAATAGATGTAATATGGATTTGGGATGGGAGGTAGGGAGAAGGTGGTGGGTGGGGGGGGGGGGGGGTGGGGGTGGAGGGTGCGGCGGCTGACCCCGAATTATCAAACATGTGGCATTCTTGACATAATCATTGAGCCTTTGAGGCGGATGTCTTTACCTTTCTGTCTAGGGCTTTATAGCTAAAAGAGTTATAGGCTTATCATGCGAACGCCATATGTGTCTCTTGCGATAAGATGAACTGACACTATCTGCCGGGTATTATCTTGCCTTAATGACCACATGGTACTAATAGTAATAGCACCCTCCGGACGTACGAACAGGGACAACACAACCACGTGACCACGCGATCTTGCGGTGATAAGTGGACCACATTTCATTTCCAAGGATAAAGACATGTAAAGGTTGCATATTCAGAACGCTTTAACCGTTTGGTCATATTGCGTCATAACGCGTTCTAACGCACTGAGCTATCGGGCAGGCCCCTGATGATGATGATGAACAGAGAAGACAGAGGGTAAAGTGGACAGATATGATCAAATATTGATGGTTATCGCTACATTAGACCTTATATATATCCTATCTTGTGATCACTCACCATCGGATGGCCATCGCATACATAACGGCACCATTGCCATTGTCATATCACATCTGGCGTATAACACATATTACACATATTAGTTATTAATATGGCTGTCGCAATGCAGTTTGATCCAGGAGTGTTTGCTCGGGTGAGTGGTTAGGTGGTTTGATTGCCTCAATATAAGCGGTGACAATTAATTTGCGTTGAATAATATCGTGCCCTATACTCCTTGAATAACAGGTAATAATAATTATAATGTAATGGTAAGAATTTGGTGCAAACACATTTATTTTACAAGCATACGTCAGTAGCGAATGCGAATAGAGGTTTCTAATAATACAGATACACATATACATGATAGGATCATAACGCCACAATGATACAACAATGCCAGTATTGGACCATTATTTTAAAAAGCAGACAGCGGAAATGGTCAAAATGGTTTCGTTGCATAATTCGTCCATCTATTCTTCTGAAATGTTCTCCTGCGTTGCTTCTCCACATTAGAAATGGGTTGATAAGCGCTTAATAACGGCTCCTCCAACTTATGTGTCTGACTGTGTCCAACACAACCGAAGCGTTTTTGTCCAAGTATTATGACGGTACTGAAACATCCGGGTCGCGGGCCCCGTGATCATATTATCACGGTACGTCAGCGATGCGGGTTACATTTCAATCGAAGCGATATACACTCTCATCCTGCTCAATCGCTCACGCAAACGATCTGTTCTGCAGACACTGCCGGCAGAGGGAGCTCGTTCCTCACACAGCCTCTGCCTCACGTAATTGACGACCTGGCGGTTGGCCTGAAAGGTACTGGGGTCACGAATGGTTTCAACGGTTGTTTAGGTATAAAATAGCATTTTCATGCATAGTGGAAACTATTTCAAATAACAAGGAGTCAACGTTTAAAACGCTTCACGCCAGTGATCGGACTCGAAAATTTCAAACAGTTCAAAAGTAACATGGCATCTAATTAATCAACATCGAATGAGTTCGTCCGGTATTGTACCAGTAGCACATTCAATGCTAAACGTGATGTATTTGATGCCACGCTTCGAACATAACTTGGTTAAATTTGACTTGGGGCGGAGGGACTATAACGTAACGCCATCTGCCGGAAGATTGCTTCAGACACTGAACCATGCCTTGACGTCTTACTCGGCCGCTAGGTGAACATTTTTAGCACACGTTTTTTGCAGTTCACAACTAGAATCCTCGGATCAGTATACATGAAAGCATCCCCGCGCCCTAACGTGAGTTCTTTTCATCTGGCAGTCACATTGACACACCGTGGCCTACTTTGTCAGCAAGGTTTCACCCGATCCTTTAGGCAAATGAAATGGATGTCATGATTGGCAAAATTGGTGAGTGAATGGACCCATACACTACAGGTAGACCATGAACCATGTTGGGGGATTGAGAAAAAAATCCGTCGAACGTAGATCCATTAATAGAACTTGAAGTTGAATCTGGGATTACGGGTCTAACACTGACTACTCAGCCGTAGTGGTTGTACCGTGGACTGCTTCTTCTATTCAATTCGGAGTCAATTTTGCGTGCCCTTTAATAAATTGAAGGGGCAATTCGACATTAAAGAAGCTGCTAAGAACGTGTAGAGTCATGTGTTAGGCGTTGTGCATATATAATCGTTAGTAATAAGCACATGACTTATTAAACTTGATTTAAACTTATTCGTAACCGTAATATGGTAAAAGGCGATAGTAGCCCATGGAACTTCATAATCAACCCCATGTGAAGTCTCCACAGCCTGTATGCAGTTATTATTTATTAGGAAGGTTTCAACAAAATATGGCTTTTAATTTGACGTAACTATTCTTTTGCCATTTTGGATATTTATTTATTTGGCGCCTACTAGTAGGCTGCCAATGCTAGCCCGACGGGTCCGGAAGACTTGATTTACAATATTCGTCCCTTTTATATGCCTGTTCTAGCTTGGGCGGATCAATCACACGTCCCTCGTGATCGCACCATTTTCTCCCGACTGCCGAGATGGACACATAGATAACATTTTATCACGTTATATATAAGCGTCGCAACTTACCATGTCATCTATGTATTAGTAAGCGGGTGGCACTGATCAATTCATTTGTTTCCCGCCAAGCTGTCGTCTGGCCAGCTTCGGATAAGGAGAACAAGGCAGGACAACACAGGGACATGATTTGTCGGTGGTCGCCCTCTGCGGACACTGGCCTCAGGAGTATCGGATGCAGACACATCATTCTACTTCTTTTTATGCCATTGGAAAACGTCAGACATAATTGATAACGGCCTCTCATGGCGACTTTAAATTCAGACCAGAATTCTTTGAGTCTTTGAACGCCTCTCAGAAATATGTCGCTGAACCGCCCAGGTTCAAGAACATTGAGGTATCAATCTCTACTGCCGGCTGGTTAAGTGTTCCAGATGGCGCAGTCGGCGCATTATTTAGGCTGGGTCCGTGGTCGATGTGGGACGACGCTGTCACAGGGTGGCTAGAGTGAGTATGGTAGTCGGTAGTCAGGGAGAGTCTGGATGTCGGTGGCTAGGGAGAGTCTGGGTGTAGGTGGTTAGGAAGAGTCTGGGTGTCAGTGGTTAGGGAGAGTCTGGGTGTCGGTAGTTAGGGAGAGTCTAGGTGTTGGTGGTTAGGGAGAGTCTGGGTGTCGGTGGTTAGGGAGAGTCTGGGTGTCGGTGGTTAGGGAGAGTCTGGATGTCGGTGGTTAGGGAGAGTCTGGGTGTCGGTGGTTAGGGAGAGTCTGGGTGTCGGTGGTTAGGGAGAGTCTGGGTGTCGGTGGTTAGGGAGAGCCTGGGTGTCGGTGGTCAGGGAGAGTTTGAGTGTCGGTGGTTAGAGAGAATCTGGGTGTCGGTGGTTAGGGAGAGTCTGGGTGTCGGTGGTTAGGGAGAGTCTGGGTGTCGGTGGTTAGGGAGAGTCTGGGTGTCGGTGGTTTGGGAGAGTCTGGGTGTCGGTGGTTAGGGAGAGTCTGGGTGTCGGTGGTTAGGGAGAGTCTGGGTGTCGGTGGTTAGGAAGAGTCTCGGTGTCGGTGGTTAGGGAGAGTCTGGGTGTCGGTGGTTAGGGAGAGTCTGGGTGTCGGTGGTTAGGGAAAGTCTGGGTGTCGGTGGTTAGAGAGAGTCTGGGTGTCGGTGGTTAGGGAGAGTCTGGGTGTCGGTGGTTAGGGAGAGTCTGGTGGTGTCGGTGATCATAAAGCCTGAGTGAGCCATGCTCGGATTCTGGGCTACCGATTGGGGAATCGCTATGGCGCAGTGACCTATGACTGTCTTTATTATTGAAAGATTATTGTTAACCATTGGATTAAGAGAGGAATGAAGCAGAAGACGGTAAGATTTGTGGCGGTTTTCTCTGCTAAATACAGAACATATAGTGCCCACATTTAAGTAAACAACTTATTGTGATTCTGAATATTACCGCCAAGAGCGTGAGATCCTTCCACGAAAAGACCCATGACGTGCGTAACTTGCTCCATTATTAATACCGCCCCAGACCACCGCATGGTGTCTCCACCGCATGGTTTCTCCACCACATGATGAATAACAGCGCAACTCAAAGAAACGGCATTCCGGATTTACCCATGCGTCGCCGTGATCAAAACAAGTTTCAGTCATAGGGGATCAGCGATGACATAATCGGGTCAACCGGAGCCCTGTGTTCCGCGGCCTAATGGAATAACCCCACTAAAGGGAAAAACTTGATGTGTCCACGGAACAAGGTGCCGGTGCAATAATATACAAAAGAAGACGGGTTATATATGTCGAGGTGATGTTTACATACCATGTCACTTGTGGGTGTTCCTTCGGTGCACGAGGGTGGAGGTTAGGGTGGAGGGTAGAGGAGCCAGGAGTTGGTGCCATGAGCACCCTCGTGTCGCGGAGCCGC
This sequence comes from Arenicola marina, assembly GCA_964019135.1. Classification (NCBI taxonomy): domain Eukaryota; kingdom Metazoa; phylum Annelida; class Polychaeta; family Arenicolidae; genus Arenicola; species Arenicola marina. Next base: position 46,801,582 of record OZ025249.1, read on the forward strand.
CAGCGGCACGGTGTTTGTCAGCAGTAATAAGTACCATGTATAAGTCGGACGTGATTCAAACCAACAGTTAAAATTCCCCATTGTCAACCAAGCGCCGCGGGGAAGTATAGTCACTGCATAATCAAGCCGCCATGCATAGATATTAGTTTACAGTAATTTTCTTGCAGCCAACTTGCAACATCATGACTCATGATCATGATCATGAGTACTATGGATTACGTCATGACTCTGATGATGATAGTTTACTACTTTGTCATTGGAAACCCAACTTGAGACATCCCGGGCGACTCATACATCTTGAATAAGTAATGAAACCGCTATAGCGCATGAGGACCAATCACGCAATCACCTTAGCAACTTTCCCGGATTCCGGGGGAATGACACTCAAGGACTATTTGCACAGGTTACAAGATTACACCTCTCGACGGGGATCGTTTTTGGTCCCGGGCGCACGTGGTACCTGGGTCCTGCAGGTCAATCCATACCCTGGGAGACACCGATGCAGTCTCCATGCTCCATGCAGGTATGCAATAGTCAAATATGGCTTGGAAGGATGCTGAGTATTATAGATGGCACGTTGAATTCATACTGGGCATCCGATGTAAGCATAGTATAATTAACCAAGCACAAATTGGCCGAAAATTGCATCTTCTGTTACTAAGGTTGAACGAAGATATTTATCCTTCTACTAGCGGGATACTCAACATATATCAAAAATATACTTATAGATATACATTGTTTGGACTGTCTTAAAGTTCAGTACGTAATTGTCTGACAAAAAGTATTATAACGTTTTATTTAATCCCCCAACTTATTCTTGTATCATATTTGTACTATTGAATTAATAATATAATGTTTCCTTTGGGTAACTGTTTACCCAATTGTCTTTATATAGTCCTGTTCTCTTGTTGTTTTTGTTTTTTGTCTTTTTGTCATTTTTTGCTCTTTGAGGTGGCCACCCTGCCAACTATTCTGTCATAATGGTGGTCTCCGCGGCCGGCCAGGGATTATAATCTTCTTCTTTTGGCTGTATGTTGTGTTGTATTGTACTGTTGCGAAATAAATGATGATTATAACGACTCGCATTACATTTCTCGCCATTGCCAAACTCGGGAGGAGGGTGTCCTTCACACACATCCCGTAGTCGTCGTGCAATAAGCCGGCACAGGAACCAGCTCGTTGGGTCTCTGGATTCACAAACAGTAATGAGTGCCCGGCTGACAGCTCAGTTGGAAAGGAAAGACAAGAACGGCCATTAACCAGCCAGTTTGGTCGGGTAATTGGTGGGGCCTGCGGGGGTGGTTAGTGGGGTAGGCGGGCTGCGTCGCCATAGCTACACCACTTCTGACAAAGCATGCAGACAAGATGACCCCGTCCTCCACGTTTCCTTTGCTGATGGATGTTCTTGATTCCCCTCGTTGTGACGTCATCCTCTCGCAATCCCTCTCCATGCAGAACAACCTTCGTCTTACCCTGTTTTGGCGTGGGAGGAGGGAATGGGGCAAGGGGGCAATAGTGTTTCGAAAAGATGCGACGGGGGCGGGGGGGGGGATCAGGGGCGGATCTAGGAATTTGCCAAGGGGGGGGGGGGGGTTGCCCTCTGAAAACTTCCGGCCGAAGGGTGTGCTCTCTGTGAAAACTTGCGACCGGGCGGGGGGGGGGGGGGGGCTTGAGCTTGGAGAACCCGGCTTTAACAGTGTATGTTCAATTTCCCAAGGGGGTGCTCACTGAAGACTTGGGACTTTAACATGTATGTCAACATGTATGCTGTATGTTCTGGTTGCCAAGGGGGGCGTTGCAACCCCCCTAACCCCCCACCTAGATCCGCCACTGCGGGATGCAAATGCCTAGTGTGTCAGTGGGTGTGACCATGCGTGTTCAGGCTGAGAGATTTCTAGTATTGTGTTGCCTAATCACGACTGAAGGGCTGTGAATGTGGCCCAAGTTCATGTCTAGCCAGCCCTGACCTCAACTTAAGATGTATCGAGTGATATGCCATTTGGCCGTCCGTGGTTCCTTAACCATGGCGTCGATACTATTGATTCCACAGCGACTGGCGGCAGGAGCGGAAATCAAATGCGGCTGATTTCATCCTTTATCGCGTTGGCGACTCGGCTTGGTCTGGTGGTTATCACGCTAGAGGCTCTGTCGAGTGAGCTCTACCAGGCCAGCCTCCGTGCTGGGTTTCTTACCATATTCCTTGTCATAGATGGCCGTGTTACAAGCAGACACTAGTCAGACAAGGTAAAAAGTATTGTGTCATTACTAAATTTGCATCTCATTCATTGTGAAAGTCAACGACCGTCGGAAGTCAGGTGAGCGATAAAACATGAGCGCTTTTCCCCGTATCCCATAATTGGTCCAGGCGAGCGGTGTAGGGGGGACGTTTCGCAGATGAAAGTATATGGCTTGGGGCATTAGTTATCTGATAGGATATTAGACATCTCGGTGAACTAAAGTCTGTCCGACAAGCAGAGAAACGTTAATAGTTCAGCCACATAACAGACCACCTCCATCAAGCCATGTCCACCAGAACACCTCCATAAAGCCATGACCACCAGATCACCTACAAAAAGCTATGTTAACCAGACCACCTCCATAAAGTCATGTCCACCAGACCACCTTCATAAAGCCATGACCACTAGACTACCTTCATACGCCATGTCCACCAGACCACCTCCATTAAACCATGTCCACCAGACCACCTCCATAAAGCTATGTCCACCAGACCACCCCCATAATGCCATGTCCACCAGACCAACTCCATAAAGCCATGTCTACCAGACCACCTCCATAAAGCCATGTTCACCAGGCCACCTCCATCAAGTCATGTCCACCAGACCACCTTCATAAAGCCATGTCCACCAGACCACCTCCATAAAACCATGTCCACCAGAGCACCTCTATAAAGCCATGTCCACCAGACCACCTCCATAATGCCATGTCCACCAGACCACCTCCATAAAGCCATGTCCACCAGACCACCTCCATAAAGCCATTTCCACCAGACCACCTCCATAAAGTCATGTCTACCAGAACACCTTCATAAAGCCATGTCCACCAGACCACCTCCATAAAACCATCTCTACCAGAGCACCTCTATAAAGCCATGTCCACCAGACCACCCCCATAAAGCCATGTCCACCAGACCACCTCCATAAAGCCATGTCCACCAGACCACCTCTACAATGCCATGTCCACCAGACCACCTCCATTAAACCATGTCCACCAGACCACCCCCATAATGCCATGTCCACCAGACCAACTCCATAAAGCCATGTCTACCAGACCACCTCCATAAAGCCATGTTCACCAGGCCACCTCCATAAAGTCATGTCCACCAGACCACCTTCATAAAGCCATGTCCACCAGACCACCTCCATAAAACCATGTCCACCAGAGCACCTCTATAAAGCCATGTCCACCAGACCACCTCTATAATGCCATGTCCACCAGACCACCTCCATAAAGCCATGTCCACCAGACCACTTCCATAAAGCCATGTCCACCAGACCACCTCCATAATGCCATTTCCACCAGACCACCTCCATAAAGTCATGTCCACCAGAACACCTTCATAAAGCCATGTCCACCAGACCACCTCCATAAAACCATCTCTACCAGAGCACCTCTATAAAGCCATGTCCACCAGACCACCCCCATAAAGCCATGTCCACCAGACCACCTCCATAAAGCCATGTCCACCAGACCACCTCCATAATGCCATGTCCACCAGACCACCTTCATAAAGCCATGTTCACCAGGCCGCCTCCATAAAGTCATGTCCACCAGACCACCTTCATAAAGCCATGTTCCCAGACCACCCCCATAAAGCCATGTCCACCGGACCACCTCCATAAAGCCATGTCGACTAGACCACCTCCATAAAGCCATGCCCACCAGACCACCCCCATAAAGCCATGTCCACCGGACCACCTCCATAAAGCCATGTCGACTAGACCACCTCCATAAAGCCATGCCCACCAGACCGCCCCCATAAAGCCATGTCCACCAGACCACCCCATAAAGCCATGTCCACCAGACCACCCTCATAAGGCCATGTGCACCAGATCACCTCCATAAAGTCATGTCCACTAGACCACCGTCATAAAGCCATGTCCACCAGACTACCTTCATACGCCATGTCCACCACGTAAAGTCTACCCACACGTCTCAGATCGGTAACAACGCATTAACAGCTAACTGGTGTCGGTCATCACAGCATTGTGAAATATTCAACACGTCGGAATGACATCGTCTTAATAAGCCCTCGGTTACCGTCTCCATTACAGCGTAAAAACGCCTCCATCGATGCCAACGTGACCTTGACCGTAGCCATGGGAGCCGCATACATACACCTGCCGCGGGACGTCACCTTGTTATTAATCGAGAATTGAGAGGGATTTTGCCGGCGGGTCCTGGCATAATGACATGAATCTTCCTTGAACAACTCTTTGGCAAATATTGGAGATCAGGTTGCAAGCACGGCAATGCGTCAATCTCCACTGACGGCTGGTTCCTTGTGTATTCATCCTTGCCAAGGATGGATGCAGTGGTGACCGAAATGGGCCCACGTGATCATCGACACGAGATTCTGGCGTGACAGATAGGGTGGCGATGGTTATGGCGCTGACAGCTCAGTGAGCCATTCGGGCATTAGATGGCGTTATTAGCGTCAAATCTAAAGGTAAGTGGTGTGTAATATGGAACAGAGCGCCTGACTAAATATAACTGTCCAAATTGGCGTAATAGCTGCCAGATTTACTGACATTTCTATTAATTTTGGTTTAATCACATCGGCCTTCCCTGGTGCTCTATCATCTCAGTCTTTGATATCGATTATTTGATCCTGTGGGAATGAAGGTGTGTTAAGACGATGAGTGACTGTCAGTACGGCGCGTGCTTAGTTAAAATAACAGTTGCGATAGTCTTGGCAACAAACCTTATCATTCAGTGAGACGAACGGGAAAGATTACAAAACATAGACAAATTCTAAATAACATTAAAGGTGTTTTACATGTTTACATAAATAAGTAGATACATAAATATGTCGGTAAGCGTAGGGTAGTAAGGGTAGTAAAATAAACATGTGCTAGATAAAAAAATTAAATGTAGCTAGTAGTCTCGTAGCCAGTAGACACCAGCCCGTAGCCCGTAACCTGTAGCCAGTAGCATCGTAGACAGTAGCCCGAAGTCCCTTTGCCCGTAACCCGTGGACTGTAGCCCGTAGCCCGTGGGCCGTACCCCGTGAACCGTACCCGGGGGATGTAATCCGTAGCCCCGTAGCGTGTCGACTGGTGCGCCTTTGATCTGAAGCGGGAGAAGTTCCCGGCGCATGGAGGAAGGATTCCACTCTTCCCGTTATCTATCTGCCACGGTTTCTAGTCATACGTGCTAGATAATCTGATAAAGCTGGTTTTCCCCAGGCAGCTGGATTGCGTCATCTACTCTGCTCCAGGCAAACTATGCGTTCTATAGATTCACGCGACGTGCCTAATAAATGACAGGGAGCCAGCCACCAGGGGCGCCAGTCCAACTGATTTAGACAATCTCATCTAGACGGCGCCCTGGGGAAGGATTAATATGGGAGGAGGAATCGTGAGGTTGTTCTGGGCGCGACAAGAATACAGCGAGTCGGCTCTCAAAGTACGTGTCTTGCACAACAACTGCAGGCGTCCCGTGGCTGTTGCTGTCTCTCCAACGGGATGACGTCAAACATTTCTTTATGTCTGGTGGATGGCACCAATCCCGCTGAGCCTTCGTACGCGCTAGTTCTTTCGGTTACTTAGGTCACTCGGGTTCCCGCTATGCTTTATCATTCCTCAATCTTAAATACAAACGTTAGGTGGTCGTAAGTCATGGTAGGCCATAGGGGAGTCGACAACCTAGGCCACATGACATGGTAGGCCATAGGGGAGTCGACACTCTAGGCCACATGCCATGGTAGGCCACAGGGGAGTCGACAACCTTGGCCACATGGCATGGTAGGCAACACGCATCTCTAGACTATACCTTTTAGGTGGATATTATGTGGTTCGTTACGACTCGCGAGCATCACGCCACTACGTTAGATGTTATATGATGTTAACTATGTGTATATTATTAAGTACGATTCACGTGTCTGGTTACAGTTCTCAGCGTTTACATGAAATACACCCATATTACATTTCAGTTATCAAACAAGGCTGCCAATGGCCGCCTGTTTCGTCTAACATGTTTGTCACATTAGCTTACTTCACTTAGTATACGTAATTATTTTGGTATTCATCAACATAGTAACATTTCCATAACACGGCAAAAGGTTGGTCTACTTCTTGTTATACCTAATACAATAGTTAAGTTAGCATCATAATACATAACATTAATATGCGGATAAGTAACCTTGCCCTTCTGTTTGGACGTTAGGAGTAACAAATATGCTCTGAAAAAGCGCGAATATCCAACCACAATATAAACTAATAAGTAAAAAGCATCAGCGTTGGAGGAGGATACCATTAGGCCGTTTAACCCATCAACAGATCATGAAAATCCATCAAAAAATCTGTCTTGTGGTGTGCTGGTACGCCACCTTGTGATGGAGAACGCTATGCACATGATATTGGTCTGGGTCAGCACGTGACTTTGGCGGCTCGAGTTAGATGCTGCCTCGCAATGGCGATGAGCAGTATGCGGTGGTTACTTCGTGTATCGAGCGCCTTAACTAATACAATTGTGACTGTTCTGTAGAGCATGTAAGTTGTGTAGGTTTTAAGTTCTATTATGTCGCTGTAATTTAGAGTTTATGGCTATATATATGCATTGCAATCTCGCATGATCACAATGGCCTCTCAGATTCGGCAGGACGGAGGGTGTCGCTCCAATCTTACACAGACGAGGCAGCTGATCTAGAAGGCGAGGCGAGGGGAGTGATGGGGGGGGGGGGGGTTCTCTTTAATTGTAGCCGCCACCCCTGCTTTGCAAGACTTTAAAGTGAAGAGACGAGCCAGAGTCCTTGCTTCCGCACACCCTGTATTGGCCCATGGGCGGAAGTGGCTCTTCTATCATTGATCACTTTGTTATGTTCCTCTTTTATTTTCCCTTCCTCTTAAAAGGCTTCTCCAATACATAACCCATCGTAAATACCATTGTCCTCAGTGTCACTCGTGCGAGGACAGCAAGGGCACGATCACTGTAACCGCCTATCATTATGATCCAGACTCTAGCCACTCGGCTTCTTTGAGTGTCTCCATGGAAACGGTCGAGAGGTGGCGCTGCGATCACTTGGCCCCCAGCGGCAACCATTTGGTAAAAACGTGACCAATCGTTCCGCTGCAAATCTTTCTTCCGGGAATGTAAATGTGCTCTGACGGAACAGATTAGACTCGAAGGAAATCAGTACTTAAGTCGACATCAAAATGTGACAGAGTGAAGGAGGTTGTGAAACATGGATGCTTGGGGCGCTGAAGCCGCAGGAAGGATGTGGGTGTTTGCTCAGCTGACCCTCGTTGCCGGCCCACGAACGCACATTTAACACAGGAAGGCCAGAAGGCTGTCATTGGCCAATTGTGAAGGATATGCTTGATGACTACAGTGTTTGGATATTGACGTAGCTGTTTTGACTGACTGCTAAAACATGCAAAACGGGGTAGCGTTTCGAATCAATATCGTGTGCTGGAAATTTTTTATTTATAAGCAGGCAGAGTGAAAAAAAAGCTTACCTCCTATCAAGCCCACGGGTATGAGAGGATCATGTAGATGGGCGTGAATATTTAAAGGTGTAATGCAGCTAATCCGTGCGATATGATGCTGGCGCTGCAGGCACTTTGAGGGTGAGATGGTGGTGAGAGTGGCGGGGTAGCGGGGGGGGGCGGTTCCACCCCCCCCCATGCCAGACCCACTGCTGGATTCATGACAGAGATCACCATTTGTGCGTATTATAACCGCCTTGTGAATGAAAAAGAACCGACAGTCTCGACGGTAAAATCAAGCAGTACCTGCAGAAAGCCATCAACTCATTCTTTGTCTCCTAATTGCAACTAGCCATGTATTTATTTGTTCCGGGTACTGATGTGATACGCCGCCATCTGTTTCTGAGCTACATACAAGGGAAGTAATTATTGGGATGGACTTTTGTCCGCACGATATCCGTCCTCTAGACCCGTCTCAGACTGGAGGAAGTCCGTCTCGAGAGCACAAAACACCTCTACGGATACGTCGACAGAAGAAGTAGGCATTGGGGAAGAGAGGAAGGGCGAGGGAGGAGAAAGCGGCGAGAGGGAGACAGAGCAAGCGAGTAGAACGAGAAAGACGGGGAGAGAAAGCGAGGGAGACAGGACATGGAGAGGACGGGGGTAAGTAGGAACACCCGAAATGCAATTATATACAATGCATGGTCACAGGTTTATCTCGCCACTGTCTAAGTGGAAGCGCTCCAAGAGACCGAGTGATTGGCCTATAATAGTAGGTTCTACAATAGATGCGGGGCATTTACCTATATATATGTACATATATATAATTATATAAGTATATACAAATATATTCCACGGACTTCCACGTACCAGTATCTAGACGGGCATTCTGGAAGCTCCCTGTGGCGTAGTAGTGATTTATATATATGTGAAGGCCGTTCATAGATGGCAGACACCCTGGAGACCCTGATCCCATGAGCACTGTGGCAGTCCCACCAGTCCTTCTAATCTGTGCCATATCATGTGGCATTAAGCCTTCAATGGATGACTTTCTATGGCGGCGGCTGTAAGACCAGACCACCGCAATTCGTCTTTAGTCGTCTGCTTGACAAATGTCGCTCACCCATCCAGGTTCAAGTACGCCGATGTATCAATCTCCACTGATGGCTGGTTCCCCGTTCCCCAGACCACGCCGGCCGACAGATTAACGCGTTCTTGGTCGATTCGGGGTCAGGTGGTGACCACTGGACAGTGGGAGTGGTTATGGTAACTTTGGTGTCGGTGGGTGCGGCGCGGACTGCTAAGTGAGTGATGCCCGGATTATTGGGTCCCGTCAGTGTCCTTTTTATGTCTGGGTGGTGGGTAATATGAACACAAAACCCCAGGATATATGTGACGGTCTGAATTAAGTGAATCCTGTTATAACGCACGGCACGCTATCCAGAGACCCAAGGTTTATAATTCCGGTCATGAGGCTGTCTTTGGGCTGCAACGCTGTGACTTACGGCCTTCGTCATCAAAGGTTGATTTATGTTGGCGTTGTGGAGTGACTGTCCGCACTCGGCATAGTCTTCTACAGCAAAATGTGAATCATTTTGGAAATCTAATCTTCCAATAATGGTTCGACGTGGGCGTTATAAGTGCTGGTTATTCCCATAGCCTACTTTTGTAGTTTAAGTATAATTTATTCTGTCTTTAACCCCAGATGAATATACATGTACCGTAATTTAAGCTAAATAGCATGAAATGGATTCTGTTTTGAAATAACTTACGATTGTTCATCGACCGATATTAACCATTCTCTATTACTTCTGGTTCGTTATTTAGTACACTACTTTCATTGCTTTTTGTGAGATTACTGTTTTACATATAAAGTGTCTGGAGAAGGTGATGTCGATCGTCTGTATATCTTATTGAGCTGGTTAGCTCCGGTAATGTCATTAACATATATTATAAACAAAAGTGGACCCAGTAGTGAATCCTGGTATTGTCTAACTGTACACATTGTGTATGGTATACATATAGCTTTTATGACTTGTCACGTTTCCTAATTAGTTTCGTAGTTGAGTTGGTTGGGATTGTTGAGAGACTGCAAGTGATTTATTCTGAGGTGTTTGGATTTATCTAGCAAGTTTGAGATCAATATTGGTATAAGTATTAATTTGTTTGTTATTAAAGCTTTGAGATTGACTTTCCATTATGCTATTATGTTTTAATTAAATGCAGACTCATCCTAGCCGTTTATTACAATGCAGAGAGACGTAGGCGTCCTTCCAAAAGCAAAGGTGTCACCGGGTTATAAGTAACTAGATAGATTCATGGCATGAACACCATTATGAATCCTTTAAGCCGGCTTTAAGTATGTGCAACACGATCAAGCGTACAGGTGATTTGTCTAAACTCCAGTGCAACCCGAACTTAGGACGGTTTATATATAATATATTGGTCTTTTTTTGACTGGATGAGAGTTTGATGTCGCCTTCGCCTGCTCCTCCAGAGTACGAGAACCGTGGTGAGACCGGCGGTGTGGGGAGTGAGACATGAAAGGCTTCTGCCGTGACACCCGTCGTATTGCTGAGTGCCCCGCGGCTTTCCCGGTGACACTCTGTCTGGCAGGTATATCCCGACAAAGCAATCCGAACAGCTTGTCATGCGAAAACCAAAACAACCAATCAGATCGCCCGAAACCAACCAATCAGATCGCTTGAACTATGAGGTGTGAGGTCCGGGACTGATGTGTGTAGGTTCATAATTTGCTTGCTATATAGCTATAGAACTAGATAAGTTGCTTGCCATTATAGCTATAGAACTAGATAATTTGCTTGCCATTATAGCTATAGAACTAGATAATTTGCTTGCCATTATAGCTATGGAACTAGATAATTTGCTTGCCATTATAGCTATAGAACTAGATAATTTGCTTGCCATTATAACTATAGAACTAGAGATATTTTACGTTGAAAGGGATTGTTAGTGTCAGCTGTAATGACCGTAATGATCTCATATATATATAGAATTGATGTGTATGCCTCATATGCAAAATCAACGCTAGGACATGAAGTAAATTGCACGGCATAGAAACGTGTGGGTGTTGGTTCAAGCATTATATGCATTAAACTGCTTGATTCGTTGCTCCAATAAGATATCCACACGCTCCCATGTTCATATGACATGGACCGTAACCACGGCTGCCATGTACCTGCGCCATCGTTGCCTTCTCAGTACATGACAAACGTCTTAAAAGCTTGAGGAAGACGTTTGCCTGGTCGTTGGTGGGAGCGATAAGCCATTATTCTGTTTACTTGCTGTCACAGAGACATCTGGTAGCTGCCCATTTCCTGTTCCACGGACATCTTTGGAAGTGTCACAGGGCCAACTGGTGGTTGTCCCCTTTCTCTGCCATTACCGCTGCTGACCAAGGAAGGTACCGATCGATCTGACATAGCCTGGACCGTGGTGAGGGTGACGTGGTGTTTTTCATATAGCAGGAGTCTTGTCCGTTGTCTGTCTAGTGAAGGTTCCCTGTTAACATGTCCTGAAATATATCTGTTCACATACAATCGGGTTGGTTAGATGACATACTGGTTTCATCTATGGATTCTTTATTTGTGGTATAAGAGCCTTGGTGCAATGCACGTCATTCAATTTGCAATCAGCGTGTCAATATTAATACACAGGTTAGATTGCGCTTATGTTCTAAGACGCCAGTGTCGCTATTCTAAGTGGCGGATCGACATAAGTACATTTGGTTCATACCACATAAGTACATTTGCTACTTACCACATAAGTACATTTGGTTCTTGCCACATAAGTACATTTGGTTCATGCCAACTAAATGCATTTGGTTCATACCACTGCATGCTGCTTTTCAAGTCTTGCTTAATATTGTCTGAGCTACATAGCATTGTACCCACTTTCCCCCATGTCATATCCGTTTTTGGCGGTCTGGGATTGAACTGCCACTCAGCACCAGTTTCACAACCAGCAAAAAGATTTCCTAGGTAACTGGTTAACTCCTCACGGAAGACCTCCGTTCATGGCGGAGAGCTACCCATTCTGAAGCCCAGGAACCTTTTAAATTCATGGTGTAACTGTCATAATTTACAAAAGTAAAACAACAACCACATGAATCACCGATGCGTCAGACAGATCGACAGTTCGATTGCATGTATTGGCTGGTGGCCACGTGGTCTTGGTACAACAAGCAGTACAATAACAGACCAGTCGTATCATCATGGGTGACAAGTATAAAGGAGTTGCTGTCCACAAGCTTGACAGGATGAACAAAAACATAAATAGTATCTTTCCTTCTCTGCCAATCACCCTTCCATTTTATTAAACGACATTACGTTATTGCGTTGCCTGCCGCCAATCCAGCCAAATATTCCATCTCTCTGTTCCAAACCATGATATAATAACGCAAAATTACGCCATAAAACTGCTACATAATGCCATCCATTACATTGTTTGACGCTCTTTTGACATGCTGAATCACCGATCATTTTGTTGCCGGGCCTTAGCATTTCGGGATACTTATTTGGAATAAGTTTTGTTTGGAATCCATTTCCCTGACCACCTGGATGAAAAGTCCAACCCCAACCCCGTAACAAGATAGCGTGCTCCCGGCTACGCATTGTTCATGGAAATGGGCATGTTCGAACTACGCACTCAGCAGTCCCTGACCGTGTCACTTTCTTTTTATTACTCGGCCACTTAGGAATGATGGATTATGGGTAAAATGCCCTATTTCCTGCATGTCCAGGAAATCCAATCATGTATGCTGGTTCGTCGACATTTGCTCAGCATACGTCTTGTTTGCCAATTAAAGGTTCTTTGGAAGTCGGTGACACGATATTAAAGGTCAATGGAAGGGCATCTTTCGGCCATTGACTATGAGAGGATGTTGGTTTTCTGATTTACGTAGCGGTCTGCAACGCCAGTTTTCCACTACGACACGGCTCGGTCCTCTTCTGACTTAAGTAACCCACGTGGCTGGCAACCTCCACCCTCTGGTGTCGACCAATGGAGAATAGTCTAATAGCGTTGTTGAAAAGTGATATTACCGACTCGCGTGGGTGTGGTATGGGGGGGGGGATTATTAGCTAAATATGCTTTGAAGTATGCGCAACATTACATCATTACGTATGTTGTACCTGAACGTTTGTTGATGGAATAGTTTTTATACATATCCCAATGACAACTATTATTCCATGAAAAACTACCGCTGCAGTAAATAATGGATATGCAACAACAGGTTGGGTGATAGGTGGGGGGAGGGGGGTGTACCGGAATTTTTTTATTGGAGATGGTAGCGTTACGTAGCATTACTAATGCATTGGAGCTGATGCTTTTCTTTCCCACTGGAATGTGGGTGGGAATAGAACTAACGGCGACAGGACGGGGGAGCAAAGAGACACAGAAAGCACTCCGAGACATGTTGCATCACATGTAAACCGGGTACACGGTGGCGACCAGATGACGTCATGTGCCGTTCTGTCACGTGACCCCACCCACACACCCAGACGGCCGATGTCACTGTTTATTTATTTATACCTCTCGTGCAGCTCAGTAGCTTCAAGCACGGCGCTGCCACACCGCGATTTCTGTTTACAGTGGACCTGAGTTGTAATCCCCCTCGGGTGTTATCTGCGCCAGTAAGGGGTCCGGAAGGGGGAAGGGGGTCCACTCTCCAGTGTCGATATTTCAAAATTATCAGGCGAAGAAATCTGAACAGCTTCTCGAGCAATCTGATGAAGTTGCCACAGTAAAGAAATGTCACACACCGAACACGTGCCTCCAATCCTCCCCGCATACCGCGTGATGCTGTTATTTGAAATTCCTCATTGGCAGTGTACGTGGTAGGCTCCACCACCCACGCTATTAAGCTCACCGCACGCAAGCTCAGCTTTTACCGCTGCTGTCGGCTGGGGGCAAAATTCAAGATTCTTGAAAAACGGTCCAATCAGCTGTAATTTCTGGCATCATCATAATTTTCTAGAATAAAACAGAATTTCATAGAATAAAACAGAATTTCATAGAATAAAACAGAATTTCCTAGAATAAAACATAAAAATAACGAGCTCTGTCTATTTAATGCAGCAAAAAACCTCTTGTACCCTTTCGAAAAAGTTATAATTATGACTGAACGTTTGATTTTCATTGCCTGATACCGTGTGTTATTAGGCTTATTCACTAGGCACCTTTTCTCCCAATTTGCTCAGCGCCGCCCTGACGAACGCGTGTAAAAACGCATTAAGGAATTAGGCAACAACAGAGATTAAGTGCGTGATCGATTCGCTTCTTCCAACGTCTACCTCTTCCGGAAGAGTGCATGCAGTACGATCGTTTTGCCTCTGCTATTCCGAGAAGACCTCCTCTGCTCTTCCGCCCAAGTAGGTGGAAGAGAGAAGAGGTAGAGGCGATTCCAAGATGGCGGAAGCTAACTATGCAATATTCGCTCACTGTGATCAAATAGGTTTAAGGGGGAACTACATGAATAAAACAACGAATAAAATGACGCGAAACATATGTAAGACCTTATTCTGTTACCTAAAAGGCATGTGCGGAGTATATGAGGGCCCATATATGTAGTTACCAATGTATCTGTCTGTTAAGGTTGGGCGATAATATAAGGATTTGGGCGATAATTTGGTAGCAATAAGTGAGTTTCCGTTCGCCATATTGGAAATACTGTGCCAACTCGTCACACGCGATCAATTCATCGCTCATATTCTCCTTTCTTGGATGAGCTCTTCTCTTCCTGGAAGAGTTGGATCGATTAGACTAAGATAGTCTAATCGATTCAACTCTTCCAGGAAGAGAAGAGCTCATCCAAGAAGAGAGAATATGAGCGATGAATCGATCGCGTCTGACGAGTTGGACGAGGGCAACCATTTGTTTCAATATGGCGCAAGCAAACCCGTCCGTTGTCGCTCTCAGCGTTATTCCGGTTATTTTAGAACTCTTAGAAGACGACGATGAACTATTGGATGAAAGACGATGTGAAGAATTGGGCATTATACCGATACTAGCGATGATGTTTCGCTTCGTGTACGTATATCGCATATATAGAACTATTCAACGTCCAGATATCATTTGGCATTCATGAGTATATGTTACACCACAAAGGCACACGGTGGAGGGGAGGGGGCGGGTAGGGCACAGCTCATCGGCTGAACCGCCTGCCCTAATGGGATGTAGTATAAATTGTGCTTGCGGAGGAGGTGCCACTGTAGGAGATAAGACGCTAGGTGCAGGGGCAAATCTAGGAATTTGAAAAGGCGCGGGCGGGGGGCGGGGGGGGGGGGTTAAAAAGGAAAAAAAAAATGTGACTGGCGGGAGGGGGGAAAGGGATGCCCCGTTGTGTCCATTTATTTTCGCAACCGGGGGGGCTCTGGTTTTCATCTAAAAAATGTTTCTTGTCGATGTATTTCGTCAAAAAGCCCGACTTTCACAGTGTATGCACAAATTCCCAAGGGGGGTGGGGGGAGGCGGTGCAACCGCCCTTCCCGTCATAGATCCGCCCCTAAAGTGGGAACGTCATGTGCCGGGAGATTGTCACACGCCCGTCCACCCCCATCCCAACACTATTGACACTATAGATCGTGCAGCCATTCACACCAATCCCGCCACACAAAAAAACGGGGTGAAATGCCTAAGGATGGAGCAGGGGAGGCTTCATCTTGCACTTTCAAGAAGGGTGATGGGGCTTCGGGGACATGAAGTCAGGAAAGAATGGATATCGGCTTATAGTGGCCTGTAGTGGCATCCTTCAGATCATTCAAGGTAGTCATTAAGATGTGTATGCGCTGTTGATAACGTCTTGAAAAAATACAGTTTACAGCAACAACAAAATTCATCGCCAATACCCGCCATTCTATCAGCTACTGTAACGGTCCATCAGATAAACCTATAAATATGGATGAAATAACTGAAGCATTTTGCTGCATAATGTATGTATTTTTTGCAGGAATCGGGTGGACGCTATTCGCACTAAGAACTTCTTCGAAGAGTTGGTCCCTCAATACCCGCGAGCCACATTTAAGCAACACTTCCGCATGTCTCCGGAAAGCTTTGAAACCCTTGCAGGTCACCTGGCTCAGTACGAGGACTTCCAGAATCAGCCAGGAGGCCGACCAGCGGTACCGGTGGAGAAATGCCTTGCGGGCTTTCTGTGGCTGCTAGCCACAAATGAAACAAGAATGAATGTGGCTGAGCGTTTCAACATCAGTGTCTCCACCCTTCACAATATCATTCACAAGCTAATGGATGTCACCGTCATACACTTGTACCCGAAGTTTGTCCGTTGGCCATCTGTTGCAGAAAAAAGGTCAATCCAACAGGAATTTCGCAACAAGCGTGGCTTTCCAGGCGTCATTGGCGCTATCGATGGCAGTCATATCCCAATCATGAGGCCAGTGAAATACCCTGAAACCATTTGTCAACCGCAAAGGCTTCTACTCTGTGCTTTTGCAATCTGTGTGTGATGACGACCTTAAGTTCACCGATACAGTGATTGGATGGCCCGGGTCTGTACACGATGCAAGGGTCTTACGAAACTCGTCCTTCTTCGAGTCCGCTGCTGAAAAGTGCGAACCGGACTACCATGTATTAGGAGACTCTGCCTACCCCATTGCACAATGGCTTCTTACTCCCTTCAAAGACGGCGGCAATTTAACCGAAGATCAATCACGATACAACTATGTACACTCAGCTACGCGTATGGCCATTGGGAGATCTTTTGGAGTGCTCAAAGGACGTTTCCCTATTTTGAAGTTCGTGCGTTGGAGTAGCGTGCAAGACATATGCCAGCTTGTCCTCACCACAATTGTTTTCCACAATATCTGCCTCATGCATGAGGATGATGTCGAACAATATCTTGTAGCACAGGATAAAATCAACCATTACCCTAACCTGTTTGTTAATGATGCTATATGTCTTGCCAAACGTGATGACATTGTTTAACCTTTGAGGCATGTAAATCAATGATTTCGGTAACAGCATTGCGCAAGTATTGGGAGGCTTACTTTTAGGTTGTTCCATTGATACCTTCCATATGTGTGGAGTGTTCACTTAGGCCTTGAAACTAGTGTCATGAAGAAGAGGCAACCAGATATCAGCTTTGATATTGTGTCTTCAGAGGGTTCGGTCACCTAGTCTGTAACTGTAATTGTCTATTAAACACATGGTAATGAAAGTGGTGTTTTTCATGTGGCGATGACACGGATAAATCACGTACATCAAGGTTGGCGTTCAATTAATAAAGCGGGACACCTACAAGTGCCTCATTGTTTTACTCAATAACCGAAATATCACTGTACAGGCGCCGTTCCGGAAGACCCCCGTAAATGGTATACGTTCATACGCTATTTGTGTACAGAATTTTGGTTCGAATGACCAACCATATATGCATGCAAAGAGAAAACTAAATGACGTCACTGTTATAGATAAATGTTTATTTTACAGGGCATTTAGGTACTCATGATACGCATACAAACCATCGTATAAAAATAATAACATCTTTCGCGTCAACATTGCATAAATGGGTGTGCGGGTATTAAACTGGATATACTGGACCCTCTGAAATGAAATGTCGGTCATACCTCGTGTAAACATGGAAACATTTCGTCAGACGCCGAGAAAGAGTGAATCCTACTGGAAACGGAAAGGAACAAAGATAACAAAAATAATGTTCGGTAAATAGCAGCACTTTCTTTGTGTGATCACTAAAAATGACTGCTATATTCGCTCGGCACAAATGAACCCTTATAATGAACCGAAAACTTCTGCAAACACTGGTAGTCATTGACTTGAAAAGAAACATAAGAGTATCACCTGATAAACTAAGGACCCTATCTTTCAATGTGGGGTAAATGCAAATGCAGTCATTAACATGACTAACAGTAGCAACGTGGCCTAAGCATATATAAACACATATGGCCTGACTAGGGTCTTGAAAAATACAATGAGATCAATTCACATAACTTTATGACATAGCAACATGTTAACGCTAATAAAAGAAGATACTATAATTCAACAGAAACATATTCATCGTTACTACTCTTGATACAATATATAAAGATTGGGAAATGAGACCGACAACGATACGCAACCCGCTTCATACACCAATTATATGTGCAAAGACAATGTTTAGTTAACTGACCTCGTAGGATGGTTTAAAGAGGGATGAAATTTACTTCTTCAGACTCCTCAACACATCGCACAGCTCTGACAAAACTTCCATTTTCTTTTCCTGGCCCTGTTCCAGGACCCTCAGCCTCTTCTCCTCCTGCTCCTCCTGGTCTAACCGTTGATAACCGTAAATGTTAGACAGCTCTTCATAGAAAGGGCAGGTCTCACGACCTTGTCCCGACCTGTTGTTGTTTTCAACGGTACGCCGGTACGCCGCGGTCACCGTCTTCCATTTGCCCTCCACTTGCAGGTGCGTGAATAACGTCGCAAACGCATCGTTCCGCGCAGCCGTGATGTTCTGCCATATGATACGCTTCTTCTTCTTTGGGTCCCTGAAGTCTTCCCCGTGCTTTTCATACAAAGCGATCAGAAACGTGGTTCTCTCATTTGTCCAGGTGACTGAAACAAAGGCACCTGGGTAAGCATATGTATGATTAAGATGGCAAGTGGGAATGAGTATCAAATCGGTATCGGACAGTTATCAGGGACTTTACAAAGCGGTAATAAGCTACATGTCGAATAAGTAATATATGAAGGATAAATATAACTACTGTTATTAAATGTACTGTATATTCCTTAAAGCGCTGTTTCAAGAAAAAATGTGCTGTCGGCACATAGACCATCGCGAAATATCATCAATTATGGTCAGTTGATGAAGGATATGTGAAACTGGGGCATATTACACTAGTCGGCAACGCATGGTTGCAATAGTATGTACCACACTTTAGACGCAACCTTCAATGTACATGTATATATTCTGATATCTATATCGGTAACTGACATACCTTCTTTAGTCACCACGTCTTTGATGCCGACACAACCATGCTTAAGGGATGATCCAAGTCCCCCATGCTAGTGAAGACCGTGTCGCACATTTCGCATTGGTAGTGCACTTCTTGCTGCAAGCAAACGACACAAATACAGCTAATTGATCTTTATACATAAATTTAGCCGTCCAGAAATCGGCAGTCCGGCAGATTCATGTTGAGGAAGGAAGACCAGGTTTACAAAGTATGGTATCCTATTTTATCAGCTGTTGACTCCCCTATTTCACGACATACCCATAGTGCATGCATCCCCTATCTCACCACCTATTTGAGCTCAACCCCTTATTTCACCACCTACACAAAGTGGATAAGTTTCACCACATCCCCCACTCCAAGTTAACAAGAACGTTTGGTGTTGGGCACAAGGGTGGATGGTCGAATGCCTTATTTGGGGATGAGGTCTCCGCTACCGCTGTTAAAAAGTTTTACGGCTAAGGAAGTTACAACACACCCTTTTACACCAGGCAGTGGATTTTGACAGCACCACCAGACATAGTAACATGGTTTTCATACACGATCATAATGCTCCCCCGCAGCCAAATTATAATGAGTATCATATCCCCGTGTACAATGCAAGCGCCCCATCGCCCTCCGTACCCCGCCCAACACTCCCACCGGATAGGCAAATATAACGTTGATGTCACACCCCATCATAATGACCCCCACGAATTAGGCTGAGTATGGTTCGCAGGAGAACTAGACGTCCCATCGCACCCCTCTCCCCATCCCACTTCCCTACACAAACTAGCACATGTATGTCAATACAAGTTCACACATTATCGCCCAACATCAAGGGATAGATTGCTCCTTAAATAAAGATGTATCACTCATACACTGCTAATATCTTAGGACAACATAATTAAACGTCTATTGTAGTGTCTCGCATCAAGTCAGACCCTGTTTCGTACAGTTGGCTTCTAGACAAGTGATTTGACCATACGTAGCGAAACTTACATGTTCAGCTTCCGCCATCTTGGAATAGCCTCTGCCTCTTCTCTCTTCCACCTCCATGGGTGGAAGAGCAGAAGAGGTCTTCTCGGAAGAGAAGAGGCAAAACGATCGTACTGCTGCACTCCTCCGGAAGAGGTAGACTTTGGAAGAGGCGAATCGATCACGCCCTTAGAGCGTGATCGATTCGCCTCTAACTCTATCTCTTCTAGAAGAGCACTTACGTATAAGTTAATGTCCGAGGAACACGACATTACCGGATAATAATGGAGTCCGAGGGCGAAGCCCGAGGACCCATTGTTATCCAGTAATGTCGTTCATCGCTCATATTCTCTCTTCTTGGATGAGCTCTTCTCGTCCTAGAAGAGTTGAATCGATTAGACTCTTAGAGCGTGATCGATTCGCCTCTTCCAAAGTCTACCTCTTCCGGAAGAGTGCATGCAGTACGATCGTTTTGCCTCTTCTATTCCGAGAAGACCTCTTCTGCTCTTCCGCCCAGGTAGGTGGAAGAGAGAAGAGGTAGAGGCTATTCCAAGATGGCTGAAGCTAACTATGCAATATTCGCTCAGTGTGACAAAATAGGTTTTAGGGGAAATACATGAATGAAACAATGAATAAAATTCTGTGAAACATATGTAAGACCTTTTATTTTTTTATTTGAAAGATATGTTTCAGGTATATGAGGGCCCATATATGCAGTTACCCATGTATCTATCTGTTGAAGTTGGGCGATAATATATGGACGTGGGCGATAAATTGTGAGCTATAAGTGAGTTTCCGTTGGCCATATTGAAACTACTCTTCCAACTCGTCAGACGCGATCGATTCATCGCTCATATTATCTATTCTTGGATGAGCTCTTCTCTTCCTGGAAGAGTTGAATCGATTATACTCATAGTGGAGACCTAGCGGAGTGAGTCGAAGGTAGAGAGTGCCACGCTATCAGACTGTCTAATTCCTTTGGCTGATGGCGGGCGGACTTGCTGGCCGTTGGGGGTATCGTTGTGACGTCATTCCTTGGCTATGTCTGGCAAAATCTCCGTCCTGTCGGTCGGTGTATGAACTTCGGTGGGGGTTGGGGGGAGGGCGAGGTGGGGACTAGGGAAGGGGAGAGCGGTTATCAGCGGGCAGTACGCATATTCCACATACAGAGTGTGGGATAAAGAAGAGTGGCGGAGAGTTAAAGCTGGAGTAGAATATTGATAAACAGTCGGTATGAAGCTGGTCTTGACCTCCAACGAGGATGTTATTAGTGATGTGCGCCATTTGGCCTGCCATACATGTTCCCGCGCCCCTAATGCCGACCTCATTGGTTCGGCGGCGACCAGCCGAACGGGCGCTGAGAACACAGACCGCAGCAATTGGCCGGAAATGGGACTACCGTGATGCATTTTATTATTACAGGTTATCCCGCAATTTTTTTGTAGAAATCGCCTTGTGACATGACTGTATAGGTAGATATGAATGGCCATGCGCGCCAACAAGGTACCGGCATGAAGGGGACATTTCGGCAGTTATATTATTCCGCATCTGTTACAGTCAGACCCTGTTAATCCGACACATTTGGTTACACCCGAATTTGTGTCGGATAACAAATATGTATTAGCGAATTCAGAAATCTCAGGGGGGGGGGGGGGGTGACTTACATGACCCTTCGGCAATGGCCGATTGTTTGTGCAGTCATTGCGTTATATTCAACGGTAACTGTCTGCGACATTCAACACATAGGCTACGTGCGGGTAAACTGCTAATTTTAAGAAAGCATCCAAAGTTCTTGCACATGGGCATCTATGCCAGAATAGTTCTGTAAGTCTGGGCAAAGCAGGCATATAGTTCAGGTGTTTGACACACAACCTGTACTTGAGTCATGTTGGCGCTTCCAGCTTCACCATGCTTGGTGAATTGTTGATGGCGAAGCGTTTCTTGAAGCGATTCAACCACCCGGCAAGGGTACATAAAATCGGCTGGGACACTGAGTTCTTGACCGAAAACTTTGGCTTTAGTCATAAGTATTTCTTCAGTGACTGTAGCACCTTTAACGCTAGCATCGTTGAACCATGTGAAGAGAGCATTCTCCATGGAGGCATGTTCTGAATCTTTGGTGACAGCCAGTCTTTTTTGCCGAAGATATCGCTAACGCTAGACCTGTCGACAGATATCCCGCACACACCAGTAAAATCGACGCTCGAGTTGCGTCTTTAGGGAATGTTCATTCTTGTAAAGGCAGATCTCGCGCTTCGCGTGTTGACGGTACAAAGAAAAATGTGTCATGACGTTATCCAATTCATAACTTCAAAAGACCCTTTTATTTTTTAATGATTACAACGTGACAGCTCTTTGATATCTGTAGAACAAAGACATCACACCTTCAGGTGTCGACGCTTGAAAGCAATAACCAGCAGTGTTAATTCTTTGCATGTTAAGAGTCCACAGGCCCTGATTTCTTTAGACTAGGTCGAGATTGCCGACAGGGTGACCCCCTATCCCCATATCTTTTCCTCCTTGTAATTGAACCTATGGCAAAGCCGTTAGTTTATACTCGATCCTCTTTTACGAAGCACGAGGCCCGTTCTTAGACTACCATAGTGCGATCGAGCGACGGGTTGACTGACACTTTTGCACAACACAGCTAGTGGGGGTGCTGTGTGAAGTCATTTGCTGACGGAACATTTCTACCAAAGACAGCTGAAATGAGTTGGATCCCCACCACTGGTTTGTTTTCACCCTCGCTCCCTACATTGAGTTGGCTAGAGAAAATTAAGTGTCCATGCCCCTCTGTCCATATCGCCGGTGTAATTGGCTAGGCGAACAGATGGTGAGAGACGCAGCCCCTTGGGGGAAGGTGGAGTGGTTATGCACGCATGCTTTATTTTTAGTTTTGAGGCGATGAGGAGAGGGTGGTTGATGGAGGGGGTTGGGGCGCGTATGCACTATTTTTAGAAACGACATAAATATTAAGAAATGAGGCGGGGGGGGGAGCATTGAGGGGGGTTCCCCTTTCGGAGATTAGATGCTCGCCTTCTCTATTTTTATAAAGGATATCAGGGTAGGGAGGAATGAGGTGTTGTTACCTCTGTGCGTGGTAGTGCTATGGTGGTTAAGGTTTATTGGTAACGTTTTATTTAATATGAAACAGTTATGTGTAACATACGGCAATGATAATAGGAAAAAATTAGTTTATGTTTCATTGCATTATGAATTAACTTTTGTGCAGCATTCGCATAACTAGAATAACACAATGGTAAAAATATACCATTATTATATAAGTTTGTGTATTAGATGCGTCACAGGCAATCAAGTTTATGTTCTATGTACGATTCGGGGCAATACTTAGACAATAGTGAAACGACTATGAAAGTATTATGTAAGTTTTATGTTTCAAATGGCATAAAGTATAAGTTATGTGCAACATGTATGTAGCTCATTAGAAAATGATGAAACATATAGGTAACATTTTACATGTTTAGCCTTTCATATAGCATCAAGTTTCTATTTTATGCCACATTCGGGGACTTAATAGACAACCGTCAAAAAATACTTATGTATACTATAAATTTCGGTATTTAATGAAGGAAGCTTAGGTTTATGTGGCAATAATAAAGCGAATTGTTTCCAGGATGTTGAAGTTATATATCAAGTTACGATGAACTATGAAATAAAGTAATAATCCTGTATGTAATGCAAGTGAACATCGAATTTAAACCATGTTACACGTAAAATGTTCGGAGGAACATAGATTTTTTTCTTTTTTTTGCAAAGAATTTGGTGTAAATTAAGATTGCGCTGAAAGTTTACCAACGATTAAGAGAATAACGGGTTATAGCTGGCCTTGTTATAACTGTGTGGAGCCAAATATGAAAAAGAAACGGTATGATTTAGGTCTGAATAATCAGTGATGTTGCCATCTCAGAGAGGATGCAGGGGACATACATGCGTTTTCTATTTTTGAACAATACCTTATGTTGAGAGGTGAGGAGTAGAGAGTTGGGTGGTTAGAGAATATGTACTAGGATAGAGAGAATAGGGGCGTGTGTGCACTATTTCTAGCAATGTCAATGTTAGGATATGAGGCGTGTGGGTGAGGGGATTCACCTTTCGGAGTGGAGATGCTTGCATGCTATATTTTTATAAATGATATCAAGTTAGGAAGGAATGAGGTGTTGCTACCTATATGCGTGGTACTGCTATGGTTGAAGATGTTAAGATATACTTATAACGTTTTATTTCATTTGAAAGATTTATGCGTAATATACGGCAATGATTTTAAGAATAAATAAGTTTATGTTTCATTGAATTATGAATTAAATGCAGCATTCGCATAACTAGGATCAGACAAGGGTAAAATTATGTAATTATTAAATAAGTTTGTGTATTAGATGATTCATATTCAATCAAGTTTATGTTTTATGTATCATTTAGGTCAATACTTAGACAATTGTGTGACAAATATGTAAGTATTCTGTAAGTTTTATGTTTCATTTGTCATAAAGACTAAGTTATTTGCAACATTTATGTAGCTCATTAGACAATTATGAAGCATAGGTAGCATGCTACGTTTTGCCTTTCATATATCATCAAGCTTATATTTTATGACACATTCGGGTACTCAATGGACAACCGTGAAAAAATACATATGTATACTATAAATTTCGGTATTTAATGAAGGAAGCTTAGGTTTATGTGGCAATAATAAAGCGAATTGTTTCCAGGATGTTGAAGTTATATATCATCCAACGGTGAACTATGAAATAAAGTAATGATTGTGTATGCATTGCAAGTGAACATTAAATTTAAACCATGTTACACTAAAATGTTTGGTGGAACATGGACATTTTGCAAAGCAAGTGAGGTAAATTTGGATTGCGCAGCAGTTTGCCAACGAACAATACAATAACAGGCTATATGTGTCACTGTTATAATCTGGGATGAGACAAATATGGAAAACGGTATGATCAGTGTAGTTAGGTTTGAATGATGAGTGAAGTTATTTATCACAATACAGAGTCTCTAGCAGTAATTTAATCTGTAATGCTTTAAAGATCAAATGAGAAATACTTAGGCAATAACATATAATTACCAAATCGAATACGAAAGTATTTTGCAAGTTTTATTTTTCATGTCATCAAGTAAAAGTTATGTGTTGCATACGTGCAGCTCATTTGACAATTATGAAACGTATGAATAGCATTCTACATGCTTTATCTTTTATATGTCATCAAATTTACGTCACATTCAGAACAGACAACCGTGAACGAAAAATTTTAATTTAAAAAGTTTATGTATTCATTGTTTCATATGTCTTGTTTGCGTATTTATGTAACACTCCAGGAACCCATAGGCAATGATAAAACGAATGCATGTTTATTACAATTATGTTAAAGTTATGTAATAGAGTACAATGAACTATGGAATAAAGTAACAACTTTTATGTATGACATTCAAGTAGACATTTTATGTGAACCATGCTGCACGTGTGTCACGATTGACGTTTGACGTGTTTGGCGGAACATAGATCTTTTGCAAAGCAAGTGGTGTAAAGTTGAATTGCACTGCAGTTACCAATTTTAAGAGAATAACCCGCTGCATAGGTGTCGTGGTTATAATATATGTTAGACTACTAAGAAACGGTATGATCAGTGTACGTAGGACGGAAAAATGAGTAACATGTTTAATGTAACATGTAGTCTTATGTTTTTTTCGATCGTACATGGCAAATAAGCTGTGCTTAATGTAACAATGATAGGTTTAGTAAAATACAAATTCTATTAAGTTGAAGTTCTTGATCAACATACAACGAGCAACGGAAGAAATGGAAAACTTTTGTGTATGAATATTATATACTGGCCGAGAAACTAGGTGGAAATGCAATGCGTAATTTGTTTAAGATCCAATGGGACATAACTTTCGTAGTGCAAGTTGGGAAGCCACATAATAACTTACAGGAAAGAGTTTCTGTTAAATTAAGATATAATCAGAGTAGTTAGGTATGAACAGCGAGTGATATGTTTAATGAACTCTGTTATATGATTTTGTTTTCAGTTAGCAACATATTTGTAAGAATAAGCTCTGCTTCCTTTAGTGATGACAGGTTTAATAAAATAACTTTCAATTGTTTCGAAGATATATATCAACATACAGCGAACGACAGAAGAAGGTAATAATTTTTATGTAAAACCTTTGAAGTGAACATTAAATGTGAACCATTTTGCACGTGTGTGACGATTGATGTGCGGAATGTTTGCTCCCATATATCTCTTGTAGAGCAAGGGATGCAACGCGGATTTACACTATCGTTAACCAAACAAAAACGATTGAGTAAATACTTGTTATAGTTGTTGTTATGAGGTGTGTTAACACAAGTGTGAAGTGAAGCATTACACGTATACATTTTGTATCGGTAGAGGACCTAAGTGCATATATAATGTCATTCTTTTGTTAAAGAACTAATATGAAATCATATGCGTGACGTAAGTTAGGGAATAGTATAAAAAATACGTGATGGGAACATTGCTTAATTATCATATGATCAAAATAGTTAGGTGTGGATAACGAGTGACGTGTGAAATGTAACATTTACTGTGACTTTTATTTTCAGAACGTCAAATGTTGCGCAATGTAAGTATAAGCCCCGCTTTATGTTGTGATGATAGGTTTAGTACAATAAATGTTTCAACCATGGTGGTGTTCTATATCAATACACGTTGAACTACAAAAGAAAGTAAGAACTTCTATGAAAGGCATTTCAAATGCGCATTAAATAATAACCATGTTACACGGGTATCCCCAAATTGTGCGAATGAATTTCGGGCTGGTTAACATATAAGACCAGTATGCACGTGTCAATAACGAGTGATTTGTTTCATACAACATGTACTATGACTTTGTTTCAGTGAATGAACTATTGCGCAAGGCAAGTATAAATCCTGCCTTAGATAGGTTGTACAATAAATGCTTCAATCATGGTGGAATTTTAATACGCATCTACAGCGAACGACAGAAGAATGTAATAACTTATATATATAATATATTTCAAGTGAATACTAAATGTGAACCATACATTTACACGTATGTCGTGATTGATGTGTAGAATACTTCGTCGTGCATAAATCTTTTACAAAGCAAATATTGTAAACTGGGTTTGCACTACAATTACACAATCGTAAAGTGTTTAAGTAAATAACACACGATATGTGTCGTTAACATAATCTATGTGTTTAGTCACGCGTGAAACAAACGACACGCATATAACTATTGAACAGGTGAACATATGAAATGAGTTATTTGTGAACGAACTAATGGGAAAGAACGAATGCAACACAAGTTGATGAATCGAATTATAAATTACGTAGATGAGTTTTAGTTCAGCTAGCATATGATCAGACCAGTAAGATGTAAATAACCGGTTCAATTGTTGTAATATAACATACGGTGTGTCCACGCTAAGAGATAACTGGTTTATGTAGTGATGACAGATTTATTACAGAAAATGTTCTACTTAGGTTGATGGTATCTTTTAACCAACATTGAGTGACAAAAGAACGCAGATAACGTATGTGATAGATTCTAAGTGAAGGATAAATTGTGAACCATACCATTACACTTGTCACGATAGATGTGTGAAGTGTCCGGGGGCCCATAGCCCTTTTGCAAAGCAAGTGCTGTAAATCAGCTGTGCACTCCAGTTAACGAAACCTAAACTGATTAAGTAACTGACACGCTATACGTCTCTGTATAATGCGTCATTTGGTAAAGCACTAATGTGAAACAGTACGACTAACACAAGTTAGTGAATCGAATGATAAGTTACGTCTAGGAGTTTCTGTTTAGATAACGAGAAAATGCTCAGAGAAGGTAAGTGTGAATAATGAGCGATATCGTTAAGGTAACAAGCAATGTTCTTCTTTTTCGAATACGCAATGTAAGTAAGCTCTGGTTTATCTATTCATGATGACTTTATTAAAAGAAATCTTTGAATAACCACTGAACTTGTACTGGATGTATGTACGTAAGTAATCAACAAGGGAATGCGTGATGTAGATCCGACTTTAATGACATCAGTCCTTGTTATGAAGTGACGTTTGGATCTTTCCACGTAACGACCTATGGGGTGGGCATAACGCACACCACCATACGTATGAAGTGATTTTCCCCAGGCTCAATCCCGAGTAAATGACGCAAACATAGACACTAGATTTACAATTCACGAGTTTATCAGCGCCGCACTAACTCTTCGACGTTCCCAGTGTCCCGCTGAAAGAGTGGCAGCCACGCATGCGCACGGCCGTCCTCGTTGATTAGTCAGTTTAAACGCGGATAACGTGTGTCTTTGCGTCTAGGAAAAATGACATAGACCAGTAGCAAAGTCCTTTCTTGAAGAGGTCAATTACTTCACCTTAAGTATACATAACCATTATTTGTATAGGCATATATATACGGCCTATAGGTGATAGGGTGTTTAAAATAATGGGAGGCAGGTTCGGATATTCCAGGGTTGCCGCCCACTTAGAAATTTGAGCACATATGCCACTGTAAAAGTCAGATTTTCACATTTGACATTTTGCCGATGCACCCCCGACCAACCCAATGATAAAAGCTGCCTATGACGTGATACCCCCCCCCCATTCGTAACAAAAATAGGTGGACCCCCCGTTCATTTTCACCCCCAACCCCCCTTCCATCGTTCGCAAGTTTTCAGGCGTTTTAAAGGCAGGCGAGATCAAATTTGATATCTAGAGTAATTTTTATCTCTAAAGGTGGTAATGACAAACTTAGTCTAGGATATATAAGATAAGGAATTTAAGAATATGTTTAGATTTCCCGAAGGCGTTTGACTCGGATAACACCAGATCCTTTTATTATTTTATTATAAGATTGAGGTAGCAAACATATCAATAACTAATTATTCAAAACTTCAACATCTTATTGACTACCAGGAAACAATGCATAAGGTCAGCTGACTTTGACAGATAGCAAAGAAGTCGTATCTATGTCAAATGTCAGCGGACGATATGTGTACAGACACCTGATATCACCATTTGCATCACATCTGCAACAAGTAGAAGAAAATTGTACATAATGATCAAAAACCTATTCAGATTAAACCACGTTTTGCCTACAATAATCTTCTAGCTTTATTTGTTCATCTGATGTGCAAACAATACCATGATATACATTCAGCAATAATAACAAACCATTATGTTTACAAATCTGCAAAGTTTAATAACTGACGTGCCCCAGAATATTGAAATAAATGTAAGAATATGTAGTTAATGAACATGCGTATCATAATTATTTAGAATAGGATTAACGTATTGTAATCTTTGTTGTTAAGAAATTTTACTGGTAATTGATAATGGTCCCGTCATATATTTTGGCTACAATGTATATAACGTTGATGTAACATCAACACTTTGCGACATACGCAAACACGTATATACTACTCAAAATTTGTTAAGGATCACCTCTATGCAGTGATATCAGGTGGCTGTGTACTTCTACTATAATACAGACGAAATTGTCAGGCATAGCTTGAGAAAGGCGAAAATTGGGGTGATATGTGCAACTTGAACATGTTAGTACAGACTGCGACTATGTACATGCAATATCGACGGAGTTATAGGCCGAAAAGTTACCACGCCCTCAGTCGTTTGGTGTATCGAGGCTTTACAATGGGATTGGCCATGTTAAAGAGTGGTTATTTAACAGCGTCCAAACTACTTGTTCGACGTCGATGGCATTTGGCACACATGATGTCAGTAATATTGGTATATATTCCACCACATATAGGTAATCTACCTGCAGGCATAGAGTCACCGCATTTTTTTTTAATAAGTTACAATTTGATCATCCAATAACTCAAAAAACTATAAAGGTGAGATAAAATATGAGGCCACATTTGGCGTCCGTCTCTGAAAAATACCATGAAACAAACCGCGGATCTCTAGACCAAATATTAACGGAGTTACGCGGGAAAACATGTTTCGTGACCTTGACCTTACTGTGGCATTGACCTCGCATGCATGACCTTGGTCAATACAGTACTTCGCACCAAAATACTAATGTCATGTTTCACCAAAGGCGTCCTTTGTCTCACTGTTCCCCTTCATGAAGAAATTGAGGAGGCCATTTGCCCGCCAAAATGCTCCCGTAGGGTCCCATGTTAAAGTTTGGGAATTTTTCATAGAAAAACTATTCGGGCGATCTGACCAATTTAAAGATGTTATACTAGGGACCTATGAGCCCAATACATGAATCAATTTTGAGGGTCATTAAAAAAAACCGTGATAGTAGTAGCGATTTGCTCGAATTTTGGTCCTATCTTTCAATGGTTAAGCGAATTTTGAAAAATTCCTTAACCTTTGACCTGCATGGCCTATCTATAAACTATAAAGCTTGACGATAGCCATTCCGCATCTTTTGGTGAATTGTGAAGTCGATATCTTAAGACATTCGAAAGATAATGCGTCGCGAGACAGACAGACAGACAGACAGACCCACAGAAAAACAGAACACACCAACATAATAAGTCCAAATAAACATTCCCCAATCTGTGTCCAATCTGTTACTCGTGTGCCACCATGCATGGTAAAGGCAAACGTCTTTGTATTATAGTAGTATTACACAGTCACCTGTTATACACTCAGATATTTCTGCATAGAGGTGATCCTTAGCAAATTGTGAGTAGTATATCTACAGATACCATATACTTGTGTTAAGCGACAGTAACACGACTACATTTCCAGGCACGGCGGTTCACTGGTAAACGGGTTAACCGTCTTAGTGATGACGAACATAGTAATTGCTCCAACGGTGGCACCCAGGTGCAGGGCCATTCCGCCCCACATCATGTCATTGGCCTGGCCTCGTTCCTGAAGTACATAGAAGGAACACACCCGGGAGAGTTGAACAGTCCGATCAACAGCATGTATGACATGATCTGAACGTAGCAAATATAAACTATTTTTGTCTGTTAGAGGAGGGGGAATATATCGAAAGAAAATAGTATGCCGACACAAATCCATTTGAAACCCCACGTGGTGGCAAAAATATACGATATAGGGACATATCTGCGTGCAACAATGCAAACCGATGGTTTCGAAATGAGAGATTTCATGGCGATCAGTAGATTCGATATTGTCTAAGGAAATAACTACGTAAGCATGAGTTTGTGGAGGTAAGGTGACTATCTGCTTCCAAATGGCCAGCTTTTAAAATGGATTGGTGTCCTGGCCTGCTTTTGTGTTCACGAGAGGTAAACCGGGCCGAAGAACCTTCCTGGACGGTGACCGATAAATGGGTTGGAGGTTACTGTCACTCCTAGACACTACCCCCTAGATTATGCGCCAATTCCCGGATTCTAACCCAGGACATATTAATTTGCATTCTAGTGCGGAAATCACTACACCAGAGAGGATCCCAAGTACACATTAGAGAGAAGCCATATTTCTTAGAGTAACCCCCTGGTCCTTGCGAAACATGGGCCTTTGCCCTAGGCCGCCTATTTATCCCACCCTTTGGCTCAAGATACCACGAATGAACGCATGAATATCACCAAACTATACTAGGACATTTGGTAACGGGCGAACATTTTGCAACAGTAGTGTTTATTCTTTATCAATAACCTCTTAAACTAAATATCATTTAAACAAAATAGTTACATAGGGCCTACCACCAGTGTTTCCCCCAAGGCGGTCCCCTTCAGTGGGGGCTCCGGACTGACGCACGCTAGGTACATCACGTAACCAGTAAGCAGGGTTAGACCTCGGTCCATTCACCGTCGTTTTGTCGCTTGAACTTTCACTTAGCCAGGTTATTTCCTCACTATCGACGCCTTTCTCCATGTACTTTTTATGATCCTTTTCGGCACGCAATGATTCCTTTTCTGTATTATTCACGGTCTTAGAATCGTTTGCCTTGACCAGAAAATATGTATCTAGGTGGTATTTTTTGCAGTACTGGTGATAGTGGAGAAGCGTAAAGCCGACTCCTGAAGAAAACATGACGCAAAACATAAATCCGAAAAAAAGCTTTCACTGAGAACCGGGGATCCGGGTACACCGCCATGATGACGTAGCCCGTGACGTTGGCTTCCATGGTTTTATTGTACGTTACCATGGTGACGTTGGAACAATGAGGCGTTTCTTCCACGCCTTGACGCATGCTGAGTAGCGATGGCAACAGCTGACAAAGCCCCTCCCCGAGAAAGAAGGCCGTGAGGTATTGAGGGGCAAACCTCGACATATAAGGCAGGAAGACCACCGAAGACATGCTGTCTACGAGCGATAGCGAGGCCGTCAGCGCCATAACCGCCAAGCTGACCTCCTTTCCGCCGATCACTGTAGCCTTCTCCCATACGAACCCCAACGCCAGCATGCACGCTGACCCAAAGCCGATGATGAAGTACACGAAAGGCCATTCCTGGATTCGGTCCTTGAGTAACCTCTTGAGCACTGCATACACAATCAATCCCACTTTGGAAGTCTGCAGGATAAGAATGATGTAAGTTGGCAATTCCCAGCCTTCCGGAAGTCGGTTCACCATCAGCGGCATCTCCACCCAGAGGGCGCTGATGTCTATCCATGAGGCCAGATTGAAGATTAATACCAGACCATAGACTGGGAGAGATATCTCCTGCAACCAGTTCTTTGTCGCCACAGCCATCTTAACCTCGTGGACCCTTGTGAGCAGGTTATGATGCCTTCAACTATCTCGCCTTTAACACCGAGGTTACACTGCGGAATGAAATTATCCCTTGTCGCCTAAACGTGAAATGTGACAGGCAAAGAAATTTGCTTCAGATTCTGCACAACGTGATTTACAATTCCTTACAGGGGATAGCTGGTTTTTCGTAATGTCTGTCGTATATCTCTTCACTGAAGTAATTCCCGGTCCCTAATATGTATCGTAATGTTCCCATCGGTCGAGCCAGTTATGTGGGCATTAGGGCTGCTGCTAGTGGCCTGTGAGGGTTACTAACGTCACTGCATACCCCATTTAATATGGCATATGCTGTCTTCCATTCATCATGTGTGGCTACGTAGCGCTTGGCTGACTTCGGCGGTTAACTCGCCACAACGTCCAGTAGTGCGCGACCATACTAGGTAACCAACCATAGGCCAGTCGTACATAAGCTCTTTCGCAGTCATTAATGAATCTTTCAACCGAGCGTTATATATATATTATGAATATTTATATATTCTTTCATTTCTCATGTATTGGTTGTGTAAATTAACTTAATCATATAAATAAGGCGCGGTTATATGTCAAGTAAAGTCGCATTCATTCATATATTGCATGAAATGAATGCCAAAATACAGCAAACGAGGAATGGAGGGAAAAATAACCTTAACCAGGGCATTACATATAAGGCCGTAAACAATCGCTGGCACTGGAGCTACCCAATAGCCTAATATTCAGTTCCGTAGTGTCCTTATAACAGCGGTAAAGCCCCCCCCCCCCCCACCCCCACCCCTTCACCGCCAAAATCCGCTCGGTCGGGGCGTTTTACCGCCAAAATCCGCTCGGAAGCGGTACCTCTATGCTCTATGAACGGATATTTCAGAGCTTCCGCCCGACCCCCCCCCCCCCTCCCCACCCTCCCCGGTCGCAAGTTTTATAATATCCGCGCTATCTCTATAGGGATATCTTTTGCATCACACAGGTCCGCTCTCTCAAGCATCAACAGGCATCCGCGGAAGCCCCCCACAAGATTTGCATAACAGTTCCCCCACCCTCCCTGTGGGGAGTGTTCATTAGCAGGCGCACTCAAGCGTGGCCGGTCGCTATAAAACCAGTTTTTCTAGTCGCTGGAGCATCAGATGTTTGATCGTAGGGGTGTGCGTTAATTCAATCCCCTCCCCCCCCAAAAAAAAAATTCTCGATTTACGGATTGCAACATCCGTGAACGATGTGGTTTTCTGTACCCAAAGTTTCTCCTTTAGTTCTCGCCACTGTTATCGCTGTTGCAAATTCCTGCCACACAATTGATTATCATTGTTAGATTAAACAAGGTGAGGTAACTTTCGCCACGCAAGTATCGGTGCTCTGCGCGGTACAATTGTTCCTAATTGTGACGTCACAACTCACCATCGCGCGGTCGGTCCGTTTTGGGCGAGGTGGAAAACTAGCCCAGGGAGGCGATTTCAAAGCGTCCATGGGCCCAAACAAAGCGTAAACAAATTTATGTTTTCGGTGTCACATATGGTCTGACAGAAACTGATCTAGGTTATTATTTAGCATCCTAGCATTAGTGAATGTAAATTCAACCTGAATTTTCACCCACTTTAAGATGGCTAAAAGAATCTGAATTTAGCTTCATCAGAAAATTTACATAAAGCCTGCAACAACGAATAGTTAGCAATTGAACTACAACCGTAGTTCAATGATGAATGGTGTATTATGCCGGAGGGCTCATTATGGTGGAGGGCTCATTATTACGAGCTGGTGGTCGTATGAACTAGTACAATAACATTACATCCGAAGGCCGCTAAAATCAAAAAGACAATCGTTACCATAGTTATAATGAAAGCTGACGCCACGCACCAACGAATTGTGGTTATTGACTTTAATGGCCCGTCTAACCGCCTAGATGCAGAGCTACGCGTGTCGTTTCTTGGTCACGATATACTGATCTATACTTATAGGATGTGAAAAAAGGCGACTGGCTCACAAGATCTGGAAAGGCTTGTAAGCGCTAAACCTTTTACTTCGAACGTTTTATGCGAATTAAACAAAAGAAACAAGAAGACATGATAACGCCCAGCACATATGTGAGGTAAACTAGAACTTAACTCGTAATAATAGTAATAGCGCGAGTTAGCGGGGCGTTAGGTATTTTTACTGGCCCGACATCAAGCTGTAGCAGCCCTCCAATTTGCACTGGATAATGAAAACGAAGGGCTTCTGCAGGCAATGTTATATTATGCCGGGGGGATCACTATGGTTAACGCGTGCCCATGCTGCATGGTTCGCTGGGCCGGATGGTTTGGTAGTGTTGAGGGCTGCCCATGCCTAGGCCAAGAGGCTCGCTAAGATGGAGGGTTCGCTATGGTAAATGACTGCCTAGGCGGGAAGGCTTGCCAGTGTGGAGGGTTTGCTAAACAGGCGAACTGGCTAGGACAAAAGGATAGCCAGGCCGGTGGACTCGGTAGTCCGGAAGGCTTGCTAGGTCATAGAGCTCGCTGATCTAACGATAAGTACAAATTACGAATTTATTATATGTACGATTGATTTCATTTATGAGGCTATGTCACACGGACTAAATGGACGCTTGCAGCATGTCTTCAGTGTGCGTGTATGACAGTTCACAATAGCAAAGGTTTGTAACCTTCGCACAGCAAGATGGCGACCAAATGAATAGTCTGTGTGGTCATGTGACCTCGAACGAGTCACGTGACGGAGGCTGCTGGTTGACAAAGTCAGAGCGTCGCCATCCAAGCGTAGGGGGTCACTGAACCGTGTGTGCCGCGCGTTTTAATGGATCTCGTCTTCATAAAAGGGATACGTCAATCATGTTATACATAACACGCACTAAATACAACCTTGCACCTCAGTGCGCTTAAATGACAGTTCAGACTGTCGAAATCATGAAATAAAAATGTTTAATGTGTCGGAAGCATGAATTAAAAGGTCTGTCGAGTGTGTGAAATCCCCGCATGTGTCGCAGCATTAATTAAATTAGTGTGTCGCACACATTAAACAGTAGTTTAGGTTAAAACCACTTCAATCATTTTTCAATCATCATCGGAATTCGGCATAGGAATGTAATAGTCCCACATATGGAGTTTTAAAATAACAAACAGGTCATGGAAGATCAGTTTATTTTTGTTTCAAGATGTAATATCCTAATATCCAGCCGAGAAATTTTGTATATTTAGCTCATTTGGAAAGATATAAAATTGAGTCTTATGCACCAACCTTTGCATATAGGCGTTGAGTTATACGTGATCTTAGCCAATATGCATAACCCTTAACCGTCACTAACATCAACTTGTTGCTTTGATGAACATCAAGTGGTCATTGTCATCACAAACCGAGCTTCGTCGCCACATACATTATGGGTAGGCCTACAAGTAGAAAACATGCCTCTTCGTGCAGATAGATGTATGCTGCACGATGGCAGCTGCAATATACAACAAATGCAGAATCTAATCATAAGCATCGGCGCGCGTTCCTTATTGTTTTGACATTAACTTCAAAGATACTTTTCTTTAACAAATGCGTGCCCTGGTTTATGACAGTTATCATAACCTCTGTTTTGCTATATTGCAAACGACCTGCCAGCTATTGCCCTGGTTTTCTCCTAGTGCCCAATCACTTGTACACGCTCAGTCGCCGGCGCAATCAAATTGTCCTTTGCCACTAGGATACCAGGCATATATTGTATCGCACGATCTTCGTTTCACTGACATAAAAAAAACTTATCCTCTCAACTAAGTCAGCATTCCTGGACAAGCAGGCTCGCTGTGAAAAGGCTGCACCACTTCGCTGACAATGAACGTTACCACGGCTCCAGCAGTGGCCCCCAAGTGCATGGCTGCGCCTCCCCACATGAGGGCTGAGGCCCCGCCCTTCTCCTTGATGACGCACATAATGCAGACACGTGCATAGTTGAACAACCCCATCATCATTACGGAAGACATGATCTGTAAAAAGAACCATAATTATTAATATCGTAATACCGTATTATTATCGTAATGGAAAAGTTATACACTCATTTCAAAGCGAGTATTTCCAATTGTAATACATTGATTTGCTTTAACATTTTAATAGGTTTGTTTTCATATTTTAATAGGTTTGTGCTCACACTTTAATATATTTGTCACTATATTTTCAATTTTAATATATCTGAGTCGAAATTGTAATATATTCGTTTGTAAATGTTAATATTGTTCACATTTTAATGACAAAAATTAACCCTTTTTATCGTATTTCTTTCAACAAATTTAAATTTACAACTTCTAAGCTGTTGTAATAGATCCATGTATTTTACATTTTAACTGAAACTGCGTAATTTAGGGAATTTATGTACTTCAAGTGAGCGAAGGTCGTCCATTTGCCTCAGTTAACACATTAATCATGGTGGATTGCATTGTGGATGAAAGTAGTTAAGTGGAAACAATCTCGTCAAAACAATGCACCAATGCGGCATTTACTCACCACAAGAAACTCTCCAATGGCGGCGTGCTTCAACGGCGGGTTGGGACTTAGACAGGCCAGAGCGATTTGGTGGACGCAACAAATGGTTCCTATGGTGACAACAATGAAGATGCTTGACTTGGACCTCGTGGAAACAAAGGGTGTATTTGATTATGCACTTCGCCTGCCCGGCGCCATTTTTTTGCGCATGCGCTTTTGAAGTCCCGTGTGTCTGATATTCAAACGTGAAATCCGCGTTGTCCGACAGCAACATGGCGGACGAAGGAGTTATGTGGATGTCATTTCACTAAGATTTCGAACTTTTGCTCGTAAAATAAAAAAAATGAATTGCCTGCCCGAAGAGAAACGAAAAATGTTTATCATAAATGTATGGCAAACATGTTTTTTAATACTATTGCTAGAAATTAAATTGCACGAAGATGGCGGCAATAATAACGGCCCCAATAATATTGGGGTATAAAATTAGTATTAGTAATAACATTAGTATGATGCTTACTTTCGTTGCCCGTAAACTTACGATCCCTCGTTAAACTAGCATGTACAAGATACGGTTGCGAGCTCGTAACTGCAAGTGAAACGATCCACTTGGGCTGTTCCTTTGACGCCATGTTGGAAATCCTTGTGCCTCTGCTCGAAACCGAGAGCACGCGGCGCGGTGAAATTGATCACGTGACGCAACGCTCGGGGCACGATTTTCACTGTTTGATTTACAAGACGTCGTGATCGAGGTACTCCGCGCGCACAATCAAATACGCCCCAGGTTGAATGCCCTGTTGCCGTAGGGCAGACACGCGCAGGCCTGTATGCTGGGGGTGACAACGTGCATGAAGCAAAATACCCAGGCCGTTAAGACGAAAAGAAACGCTAGCTCCGCGTTACACACGCTGTTAATGTGTGGTTCCATGGTGCGATTGCTGGGTGCAATTTGCTTTGTTAGACAGCCGTTGGTTTGTGGTATCTCGTCGAACCGATGTTCCTTTCGTTCCAGTTCGTCTACCAGTAGTGGCTTCTCGTTTTTGCAGTTTGAGTTTTCAATTCGTCACCTCTTCGAACTGCGTTTTCTGTCTTGACCTGGTTGCTATTTATAAAATGATGCTTCTGGCAATACGGGTGAAAATGAAGCACAAAGAATTACAATCCTGAACAGCATATGATGAAAAACATCAAAACCCAGATAGCAAGGTAACCATTTGCCAACCATGATCCAACATGTTAAGCAATGTTGGCCCATCATTGGCCG
Source organism: Arenicola marina (assembly GCA_964019135.1). Lineage (NCBI taxonomy): Eukaryota > Metazoa > Annelida > Polychaeta > Arenicolidae > Arenicola > Arenicola marina. The sequence continues at coordinate 46,839,612 of OZ025249.1, forward strand.
CCGACATAGGGCCGACATCATTCTGCTCATCGGTGAATGGTTGTTTCAACGTCGCGTGCACAACCATCAACTAACGATGGGCCACCGTTGGCCCAACCTAAACAGCCATATTCCAGGTGCCGCATTAACGTTTAGCCAACCAAACGCCAACATGTTTAGCGATGTTGCGTCAACGCGGACACCAACTATAAACCAACGTCATTTGGGTCATGGGATAATGGTGGCGCCCAGCGTTACAAGTATAACACTCTCAACAAAGTTGACATTGCTGTATAACACTTGAAGAAACATAACATATTTTATTTCAAAATAACTCAATGACTCTTATCCAGCCCAGCAGATACAAATTATAATGGTTACAAAATACCAATTTGGCTATATTAATTATCTAAGCAGGTTATCGTATCTCGATTATTACCAGATGACGGCACTGTACTCCAGATTACATAATTTTAATCACAACGTTATGCAGGACACCAGGTACCTAGTTTCTTCTTAACATCGCTGGTAGATCGACCTTCATTCAGTTCAACAGATACTCTACCAATCCCACATCGTCTCATAGTATCGAACATTTGCGGCAGATAAAACAAGAAACATGTCCTTGTTAATAAATCCCTTGTTCGAAGTTTTTCCTCCCAGGTCCAGTAGATATTTACCGATTACCGACAAAAACAATCTACTCACAGATATGTCATTAACATTTCAAGCGATACACGACCTCATGAGTATCTAATTAAACAAGCTACATAGTGAGGCTATATGAACAGCCCATCCGATAACTAATAATCTTCGCACCAAGTGAAAGATCAAATATACTTTGTCATAAAACAATGGTCTAGTTGAGAAAGTAGGTACCTAGTTTCTAATTAATATAGCTGGTAGATCTTCATTTAGTTTAACATATACTCCAGCAATTTCTAAGTCGTAGCGCAAGTGCACCATCTCTTCACGTAACAATAGTACGGCACGGAAGGTTTTTTTTGGGCGGTTGTCTAAACAATCTGACAACACCACAACATTTCTAGAAACGTAATAGAAATGCATATTATCATTTGTTGTGGTTAATGAGATATAACATGTTACAACAGGAGGCCCCACGGCTATCAGGCGACGCTTTCCCTGAGCTGCAACAAACACGCTTAAGTAAAGTAGGCTTCAGTACAATTATCACAAAGCTTTAAACGGTACTTGTGAAATACAAGGGTACGTCAAGCAAGCAATTCCCTAAGTAACAGAGTAACTACATAATTCCTGTTTAGGCCACAACTAGCAAGATATTCTGCCGTGTCAGTAACACATTATGCATCTTGCTGTGTGTGACGCCTCGTCTCATCCCGCTGCCGTCTCCCACCGTCCCTGTCGCCAGCAAAACGAAGCCACTTTTTCACAACTTCCTCGATCTCTGCGTTCGTTGCCCGGCTTGTCGAGGGGTTGCTACGGGTTGCTCCTGAATGTGCCGACAAACAACAATACAAATTCAGTGCTTGATAATGCGTTGTTAATTGGTTCGTGGTGTTTCATTTATACATTATGAAAAAAAATCAATTCTTTTGACATTATTACATATCAACGAACTTGAATTTGAGATAGCGAAAAATTACTTATACTAAAAGATATTATAAACCATAGCAATATCAAACTTATGTCACTCCCGTCATGTGCCATCAATATCAAATGATGAAACAAAGTAATGACATACTTGCTTTCCGATTACATATAATGGAACAAGAGCCATTTTTCTTTTCTCTGGGTAAAGTTCATCAACTATCAACACCCAACTGACCAAAATGCGAGCGAAAAACTAAACTTAATCGCAAGGTTGCTTTCGGCATATACCATATATATATGTATGTTATATTTATGTATTACCATATATCACATGGCGAAGATTGAGAGATGAAAAGGGTTCCTTCGCCCCCTTCCCTTTCCAATTCATTTGCTTCCCGACCCCGTTGCTGAGAATGTGAGACATTAGGCCCCTCACTGTTTTATCAACAGAAGGTCCACCCACGAAAGAAAGGCTCCGGACCTGGAAGTGGAAATTAATGTACATCAACAATAGCACAAACCACCAAGTATAGACCAACCACCGGGGGGACCACCTTATTTGTAAAAAAACATGTACAAATGACTTTTGCAGTACTGACTAAACTTGTCAAGATATTGCTGTTGTTTTAAAGTAAGTTATTTATTGCCGTTAATCAAACATGTGAAGATCTGCATTTGCATTTTCTAATTGCATGTGATCATGCACGCTCTCCAGCAACTGCACATTCTGTTAATAATAAATGTATCGCTTTCTTTAAGCGTAATCGATAGGAGTCGTCATGTGTATAGCATTCAGAAAGATGCAGCTAGGGGTAGCGCAGTGATACATCATATTTCATTTACAACGAGTTCATATAATATGCCCCAGGCTGAGTTGGAATTGAAAGGAGGTCACAAGTAGGCACAATACGTTCCGGTTGATCCAAAGTTAAATAAACTGGCTACAATCTTATCGCTTCTAGTTCATGACACCCCTATGCAGCTCACCGTTTGTCGCACCATGTTCTCGTCGGCAAGGAGTGCGTCAAGGGCACGCAGCTCTTCCATGGTGCCAACTGGAAAGGATATTCCAGTTGGCAGAGGCGTTGGCGCGTTTGTCATGTTCAGCAGCTGGCTTATCTGGGCTAACATGGCCCCGTTATGCTGTTGCTGCTGCTGGACGCGCTCCATAATATGGAGAAGAGCGATTTCGTATTCGGTCACTGTAAGAATAAACGATGAGTAATTTAATCGCATATATTGTCAGGGCAGAGGTGACATCAGGGTTCATACAAGCAAGGTTCCATCAAATTCAAGCCTTTTTAAGGCAAGCACTAAAAAAATTCAAGGAGTTTTCAAGGACAATTTTTACCTTCTCTGGTCTATTTTAAGCATACAATTTTATGCACACAATCTTTAATATGCGGAAATAGGGAATGACAACATAAAAGCAGTGTCCACGTTACTAACCAACAGCATTTATTAGAGTTAATCACTACTTTTACTAATTCCTACTTCTTCAATTCAGCCAGCTTTTGTTCGATTTTTTCGTGGGCCAGTTTGAAATCAAGCACTTTTCATTGTAACTGCCCCAGAGGTGACATGGACATGAGACACGGAATGATGAGTTTATATCCTACTGAATCACATGCTACGGCCACAATTTCTGCTCTTGCAATGTCCTTTATGTATGGCAGTCTTGTGAGGTGAAGTGGTCGACATGCAGCTTGTTCGAATCGAGTATTATCGCCGTATTCGATTCATTTACAAGCTATTTCATTGCTTCTCGACTCGTGAAACTAAAATATTTCTTCTGGTGACCCAACAATTGTGTACATACCCGCAGCTGCCCTGAGCCGAGCCAACATGGTCCTCGGTTGCATGGCTTGGGGTCCGCTAACAGCATGTAACGAGCCGGTCTGTGTTGTCGCCGGAGTTAATGGTCGGACATCTTGATAATGAAATTACAAAAAGTCAATAAATCTTACTTTTGAATCTAAAGTTTCATCACATGTAGCCTGCACTATCATCCAAATATTGGCTTTACCAAGGTTAGTAGCGTTTGACTATGGCACATGAAGGAAGTGACAAAAAGTTGAGATTACTTAAAATATCTTGTAGTAAAAAAAACAATTCGAGATTTCAAATACAATTTCGTTGGTAGGTTATTCGTTAAGGGAATTTTAATGTTTCAAGGCTAGATATGGCGTAGATATAAAAATCGATTTTATAGGATAATGGAAATGAACATTATAGGATATTCTACTGACAGGAACATATTTCGTAACCCGAATTCAGCTTGCATTGGCTTTCATGCACGACCACTTTAAGACAGGCAATGTCAATATCTGGCAAAATTTCATTGCAGTAAAATTATCACACAACAGCACGTACGTAGATGAGAGCATGTAAACATTAAGATTCACAAACGCTTTCCTACATAACAATGACAATCAATTAAGGGTTAATGTTAGGAGTATATGGAAATCATTGTACTACAATCCACTGGCATATCGCTTGGTAGCTATAGCAATTATATCAATAAATTGAATAAGGTACTTGAATCAATCTGTCAGTAACGTAATCTACATACCTATGAAATCACTTAGTTCGGCCACTGGCGTTCGTTGTTGGTTTTTCTGCGACGCAGCAGAGCTGGTGGAGGACTCAGGCTCCCAGGCCGCTCTACGTGATCCCGACGCGGGCACGGGAGCTTCTTGCCCATACGGCAGAGGCACCTTTGGGCAACTAGGGGGTCCGGACGATAGCGTTATTACTCGTTGTTTCTTCTGTGAAGATGCAAAACTTGCTGCTGGCGCCGCCTGTGGTGTGCGTGAAACCAGCGGGCCAACTTCACTTCCATAAGGCGGTGAAATATCTGGGCAGCCGATAGGTGCGCAGTTTTCACCGCTGTCAGACTCTTCAGACAGAAGGCGCTTCGGCCTAAAAATAGATCATGCGCTTGTAAACAAAATTGATTAGCCTAAAGACTAGTTACATGTGCCATCATCAGCCCAATCATGAGGGGTGAGCAAAGAAGGCGAAGCACTGTCGACAATTGAAGACTATTATAATATATCATATGATTACAATAAACATACCTAATGACCCTCCTCTTCGACTGAATCAGAGTGCTGTCATCATCGACATCTGTCTGAAGATCTGATTGCTCTTCAGCAAGTTTTAGTTTTCTTCCGGCCACTTCAAAACTATCTGTAATATAGTGAATCGATCGATCATAATATAACAAAAACTGGATATAGCAATAACAACTAAACTTACATGATATTAATCCTTGTTTTATATATGCAAACCGTGTACTTAATTAACAACCGCTATGATTATATATCAGAGATTAAGCAAATGCCGGTACGTCACATATACTTGTCGATTATGTCATTTACAATCTCATGCAAAGAGATAAATAAGTTCTACTAACATATATAGCTAGAATATGCTTAAGAATATAGGTTGCAGAAACATTACTCACCTGCTGTGTGTAAAACTCGAACAGGGTAAGCTTTCCATCCCTCTGTCACTGGAGCCTGATTTTGTACAAGTTTAGCGATCCTCCATGCAGACCGCAGTGAGGGCCAGCAACAACTACTGCTGTCCGTCATCCAACATGAAGGTACTACTTCCACTTCGTTAGTTTCAGTAAATTCCACAATCAGAAACATCTTTTATCTACAACTGATGATGTACTAACCACATATATATATATATACCGGTAGGCTGATATGTTACGTACATGCTGCTTGCAGATATGCACTGATTTGATGACAATTAACACACACATACTAATTAAGTCCCTACTGGGCCTTCCAAATAAACAGGAGAAAACAACAGTCACATATGTATTGATAAATTGAGTGATTGATTTGGGCTGTTAATTGTGGCTTGTAACGACCGTGACAATATCATACAGGTGCATGGGTTAAATACAAGACATTGTCTACTGGTCCCACACAAATGCTAATTACACTTCAACCATACGGTCTACACAAGCCCCCAGGATATACAAGTGAGTGATCGGAGGGCAATGCACATGACAACATTTGAACAATAAACAGACACATACATATAAGCTTCATTTTAAGGCAGTTACACTGTTAACGTGTATGCAAGAGAGGAACGGCCACATGCAAACGTCCATATGGTAGCAATGTGTACTTTTTACAAACATCATCTAGTGACACAAGTTGCATGTTCTCAGATATGTCAAGAATAGTATAGATACCCAGTAACCCAGAATGACAAGGGTAAAGAAAAAAATCTTCTTTTCTTGTAACCTTATTTGCAACAAGATGATAAGCATGATTCTGAGAAATAATATTTCTGACTAGGAAGATTTCAGATCCAACACCTACACAGTTATCACCATTTTTAGATGATATGTAGAAATCGTGAACCATTATGGACCTATACTGATTACAGGCATTTAAACCATTGATTAAAGGGCCACTGATATGTAAACGACCTACAGTTCGCGGTTTCTTTTTGGCCCTAAACTGTTTCCCTTCTGATAGTCGCCTGACTACTTGCTGAATTGCCTGCTGTGGTTTTCGAATGGTTTTTTTCAACATTCCAAGATAATTTTCAAAGGGAAAACTTGAGATGTTGTCCAAAGAGCCATATTTTTTAAGATTATGAATATTGTACACCACATTATCTCCACCATATAATGCTGAAAAATGAGTGACAAATGCAATCAAGAGATCATTAGCATAATCAGCATAAACAACACATAGAGTGGGACTCAACAGAAGTGATATGCCACACATGAGTAGGAGAAAATTATTATACAACTCATCAGACAGAGAACCCTTCAGGGCAACAGGACCAGTGTACAACAAGAATTGCCGGAGTTCACTAGCTTTCCATCTGCTTATTTCATGAAAGCTCCTAGGTTTCCGAGCAAATTCCCTTGGAACATGACCGACAAATGCAAGTAATTTTTCACTGATCTCATTCACAAGTCGATTTCCTATCCTGAAGGCCAAGGATCCTTTCATCCACAAGAGGATCAGTCTTCGTGTCACACCTAGGCATACCAGATGCATGTAGTCCAGTGGGAACTGGGTGACCATTCCAACAGACAGTTGCGAAAGGGGTGAAAGGCCTAAATGATGGTCATGATCAGAGAGTTCGTCAAACTGAATATCGGTTCTACTAGCTGCATTAACTTCAGGAAACGTCATTTTTGTTCCAGTATGAACCCCAGACTGGTGACACTTCTCACATCCAGAATAACCGGAGTGACCTTTTACTCTTTTAATAAATGCACGTGCTGGAGCATCGCAAACAAATGCTGAAATAGCTAACTGATACTGTACATTATTGTATCGGATACCATTTTCTTCCAGAAGTAACATCTCATCCACAAATTCTTGTACAAAGCCATCAACTGAAGTAGGCTTAGACGTTCCATAATATATACCGATCAGGAAAGGCTGCCTTTCAGGCAACTCCTCAATGAGACCAAGGATAGGCCAAAATTGAGAATTGGAGCTTTTAAAAAGAGGAAGGCCATCAATGTTTATCTGAAGCGAAAACTTTTCCACATGTTGAGGAATTAAATCACTCATTGAGTCCAGGTATGAAACAACTGCTTTTGCAATGCCTACATGGTGATATAATCCTCCAGCAGTTTCTCTTATATGACATGCTTGTGCAGTGCCAAGAAGAGTTCTTGCATCTTTTGGCAAGTCTGGAAAGTAAGCTTTCAAGATTTCTAATAAACTAGAAGTAGCGACTAAAGAAATGGAAAATTTGCAAGCCCATTCCTTAAGTTCTTCTCTCAGTTCAAAATCAAAAAGCTCATCATCTGATTCACTGTCTTCATCAGCATGATCAGCCCTCCAATTATTCTCTTCAGTTTCTGGATTTATTTGACAGGCTTTCTCCCTTTCAAACTCTGAATCCTCATTTTCGGCTTGGATATCATTATCAGCTCTTGGCTGGATATTTATTGCAGCATCACAGGGTTGTCTTTCATTTCCAAAGCCATGTGATACCACACAAGAGGATATAATATGGGGTACACTATGATTTTGAATAATCTCTACGCTATTGGCGACATTTGTTTGTACCCGCCTTCTCTTAGACCAGTAAGAATAACCCTGAGAGTTTGCCATTGTAACTGACTGTAAAAAAAGAAATAATGCAATATTTTCTTCTATAACTAGATATACACAGTTTTGATTTTAACTGATCATGCAGTAGCCTAACTAATATGATATATCTCTAGTACTTCTAAAATATCTGGACCTCATAATTCAATATTCATCTGATCATTACTGTGACATATTTACCATAGAAATATCTATCATCTGATCAAAAAGCTTGACAGATCATGAAGGGGAAGGGAATGCAGATCCAACAGAACAATTACCAGATTACCTTGATCACCATATGGTGGATGCTGGGAGTAAAGGTCCTATTTTTTGACAAACCTAGCTTTTAACTCTGTTCATACACATTTTAAGTTTGGGCTGTTTGCTATGACTGATAATACAGACAGCTAAAAATGTAAAACATATAGAGTTATTAACCCAAACAAAACCATGGCATGTAACAAATTATAAAATATGTCAAAACTTTGGCTTGACATCATCAAGTTTGGGCTTACAAAGTTATGTCTGTAGTAAACTTATGAAACTGGTTTAACCGCAACAAGACAGCACTTTATAAGGCGGCAGAGCTTCAAAGAGGCTTCCACAACTGTATACATTATTAAGATGACATCATCAAAAACGTTGATGAGATAAAAAAAAATCAATATTGTAGATCGTTAATTTAAAATGTAAAATCAACCAAGACTCGGCAAGAGATGTAGAGACTAGAGTGGCAAGACCTAGAGTGAAAGTTAGACATTACAGTCCTGACACTTACACTGTTACAGTAATCATCAGACTGTCAAACGGTAGGCTAACGTCTGAACATTCAGGCTAGGCAAGACCACGCCGAGTGTCGAGTTCACTTGACTCTTATTTTTTTCACACAACCACAGTCACAGGTATCATCAGAATCAGTGCACAACATGATATGACAATTCTAAAACTATTAGGAATCGCATATGACATGGCTATAAAGCGACATACTTATTCAAACTAGCAAATTTCCCGGAAATCGTCCCGATATTTTTAAGCAGACAGGTGCTCTCCTAAAAATGTCTGCCGGACAACTCACGTGGTCGATCCACTCACTAGATGGCGCTGTGTGTGGCACGTAGGGCATGAGCGCATGCAGACCACGAAACAACTATAATCCAATGTGTTCGCACCAACGGTTGGATACCGAGCGCGTGTACTAGTCGGCGTTACATTGTTTCGACGTTGGCACACGCACGGTATGTCTGCCAACCCTACGCCAACGTAGGGCCGATAATGCATTGCTAGCTGGGAACGTAGAAAGATCGCACTGAAAACCTGGGAGCTGGGTAGGTAGCCGTGATCAGGAAGTCGGTTACATTGTCCCCCGTGATGTCATCAATGCGAGTGACGGTGACGTTGTGGCAGCTGGGCTGCTCTCCAACGCCTTGGATCATACTGATCAAGGATGGAATGATCTGGCAGAGGCCGTCCCCGATGAAGAACGCCGTCATGTACTGGGGTTTAAACCTGGACATGTAAGGCATGAAGACCACAGAGGACATGCTGTCCACCAGGGACAGGGCCGAGGTGAGGGCCAACAGGGCCACACTGTGCTCTCTGTCATTGATCCACGTTGTTTTGTCCCACATGAAGCCCATGGCCAGCATGCAAGCAGAGCCCTGGATAATGATGAAGTAGACGAACTGCCACTCCTTGAGACGATCCCTCAGGCATTTTTTCGGGATCACGTAGCAAATTATCCCGCCTTCGGAACACTGCAGGATGACGATGAAATACGAGGGCAGGTTCCAGCCTTCCGGAAGTCGGTTCACCAACAGAGGCATCTCCACTCAGAGGGCGCCCAAGTAGATCCAGGATGCCAGATTGAAGATCATCACCAAGATGTAGGTAGGGAGGTTGATTTCTCGCAGCCATTCGCGCGTCGCAACCGCCATGATTATCAATGGAACTTTTAAGCAGGTGGCCGTTGCCTCTTGTGATAACCGTCCAAAAACACGTCTAAGATTTCCCTCACAAGTCAAAAATGTCTGCAGTCCGCTTTCCCCAGGGGTGTAATAATGCGACGGCCCCTGTATGCTCGTTATAAACCCGACGTCGCCCTTCAGTTAGCCGCCGCTCGGTAGTCTAAGTTAATCCGGATATGACGTCTACGCGAGACGCGACCTATCTAGATCTGGGTGCCTTAATCACCGGTTTTAATACACACACATCCCGAGACTACGGTGGGGGACGGCGAACGGATACTATCACAGTTCATTGCGTTCAACATGCGGGCGTGCTCGATGCCCCTCCATGTGGCGTGCAAAGCCGGTGGTACACCAAATGCATCGTGTCAACTTCACACCCGCCTGATTGTTTTTGCTTCAATGACTTAATATGCTTGCGACAGTGGAGGACTATCTGTCACTGCTTGCGCACTTGGCTCGCTCCCGTAGGCTACTAATATCTTACTTGTTTTTCTGATAGTGCTTGTAGCCTACCATTTATTGGGTGTCAGTCTGATCCGGATCTGGACGCCATAATCCTGCTTAATCCCGTGGCGCCCTTGTCCTGTCTTATCCCTGAGACCCCAGGATCATCCCAATCCCAGGGATAAACACGCAGATACAAATAAGATACAAATACACAGAAGACTGGCATATAGGCTATATATTTGTATATATACGGATCTAAAGTAGGATTACTCACTAATCCCGGCCCTTTATATATACTACGTCCCTGTTGTGGATGATCGCCAATATTATTTATATTAATTCTATTAGCAAAGAAATATATTTATTTGGCTTCACGGCCAATTGGTCGGACAAACGAGAGAAATAGGTACTTTGGTTGCAGAAAAGCTGTGTCGGTATCGGAAGACGAATGTCAGATTAATGGGGGCAATTAGCATTGTGGAAATCTGTTACAGCTTATTTGACCGTTCTTCAAGAATCTTGAAAATTGCCACCCGCCGACAGCAGCGGTAAAAGCGGAGCTTGCGTAGCGTCACCGTGCGGGAATTTTGGAATGATGGAAGTCTCGTCGTGACGTCATGCTCTCACCTTGTCTCGTGAGAACGATCGCCTTTCACTTCGTTGATCACCCGGCAGACGGCGTTCCGCTTAAGCTAGCTCCCTCTGCCCCACGTCAAATTTAACCATCAAAATTATCCTTCATACGCGAAAGTTGAACCAAAGAAATATTCACAGTTTGGCATCAAATACACCACTGTTAAGCAGTTTCTGTCCTATTGGTACGGCACCGGACAGATTTATTCGATTGGTAGCCATGTTGCTTTCGAACTATGTGTTCGAATTCGATCAAGGTTCATCGTGCGACAATAAGATGTCTATGTAAAAGGGTTTATAGAGCTTTTGCTGAGTCTCTGAGCTACCATAGAAATAATGAAACGAAGTGGTCAGAGCAGCTCAGCACTACAATTGATGCAGAAGAATGGACAAGTATGTACACCCTACCTGATAAAACAACTACAAATGAGAGAAGTAGAACAAGTTTTCAATTTAAAATATTGCATAGAATATTACCCACCAATAAATTCTTATTTATGTGTAAACTTAGTGAAACAGATCTGTGTATGCGAAACACTAGAACATTTATTTTATGACTGCGAGAGTGTGAGATCGGTGTGGATCGCAATAGATAGATGGTTAAGCCGCAGTACGGAATGTGTACGATTAAACTTGTCTAAAAAATCAGTTTTACTGGGAGATCAAAGTGTGACTCCCTCTGTCTTGGTCAATCATATAATGATAATTGTCAAAAGATATATATACCAATGTAAATATCGCGATACCATGCCCAGTTTCTCTGGAGCCATCGCCTGTATTAAATTCACATACGATCTTGAAAAACATCTATCGCCAAGATTAAAAGCAAAAGTAGAGGAAAAATGGAAACCCATAGAGTTTGCTCTGTCAAGCAGGTGATTATATAATGTATGTAAGATTACTGTGTGTAAAACATACTATGAAATGACTTTAAATGTGACTCATGTACCGTTTGGAAAATAAGTAAAAAAAAAAAAAAAAAAAAAAAAAAATGTCTATGTATTTCAAATTCCTCGTCGAAAATAGAAAGTTCAATATAGAAAAGAAACATCTAAAAGGTTTGTGACCCAAGCACCGTTGAGGTCAACCGTGAGGTTGGCCGTTACGTGGGGCAGAGGTGATGTGAGGAACGAGCTCCCTCTGGTGGCAGAGTGCCACTTCGTCAAAGAAGGGTATCCCGGTGGGGAGGTGGGGGAGGGGGTGCTTTGGGGGCACAGGTAGAGGAGAGGGGAGGCGGAGACTGAATTATATATAATTGAGCATATTATCGAAGTGGGGAAGGAATAACGGGGTCCATTAGCATCTGATTCAAGTCCATTTCTAGCCAGCCTTGAGCTCAAATTGAGGCGTCCGTAATACCTAATAAATGCAATATCATTACGCAGTCCATGTGTGCTTCTAGTCTAAATAAGGAACAACCGGATATAAGAATAATTTCGGGGCGACCGACATTAGACGCGCGACACCGGAAATAGCAATCAGAGGGCATGATCTCATCTAGACGCGGCGACATTGAGGTGGCCTTGCAAGAGGATATGAGTCTACGTGTTGTATTGATCGAAGTAAAACAAACAAAATCTGAAGACGAAAGGTATCTATACCGTTGTTGGCCTGTTTCATTGCCGCGACCCTACCAACCAGCTCAATGTCTTCAACCCGATTAATTAAGGTTCCCAATTAACCATCCTCACCTGAACCAAAATCTTTATAGGTCTATAGACCTTGGAATCGTATGTATGGAGATGCGTCATGGTCTCCACAAATGTCTCAGGTGACTCGCTGGCGTGGGAAGACCTCGTTGCCAAAATTCCAAGAATCTGCGGGTTTGATGATGTAGCAAGCCCTTGTCGGTGGCCTTGTGCCTATTGCCTACGCCATCGGTAAGAGATATTGAGGTTCATTCTAAAATAGCCAATGTATCTGGGTGTCTTACTTGTTCCATAAAGGGATCTTTGGACGATATGCATATGGCATTGCGTCGAGTGCGAGATGGGGGTATCTCCGCACAAGTCTCCAAAATCCTGCCTGAGTCTTTAGGCGAAGGCAGGAGTTCGGAGTTCGCTGGGAACCAGCCTGCCTGTCCGAAACAGACTGCTGGTAAAGGGTATCCTCCATTTTAGAAAGGGCCGGAATTCCGGTCTTTTTCCTTAGTCGCCAAATTTAAAAAACATAAGTGATGTTCCCATACTGCACCTCATAAGTGTTTCTATATGCCTTCACGAAAGCTCGCATTGTAATTTATGTAAGGAAATATCTAATTACGACATATGCTGACTTATAAGACGGGGGTCTGACCTCAAAACTATGGAAAGCCAAAGTGGAATTTAATCGATTGATGAATGCAACTAGTCGTGAGACCTTGCGGAGAGGAGACAGTATGAACATGATCAAGTTCGAGATTGCGGGTAGGTGTCAGACGCCTTACCACGTGTTTTAAATTATGAAAAAGAAAGAAAACAGTTACATACGTTTGTACGTGCGTACGCGTCCCTCTTCCCTCCTTTGCAATACTACATTTCAATAATGAACGCGTGTTTTAGATCTTTTCTAGCTGACCATTAAACACATGGAGTATTACCGAATTGTACTACAGGATGTCATGGCATTTTGTGGTAAAAGGATGAAATTTGGCTCACATGTTAGAAATTCATGTCTAATCGAATTAAGTTAAGTGTCGAGTCAGATTTAAATGGTGGACAATGTCACAAATTATAAGCGATATCTTGGACACAATAAGAATGATAAAACTGTTATTTTGATGTCTGTCCATATGTTTTTGTGTAAGCAAAGGTAAAATAAGTTCTCACTGGGTATTCAAGAACAACGCATGAGCCAATTCCCTATATAAGGACCCTGCACCTCTTATAGTTTTTAAGATATTGAGCATGTTTGCTGGTCTTTGTCCGCCATCGTGGAACTAGAGGATGCGTTGCACCTATTAAGATACACACAAATATCTTCTGTTTAATTCAGCGACCACAAAAACCTATGCATAAACATAAAATATTAGTTCGATCGTCGATTTGCGAGATATTGAGCTTTTTTTGGATAGTTTTGCCCGTCCAAAGCCGCCAGGGGTAAAGTCGACTTGACATTAGCTAAATTTAAATACAAGGATATTACAGACAAGTGTGCTAACTCTAATGCTTTTACCACCAAATGCACAACTCGACATAATTTGTCGTTAAGCCGCTGAACTATCACGGAATATAGGCAATGTTTCCGTTTCGTCAACACAATTATAACCAGTAATGACGACGAGGACGACATCAGCTTCGTATAATATTTGCCAAAATATCCTCCTTCCGGGCAAACAAATTCAATGTCTCTCTATTCCTAATCTCTATGTTTCATATGCTATGTGAAATCCAAATTATTATCCAATTTACTTCACATTGTAATCTGTTTTTAAATAATAGGACATATACGTCCAACTCATGTAAAGACGTGTATACAACAATTTTACGGTTAATTTCTTGAAGCTATAAAAATTCATTTTGGCTTGCCATAGCATCTGCACGACAACTGGCGCTCGACCAAGCACGGAGGCTTAAAAATTACTAGTTACCGGCCTAGTATGCTGCGAGCAGCTCTAGGCCGGTTCCCAGCCTAGAGTTCGGAGATGCGTGTTGAGATAAACCCATCTTGCACGAGAAGCAATGTCATATGTATTTTCTCGCTCGAGTAGAACTTCAAACGTCGCCATTAAGTCAACACGGAGATCTAACGATGACAATAGGGCTATACAGTTCTCGCGATCGGGCCGCGAGACTTCAGTTTTTGTGACAAACACACGTGCTCCATGTTGAAGTATAGGCAGCTATCAGGCAATTTCTTTCCAGGTTTATTCTAAAGACTATGAGTACCATTTCACTAAACATGGCTATGAGAGATATACGTTAAAATATTTGGAGGCGATGAAGCCCAGAACTTTGGGAATGTATAAGGAAAAATCCGTCTTCAAAACACTCGAAAGCTAAAAATAGCGTACTAAATTTAGCCCTGCACCCGGGCTTTCGCAAGTTCCTCAAACAGCGAGTGACGTCACAGCGAGTTTCGCGTGCCTCCGCGGTAACAAAAATGGCGAGAGCAAGTGATCGACTTAACCATTCCGCTGTCAAAATGTGCAGTGCATGGAGTAACAGCACACGGATGCGTCATTAAACCACATGGTAAAGATAAAATAAGACCAGTTGGTTGTTTTCGTATCACTTTTGGATCACGAAAAGACCAGGTTTCTTCATTTTTGTAAGTTTTCTGTTTGAAGCGTTGCGCCAACGTTGTCACCGGGGAAAATCCGTGTAACGTCATAATGCCTCGTTTTCGTAAGCAATGCGAAAAAACGTTTTCTCAGTCGTATTGTCCCGTCGTAACAAATATTCGTCATTGTGATGGCGCAAACGAATAAAAAATATGTCGCCTATCCGTTTTGTGAAGCTATATTTCTTAAATATTCTTAATCATATCTCAAGGCCTTCCGCAATAGACCCACCCCTCGGCGCAGGTAGTCTTGCTCCCAGTCTCTCTCTTTGCGTAACATACACGTCACACCTACGTCACAGATAGTCAGGATACCAGTGTGCGCTGAGATTCTAAACTCGTTCCGAACACGTGCTTCGTTTGTTTGTCCCCAACATGAGTAAACCGAAAGTGTAAGCAAACGAGACTTTATAGCCCTATAGGGTATGCAAGTGAATCTCGTTTTATGTGTGCGATACCTCACGAGATCAGATTTTGGGGACAACGACGTTATATGCGACCTTAATTTTTCACCGCGCAGCTCACTCGCTCCCTGCTTGACGAATCAAAACGCTGTCATTCTAGTCACGATTTAGGACGTGAAACCAGGCAAACTGCGCGGTGAGCGATGCGAGAAAAGGGTGGGTCCCTTCTAGACCTGTCTGCAACTTAAATAAGCACCTGTTAACTATCTAGTGACAATATATTGTTGAACGACACTTTTAACTTGTATTTTGCCGTATCAATCACTGCGGTCAGTAAACTTGGCGCACTACAGCCCGCTGAAGACCCAATATTTGCGCTGGCCTGACGGTGTTGCCGACGGCCGAATGACAGATGACAAGCGGAATAAACCATAATTCGCGAAAATAGTGTAACTTCTATTGTTTCGACATATCGATTTATATTTTTCAAAGTAGGTAATTGACGAACACATATCGAATGTTTCTTATAATCATACTGCTGACGCATATGGGTGATTTTATGAGCAGATATGATAGAGCCACTTGAGCTCAATAATACTTATAATTGTTATTTTACCGCAAATGCTTTTATTACAGTTTTGTCCAAACCAAGAAATCAATCCTGAAGGTTTTGACAAATTATAACTAACCTTTATTTAAATAAAGCTTTGAATGGGAATAACATTATGAAATTTAAGAAACACTTGACTGTATTACCTTAAATATTGTGACATTATAAGAATCCTCAATCATGCCCTTTGTATTTAGCAAATATTTGCTGTCAAATAATGTGTACAATGTACCTACATTTTTGTCAGATATATATTACACATAGATATAGATCTAAGAATATGGGATATGATATATCCTTACATACGTTTTTATCTTTGATTAATTTTTTTTCAATTTGTCAAATTTTAGTTTCAAGTGAACATACCAATAAAACATTGCAAAGTATGTAAATATCAATTCGACAAGAGTACAAAGTATGTGGATGCAAATGTCAACTAAATCTATGAAGAAATGAAAAAGTTCCCAGCCTGCATAAAACTCTCGAACATTTAAAGAAAATTGATGAATTTGCCAATGTCATGAATAATGTTTGTCACAGAAAGTAGAAAGTTGATTATTATAGCCTACTGAACTGTAATGTCTAGTTATATTTTAAATGTTGTAAACTGGTCCTTTCAAATAATGGAACACATTATAATATATACTATAGCCACCGAGCAGAAGTCTGAAAAAGTGATTATACGACACCAGTTTATTTATTACAACACACAGGATTTAGTAGCAAAGCAATATCTTGGTTCTCTTGTCACAACTGTAGCTAAATGTTAGAGAAAAGAATAAAAGTAACAACATGTTTGATATATATTGATGATTAGTATCATTTTATTGTTATTTGTGATGTTTATATATACTGGTTAAATGAAAATATATATATATAAACCTGCCAAAAATGTTTAATGTTACTCGTGTCCTTATGTGCTACTTGTTATTATGGATATTTTTCTTAGTTTGTAGTTTTCTTGTTTTATTAATATATATCATATATATAGACATTAGCGCAACAGTGCCAGAAAGGTGTAATTTAATCAAAATTAGGTCGGAAAATCTAAAAGGGACATCTTATCATTACAGAGTTATGCATCATTCATTCCACTGTAGACGTCAGTGGATTGCAGGTCACTTAATACATCTTTGAACAAAATAAAAAAGTCTACAGACTGCATTACAACCCTAACAGAAGCACCATTTAAATAAAATTGTCTCAAGTTGCAAATGTCATGAACAATATTTGTCACCCCGGGCTGACATAATGTAGAACAAAGTTGATGATTATTATATCCTATTAAACCATATAATGTCCCATTTTATTTTAAAAGTCACAAATTTATCCTTTTTACATTCTCATTGATGGAACACAATCTAATACAATATACCTGTATCAACTGAGAGGTTTGAAAAAGCTTATATGTTATATTTATTATGGTACGCAGGATTTATTAACCAAGGAATGTGCCCTTGTCATTACTGTAGTTGAATGCAAGAGAAATAAGAGATGAAATTGATCGAACAGAATGTAACATATATATTGATGATCCCTTTATTGGAATTTTTTATGTTTATGGTGGTTAAATAGAAATATCTCTATATATAAACCAGCCACAATTTCATTATATTATTGAATTTCTTATGGGTTTAGTGCTATCAATATTTTTAATAGTTTGTTGTTCTCTTGTTTCTTTATTATATGTTTCATGTATAGACATCAGGACAAAAGTAGCTATGAAAGGTGTAATTTAATCAAAATGAATTGGACAACCTTAAAAGGAAATGTTATGAATTTGATGAAGTACCGGTATGAAAAAGATATACTTATATATATAAGGGTGTCTTATGTTTTGTATCTTAACTTAGTTTTTGTACTGCTACATTTGAAATACCTGCAGATTTTATTTTATACCATATGTTGTTAACCCAATTAAACTGATATGATAGAAGCAAACCCAATGCAAAAAGACAAATAGAAACTTTGATTTATTATCATCATGTTTATGCAATGTATGAGAAAAAAAGTAGTGAATCGTGAAGGTTATACACTGAATTATTATTGATTCTGTATGTTTTACATTGCAGAATCTTGATGAAAATCTCCATATATTTAAAGATGCCACAATTTTAAAATAGTTTTTGCGTCCTTGTGTGTTTATGTCAAAGGTAGCAAAAGAAAGGGTAATTTAATTAATCAAAATTGAAAGGAAATGTTAAAAAGGAAATTAAAGATTTATGCAGAAGTAAAGCTATCAGTAAGCTGAACGTAGGCACATCAGCTATGCAAATTAATATTTTTCATCAACACAAGTGTCCACCTATAAACATCTAAAAACTTTTTGTTTTATAAATTAAAGCTTAATTCCACCAATCCCATATAGAGGAAGCATAGATTATCTATTTTTGCTAGCTTATGTGAAAGGACCTGTTAAACTGAGGTATGACTGTAGTCAACTACATACATGTATATACTTCTTGGATAGTAAGTTTGCCGCATCAGGTTAACTTAAAAATGCTACACAATCTATTTGATCCAAAGCATTATACCGGCAAGCCGTTAAGTACATATAAGCTGGCTCACTCTGTGGAAATGAAAAAGTGACAGTACTGCTCTATTTTGTGGTTCTCATGAAACCGTTTGTCAAAATACCCATCACAACTATGAATGTAACAGAACTGAAGCAATTTAGAAAGATAATGTTAGCACAGTAAATTTACAACATTGTTCCTTTGAAATTTGCCTATTTAAATGGTAGTTGCATTCAGGATAGAAAAAAACTGTAATTTTGACGGCAAAGGCTGTCCATACCTGTCACCCGATCACTCCAGATCAGTATAAACATTGGAAAATCATCTACCTGTTGTGCGCCTAGTTTGCTGAATGTGGCCAGTATTATGAAAAATGACATGCTCAAAGTGTCATCTACCAACATATCGACAGGAAAAAGTTAACAGTTCCTTATTTAAGTCGCACGAAAGACGAATTGCGACCCACCCCTTGTTTGCCTCGCCGGCCGCGCACCTTGCCTGGTTCCACGTCTTATGTCGTAACTAGTATGACAGCCCTCTGCGCGCGGTATCCATTGTTACGCAGGGGGCGAGTCAGGCTGCGCACTGAACAAAAAGCACGTGTTCGTTTGTTTGTCCCCAAAATGCCAGGCCGGAAGTAGAACCCGCGAGAACTGACATGCCCTATAATACTCACAACTGCACATAAATATTTGGTCAAAGTCATAACAGTGGTGCTCAATAGCACCAGTAACTAAGGGTTGCGCGTGACGTGTTTCCCTGGAGATATGACGTCGTCAAAGTGATTACGCCCTGCGGCGGAGGTAGGTCTAACGTTTTAGGCAAAATGGTATCTATTTCTTAAATGAACCCTTTTGTTTCGTAAATTGCAGTTGTATTTCTATAGTTGGAGTTCATATGATTAAGGTCTATAGCTATTAAGTTCGGTTGGTTTGTTGGAACTATTTATGTAAATATCAGTTACGCGCATTGACACCGCGGTGAGCACTGAGTGACAAGATTTGTAACGTGAATGGCGGCAGCAAAACAACGCAGGATTGGAAAACTAAAATGGATTTTACAAAGTAAGTTTCAGCCTTTAAGCCGCCAAACTTCGCCACATAAACTAATTTCTCAAACTGTAACATAATATGATAAAATCTCAATTCTGACACGTATACCGAGATGGGTTTTTCCCAAAATTGGTGTCAACATTGGCCACTGACAACAGAGTGCGAGAAAAGATGAAATCAGGTTTTGCACCTGTTAGTTGCCAGATCTCTACTAACAAATGTCTCACAGTATATGGTTGAGTAATTTGTCCCTACTGCGCAGAAAAAAACACAGTAGAGTAGTGTTTACATTAGGTGAGCCAGAGTAGGGCCGGATCCAGCCCCGGGGCCCCCCTTTTAGGACCGAAAATTTATACCATCTAACATATGAGACCAAAAGCTATGCCATCTCTCGAAAGCACCCTTCTCCTATGCAGTTTATCTGGATCCGACCCAGCAGACCCCAGACGCCAGACCCCAGACTTGTTGATCGAACCAGCCTATCCGTAAGAAAAGAAGCGTCCATCAGAATCGAGGGCATACACTTAGTTGCAACTAAGCATTTAACCTGCTGATCACATTCAGCCAGTGGAAAGGTGTATCGATGCCCGCCCTTTTTGCACATGGATATGGGCGGTGCTCGCCTTGTTCCAAAATGGATATGGGATCCTTCTCAAACATACACATTCGCTTAGTACAACTTAGGCCCCCTCCCCCCCACCCTCCAAATCCAACGCAATGCCTGTTAGGCACTTACACATCTATTGAACCTGCTCGATCTTTTATCAAAAAATATGACGCGGTTACATCTATTGATTCTGTCATATGTTTACTGCGACATGTGTTGTGGCCCCTGGAATCCACACGATCGTGCCATGTAAGGGCGAACTATTGTTTCAACATAGCCCACGATTGACTCATGTCTACTAAACCATCCACTTCTTGGGGTCTAACGTGAAAGACGAAGCATTCACAGGCGTACTCGTAGTCGGTTAGCAGGCAAGTCTCACGATGATGATGGATTATATTTATCCAATTACTATCGCTGAGCCATATGACAAAGACAATTGAATTAAAAGGTGTGTTTTTATGTCTGCAATGTATGGTGATAGATCATGGACAAAAATACTTTTCCGACGTCCTGGACACGAGCTCGCGTAAGTGATGCATCATCTACTTGACATTCTGAGCAATAGGCCACGGGGACAGGTCCACACGCAACACACATCTCTTCATACGTCATAGCTTCCATTCTGATACCTTAGAAATATTTATTTAAATCGATGTCACTAGCTACCGTGTCGTGAACAATCGCGTTCGGGTACGACTTGACCTTGGCTATATAGTTCAAGGTCGCTAGGTTGGTAAACGTAACGTGCGGTATCTTGGCGGTCAAACGACCGTTCTAAACACCGGGCGCGAGGTGACTGCTCTCTCAATACATTATTTTTCTGTACTGTAGCGCGCAAGTTTCGTTGCATTCGACGGATTTTACAAGTTCACGTCTGTGGAAAACTATATTACCGGATAACAATGGGTCCATGATTATACCTGGTAATGTCGTCTTCCCCGCAGTCTCTCGCAACATCCACAAAGGGATGGAAGATTCACACCCACACAGTTATCGTGACTGACATATAGATATAACAAATAGTGTTATGACAGTTCCCCACAGCGGCCGCCTACCAACACCCACCCCAATCCCTCCCCCCATCCCCAACCCTCCCCCCATCCACGACCCTGCTCCCCCCCCCCCTTGAGATCCCCACCCGTCGTCCCGATCAAAGGGACCTGCAAAAAAAAACAAGATTAAATGTCAAACAAAAGGGGAGGGGTATCGCCAGCCAGGCCTTTGTTGAAACCTGTTAGGACATCGGATTGCAGTGATATCCCCTCCTTGGGATAGGATAGCTATGGCGTACGTGGGACGAGTAAGGTAGCCCTTGTATCATGTGACATTAATCTGCAGGTGAAACCTCAGTGCACTTAATTTTAGAAAAAACAGGGGAGATCAAACATATCCTTCATGACATCCATTAGGCTCTGTATTAGTGACGGGACGGTACATACTGACACTCCTGTAAAAGGCAGTACTCTGGTGCCGTTTCAATAATGCCCGAGCATCTTTTAAGTTAAGTTTTCTGCAGTTAAATTTGATATCGAAAAACAATCTGCACAACACAGTCTGCACAACAATTTGCGAGCGGAACCTGTTTTTCGTTTCCCGCAACAGAATATTTCTTTTGTCAAAGAATGGCGCACGTTGCCGCTCCAAAAGCGCAGGGCAACTGACTGACGAATGATTGGGGATGACTCCCCATATCATTATCGTGCCGGCTCGCCTGACACTGACAGTAACCCGGTCATCACACTGCCACATTCGAGTATATCAACTGTCTAATCGCTCATATGTTACGTAATCCTACTCTGATGGTTATATCCGATTACGCGCATTAAATGTAGTGGTTTGCTTCGCGTCTAGATATTGCTGTAGCCGTCCGTATGAAACGTGTGAAGGGGAGGTGCAAGGGGTATTTCCGTTCCTCTGGAATGGGCTTTTCATTTTATCGTGAACTGGGAATGAGGCAAATAAATCTTCGTGAACTGGGAATGGGGTATTATCCGGCCGCTGTGATCAAGGATTTTCATTAATCGTGAACTGGCCATTTTAATATTAAATTCCGTGAATCGGGACATCGCTGATTTATATCAGGTATCCGGCGTTCCTATGTATGCTCGGAGTTCTTCTTTTTAATTCATTGTGACCTGGGAATAAAGAAATGTATTCTTCGTGATCTGGAAACCAGACCCCCCCCCCCTCCAGTGAAGGCGAGCAGCCGCCGTAGCATTGACGTAGCATCGACGTAGTTCATAAGTAACTCGAGGGGTTTCAATCAGATCCGGTAAGGACCGTTCCGCCTTTTAGTGGTACAACGTATCGGGACACACATGCATGATTGTCTTGACTGGTTGAATTGTGTCCATATATTGCATTTTGCAGCTGGGTTCAGACATTTGGAAAGATAGTGAGGTATACATTGCATATTTAATAAAGTGCAAGATTCATATGGTACTGGATAAACCTTGTTGCATAACGAGCTTGTTATTGCTATCAACAAGAACCAAATATATACCCTGCAGTTCATTCATTTTCTTTTCTTTTTAATATTCATAGCCGAATAATATAATTATGTTTATCTACATGTATTAATTCATTAAAACTGTTTATGAAAGATTTTCTTGTGTCTGATAATTGAGTTAGTTCATCCGCTCGTTCAAACAAATACGAATGCGAACAAGGACACCCGGTGGCAGCGAATAGACACTATGGCATAAATGACTGCATGACATGCTTCCTAACTGCAAATTTTAAATGTTGCGTAGAACTTATTAAGCGGCTAAGGGTGGTTTTCTCAATAAAAACAACATGTGTCTCGCGTGTGGCCAGACGCAAGCTCCCAGCGCTCCCATCCCCGGGGCCCCAGCTTATTTTAACGACCCACCCTGTTTTCACGGTTCCTGTCACATTTTGAACATGAGACCGCCATTTGGGCATGATGGATTATGGGTAAAATGCTCGACTTCCGTGCATTATGCAATGAGACATGATGTTTTCACCCGCCGGGGGGCGCGCTGGGTCCAGAGGCGTGTGCGGCTGTCGGTAGGATATTGGTCCCACTAAGGGCCAATTATAAAAGACAGAGTTTACCACACTTCCACTGCAACATAATTCACATTTAATGTCGGTGACTCTTCACAAAGTGCTGCAGGAAGCATTGACTAAACGATAAGGCCTGCACATAAATCGTTTTTACGTAGATTGTTATAACTATCAAACCGGATCATTGAAGACTTCACTTCACCCAGTTCAAAGGTATTCTGCTGTCGTATCAAACAGTTATGAACAATGGCGTGGAATACTTTAAACACGACGTGATATGTTTCCGCCGAAGCGAGTTGGTTCCGGGCCAGTGCTGCTGTCGTTTCGTATATAGGTCGACCCATTAGAAGCCCTCAGTGAACCTGACAGGACAATCACATGTCGGTAGAATTGGATCTCGTGGACGCTGTCTCAGGACAGGCTGGATGCATGCCGCATTGGGTCGATGTAACGGCCCTCTTCACATCCTGCTCAGCCAACACAAAGGCCTTCTCCATCAATTTAATAACTAAATCCCCCGAAGACAAACTGAGAAAGTGGGTGCGAAGAGATGCAGGGCTAGCAGATGTCTGCATTGATGTCTAAAATGATGCGATTGCGTAATAATTCAAGCCAATTACTAAGAAGTTATTTCTTTTGTTCCGCAAAAAAAATCAAACTTTATGCACGATGACGTCAGCCATGAGTTAGCACGAAGTTCAATCTGAGGGAGTGTGCTTATTGTGTCGGTCCACACTTCAATCATTCATCTGTCATCACTTCATACTTCATCGGTCGCTTTAAGTCCATATTACACGGTCTGTCGGTCAAGGGGATGGGGTATGGACCTTGTTACACAGAAAACTGATGCTGTGGGGTTGATGCTCCCTCCTTCCTAGCCGTAACCGGAAGGGCAGCGGTCGTAATACTCCTTATTGCAACCTCGGCGCGTTTGAAAACGCTTGACGCATGTGTTAGATTAGCATCTGTCAGCGCCCAATTTATTCGTCGCACATTTGGAGTACCTTTTCTTCCTATTAGCCGTGTGATTTATAATCTGATGAATAAAGAGCTTTCTCATCAACAGCTGTGAATCTTGCAGGAAGACTCATTAGGGTTGTAAATGACTTTCAACGACGCGTATTGCAAGTGAGAACACAAGTCAGCTTTTTCAGTTTTCTTCACATCAGTACAACTCGCCATTTAATTCCACTTGATCAAGTAGTTAGTTAGCCTGGTTCACAACATTGAGTAAAGGTGTTCTCTACACTACACAGTTCCACGCACATTTTATTATAATGCGACGATCGAAGGATTTTTTTCTTGTCCCGCCCGATATTGCCCACATTTCTGCTTCTATGTCTCAGGAACTCCATATTTACGTATATCATCAACCCACCAAAATAGTTTGATTAAGCAAGGAGATCCATGCAGTAGACTTAAAATTCATGAAATACATATTTAATGCTACGTCACTTATTTTAACTCCTTCTGTTTCAATTGACTGTTGTGTGTTTTGTGAAGGTTGTTTTCATAACTGGATTTTCAATCAGTCACTACATACATCGCATTTCATTGTTGATGCATTTAGACCAAGCACCGACTGCTTATTCACATATTTTGCGTTTTTAAGTGTATGCTCACTCGGAGACATCGAGGCACAATAGTTGGACAATCCAACTAAAACTAAGGAAAGAAACTGAATCGTCCTCGGAAAACTTGACGCCTTGTGGTGGTCGAACCCGGAAAGCAGTCTATTCAGGCCTACAGGGCGCACCGAACCCGTCATGGAATGCACCTAACAGTTAATCACGCAAAACTTTCTTCCCATTTGGTCGCCGTTTCGTCGTCGTTCCTCCACAGCACCCAACCCACTAGCCTTGGTAGGGTACTATATTATGCACGCGTTTGCACGAAGGACTAATTTGGACGATGGCATATCAGGTTACTGGCCTTCACCACGCGAACTGTGAACACTAAAAAACTCTTCAAGTAGAGAGTTGCTTCGACCCTAGCCAGCCCACTGGGACTTGCTGCTCTTTTATGGAGTCGATGACAATTTTCCATGATGAGAGGATATGAGTCCTGGGCGGCCAGAATATTAAACTTAATATTTTTGCCGCCTAATTGTCCTTCTGGGGGATATGAACCCGATCCATATAGCTGTTCAGATTTTCCAGGGAACCATTTCTGAAGCACGTCAGAAGGCGGTTAATGCGAAGTCACGTGTCAAACATGTGTCAAAGTTAACATGTTTCTCTCCTGTGTCTATCGTTATCAGGGATGGGTTATTGGTTGGTTGTATATTCAGGACGCTTTAACTACTCTTGGTCATATCGCGTCAATGGGAAAAAGAAGGGATAGTGGAGCCATGTCCCCGGGGGTATCTCACTACTGTTTGCGAAGAAGGACACGGGATCTTTATCCTGCGACCACACAGACATGGTCACAGCGTTGCCCGAACCACCGATCCACGTGCCGTTAGGCTCTCAGGTGGCCAGAGCACTGAAGGCGAGCGCTCCAACCAACTGAGCTATCTGGCCGTCCCTCGCATGCGTGAAAGCTATTACATGGAAGAGGATTTGCGTAAAAGCCGCAGGGAGACTTAGATATTCATTTATTCAATCTAGTTCGATTTACATGACACCGAAACCAGTATACCGAATTGACTGTTCGATAAACGAAGGAAAGAACCAGTTTTGAAAATGCTGTTCCTGCCGCTTGCTATTCCGGCTGCTTTTCTGATATCACTACTGATTACTATTCCTTCTGCTCTCTATTCTGGCCGCTTGCTATTCCGACTGTTGGCTATCCCTGCAACTTGCTGGTCTGAATGTTTGCTCTTCCTACCAATTACTATTCCCTCTGCTCTCTTTTCCGGTTGCTTGCTATTCTTGTCGCTTATACCCTCTTGTCTTTTGTCTACGACCTCGTTGTCTGTGTCCTTGTGTGATCCCTGATGTCGGCATTAAGAGGGCGGAGACATGTCTGGAGGGCCCAATGACACGCATCACTCATTACATGGAGGTCAGGGCCACAGCCAAAGATTGTTGCCCACTTCAGCGGCCCTTTAATACATACACCGCACACCACTAGAGCCTGAGAGATACGCCCTGTCTACCTTCCGATTCTGCACCACGGCTCTGTGACTCCGGGGACATCCTTCTCCGTCCATCTCATCGCCAGATAGTAACCTCTCGACATGCTACCCGAGCTAAAGCTCAGCGACCGTGAGGAAGGGGAAGGACAATTGTTCGGGGCCCATAGAATGACGTCACCAGGATATCTCGGACAAGGTCACAAATATTGCTTCGTCCCACAGTATGTATAATTAAGGACCCATTCAATTCTCACATTTTCACTTCACGCATGCATTCTCGCGTTCTCGCGATTTCGCCTAGGGTTGTGCCAGGCGAGAACGCGAGTAGCACATATATGCTACCATGCAAATCGAACCCTTTGTGAGCTAAAGACAATTTGGAATGAGGCATATATGACAGTTATCTACTTCCAACAAACCTGAACAAAGGCAAATGAGAATTCGCCAACTCGCAATATATATCAGTACGTAATAGCATTACGCTATATGGTGAGCCCGGAGAGAATCGGCAATTTTATATTGTGAAACATTGTTTCAAGTTGAGCTGATAGCGGCAATAATAAAGAGATGATTGGGCACCTTTTTCCGGTCTTTGCCCCCCCCCCCCCCCGCCCCCACCCCCCCGCCAATAATCCATGAAACCCCTGGCGCGGGCTCCAAGTGAGAACAGGTGCCGGAAATACCAGAAAATCGATGCTTCACCTTAATTACAAAACAATTTGTTTGAAGATTTGCACAATTTGTGCGGAGCATCAACCCCGCTAGATGTCTAACAATCACATTTGCTAATTTGGTTTGTCCTCTATGCCTCAATGGTTAATAAGTTTTAATTACCTGTATTCCCGGTGTAGCGGATTATCAAGCTTGACTTGACCTTTTGTCTTTTGCCTTTTTGGTGGGAGGTTTGACTAGGCTGGCCGTTCGTGTTCGAGAGTTATGGATCCCACAGATTGACAAGGTGACAGAAGTAATGACAACACGAAGGAGAGGCGCACTTCTAAATATAACGTTGCATATATGGCCATGTTTATGGCAAACTAAACCGTACAATGATCTTGGTGCATTACGGATTTTCAAGCGAAAGCAGTCCCCCTCAGTCGAACTATCCCTGGCATCACATAGCGACCGCCTGTAACATGATAGCATCAGCCAATTGTCTGTATCACATTTAAAGTCCAGCTCTAGGTCCAAAGGAATTTTCAAGACATTAATCCCAATATATTGCACCATCAAAATAGAATACCTTTTAATTTTATTCGGAAGCACTATTCTGAATGATTTACTATTATCCCATATGACGCGTTAAAACATCAAGAAATAGTCAGAGGCGATCATTCGACGGTTCGTGACGTAAATGTAGGTTCCGTGTGAAGAGCTGGTGCGCTGTACGTATGAGGCGGGCAGCCATGTTATTTCTTTGTTAAACCCTTCGTAACATGGTTCAAAACACAATCCCAGATACTATAAATCCATACTATGAATCCAACACATCGAACACCTGCAAGTTGCCTCCTTTCTCAAAATGTCAGTTTATCTGGATATCTACATAAACCCTTCACCTGCCTATGTTTAGCGTAATCAGCAATAAACTTGGCCCGAAAAATTACAGCTTTGATCGTTCAGAATTGGTTCCAGGTTTTTTTTTCAGATTTCGTGACTAAAACGTAGACTATATGATATATATTGTGCCTAGTTTTTCTTCAATATTCAGTTTTCTATAGGTTCATTATGTTAATGTTACGTATTAGTTTACCCAGAATCTTGCCCTATATATACATAAAAGGATAAAGACCAATCCCTCATATGTATATTCCACACATTCTCTCTTTATCTCAAACATAGATATAAAGCGAGAGTGGTAAGAGAAGGACAGCGCAAAGGGCGGGGGGGTGGGGGGTGAGAGCGAGTAATTTGAGAGAGAGGAGAGAGGGTGGGGAGAAAGCTAGTTTGTAGAGAGAGAGAGCGAGGGAGTAGAGACAGAAGGAGATGATGGGGAGAGAGCTAGCTTGTACAGAGAGAGAGAGTGGGGGTCTCCTCGCTCGGCCTCCGGACGCCATTCTGCGGGGTGTCCTCCCAAACTTTCAGGTTGGATTCCATTATAGACAGCCACTTAAATGGGCGGAGACTCCACAGGCAAAGTATACATGAATATAGGATATATTGTGTTATGACCCCCACTGCTGGCAACGGCGGTGCAGAAATAATCAGTCCCCGCGAGACGATTGAGATTAAATCAGGTCGGGACAGTCACCTTCAAAGCTTCGAAGCTGTCCATCAACATTGGGGCAATGGAAGGCTGCTTCGTACAATTTTGCGGACGTCCCTTCTAATGGGTCCCTGTCACTATTCCACTTCGTGGGAGTCGTGATGTGGCAAACGTGCTGTGGTTTTAGGTGAGAACATTTTTTCACTTTCATATGGAGGGAGTTGTTGGCCCCGGAGCTATTGGTTTATGCAACGACCCTTTTTGCTGCCCCATTTTTGTCGGACCCTTTGTGTCGCCTCTGTCTGATTTTCGCCGGCCCTGCAGCCACAGAACTGAAGCTACCCACTACCTCACTCCCTCATCACCTCGACACCTGACCACCAGGGTCTGTACATCACTCTTCTCTGTCCATCACCCGGGTCTGTCCGTCACTCGGGTCTGTCCGTCACTCGGGTCTGTCCATCACCCGGGTCTGTCCATCACTCGGGTCTGTCTATCACCCGGGTCTGTCCATCACTCGGGGCTGTCCATCACCCGGGTCTGTCCGTCACTCGGGTCTGTCTATCACCCGGGTCTGTTCATCACTCGGGTCTGTCTATCACCCGGGTCTGTCCATCAGTCGGGTCTGTCCATCACTTGGGTCTGTCCATCACCAGGGTCTGTTCATCAGTCGGGTCTGTCCATCATCCGGGTCTGTCCATCACTCGGGTCTGTCCATCATCCGGGTCTGTCCATCATCCGGATCTGTCCATCAGTCGGGTCTGTCCATCACTCGGGTCTGTCCATCACTAGGGTCTGTTCATCAGTCGGGTCTGTCCATCATCCGGGTCTGTCCATCACCCGGGTCCGTCCATCACTCGGGTCTGTCCATCACCCGGGTGTGTCCGTCACTCGGGTCTGTCCATCACTCGGGTCTGTCCATCACTCGTCTCTGTCCATCATACGGGTCTGTCCATCACTCGGGTCTGTCCATCACTCGGGTCTGTCCATCACCCGGGTCTGTCCATCCCCCGGGTCTGTCCATCACTCGGATCTGTCTATCACCAGGGTCTGTCCATCACTCCGGTCTGTCCATCACCCGGTCTGTCTATCACCAGGGTCTGTCCATCACTCTGGTCCGTCCATCACTCGTCTCTGTCCATCACCCGGGTCTGTCCGTCACCCGGGTCTGTCCATCACCCGGGTCTGTCCATCACTCTGGTCCGTCCATCACTCGTCTCTGTCCATCACTCGGGTCTGTCCGTCACCCGGGTCTGTCCATCACCCGGGTCTGTCCATCACTCGGGTCTGTCCGTCACCCGGGTCTGTTCATCACCCGGGTCTGTCCATCACTCGGGTCTGTCAATCACCCGGATCTGTCCATCACTCGGGTCTGTCCATCACTCGGGTCTGTCCATCACTCGGGTCTGTCCACCCTCCGGGTCTGTCCATCATCCGGGTCTGTCCATCACTCGGGTCTGTCCATCAGTCGGGTCTGTCCATCATCCGGGTCTGTCCATCACTGGGGTCCGTCCATCACCCGGATCTGTCCACCATCCGGGTGTGTCCATCATCCGGGTCTGTCCATCAGTCGGGTCTGTCCATCACTCGGGTCTGTCCATCAGTCGGGTCCGTCCATCACCCGGATCTGTCCACCATCCGGGTGTGTCCATCATCCGGGTCTGTCCATCAGTCGGGTCTGTCCATCACTCGGGTCTGTCCATCAGTCGGGTCTGTTCATCACCCGGGTCTGTCCATCACCAGGGTCTGTCCATCACTCGGATCTGTCTATCACCAGGGTCTGTCCATCACTCTGGTCCGTCTATCACTCGTCTCTGTCCATCACCCGGGTCTGTCCGTCACTCGGGTCTGTCCATCACTCGGGTCTGTCCATCACTCTTTTTCGTCCATCACTCGTCTCTGTCCATCACTCGGGTCTGTCCGTCACCCGGGTCTGTCCATCACCCGGGTCTGTCCATCACTCTGGTCTGTCCGTCACCCGGGTCTGTCCATCACCCGGGTCTGTCCATCACTCGGGTCTGTCCGTCACCCGGGTCTGTTCATCACCCGGGTCTGTCAATCACCCGGATCTGTCCATCCCCCGGGTCTGTCCATCACCCGGGTCTGTCCATCACCCGGGTCTGTCCATCACTCGGGTCTGTCCATCACCAGGGTCTTTCCATCCCCTGGATCTGTCCATCAGTCCGGTCTGTCCATCTATAAGTCCCTGACATATAGACGGAGTAAGGACGCTATTAAATGTGGAATTTAACCAAAGCAGACCTTTTAAACCACCCATGCTACGTTCATGATGATCATGGAGACGTCTGGGTACTTTTCTCTGCTGGGCCGTGTTCACTCAGCTAGTGGACCACACTGTCAGTCTATGAGGACAGTGTCTCACATTAAACCGTCTTTATCTTTTTTATGCACTAATACATGGCAACAGCGGAAACTATTGCAAATGGAACATATATAATGGATAAGAATAAAGATGTTATCATGCAAATTGTGGAAACGTCCCTATAGCCATCTTTATGGAGTACCTTGAAATTAATGGTGGATGTTTCGTAATACTTTTCATGGTGATGCACTGCAGGCCTACATCACTTTTTGGCTGAGATTATGGCAAATTATATAGCAGTTTTATAGCCCTATCCCAAGGGTTTTGTGTGTAAACTTATCCCAGTCGGCGGGGTGGCCTGGATACAGAATGTGGTGGAACGTACAAGAAAATCGATCTACGGAGATCTATATCTTATATCTAGTTTTTATCAAGTTGTTTGTTTAATGTGTGTGTGGGGGGGGCGGGGGGGGGGTGGGAGGGAGGTAATCGGTTGACCCCCACACTCCGGTTACCGAAATCAGTTTATATGATCATGACAGTTTGACTTGACAAGAGCGACAAATCATATAAATTATGCCCTGCCCCTGCCCCGTTGCCCCTTTTTTCCATAGACCTGGGCCCGTAAGTTCGAAACGCCAGGGACAAAATATTTCGCCTTAGAATAGGACATTAGGACATTAGCATGGAGCGGGGTGAAATATTTGGCCCCCGCCGTTCGAACTTACGGGCCCTGGTCACCTAAGCACTACTCAACGGGGTATAAGCTTGCTTTACCAGGTGCAATTTCCAAATGTCATGAATTGCTGTAAAAGTGTGCATATCACTTGTATTATTGCAGAAGTCAACAGTCAGGGGCATTTTGGTTTTTCATCATGTCATATATTTAAGTCAACACTGGCTTCTCTTACGTTCCTATTACGAAATACAGGTACAGCTGAGCAGCGTATAAGAAAAGTGTTCTATAACAGTATTTTCTCCATAATATTACTTTTGTCGTTTTTTATTATGAATAATGGTGCTACATATGCTGTTTGAGTATTTTGCTTGTATTTTTCTTCTTTTTGTCCTGCCTTTTGCTTTTATTTTCCTACCTTTGTCCTACTTTTGGACGGTGTTATTGCACTGTTTTAGGCCCACGAGCGTTATGTCTAAAGATTGACGATAGTCTACGCGATTTCCGCAGTCTGGAAATTCAAAGAGGTAAACAGGATAGGATGTGAGTGTGAGAGAAAGGGAAAGAGATAGGGCAAGGGGAGAGAGAGAGGGGGAGAGTGATGGAGGGGGGGGGGAGCAGAACAACGAAACTGAGAGTGATATAGAGAGACAGGCAGACAGAGACACGAAACGAAAAAAAACGAGAAAAAACGCAATTATAAGCATCGAATGTTTAGCATTCCGTAGTCAAATCTTATATTTGGATAACGTTTACGTCGTGACATGAGGCAGCAGAAGCACGTGCTATGTTTTTATTGACACGAAGAAAAGAGGAATCATGTAAATAGAAAAATGAACGGTTTCCATTTATTTATAAAATAATTTGGTCTCACTGAGACTACTGAAAGACCTGGACTAACGTGAGCCCAACGACACTGGTGTATCTAATTTTTCCAAATAATAATTATGATTATAAGCAGACAAACAAAAGGCGTGGTTGTCACTCCGAACTAAACTACAGGCTGAGCTGAAATAAATGCGTAATATCTTGTTTACATCTAGTGGCTTAATTAACTATTGACAATAACAAATCATATTGTCCATATTTCGCTCTCGTTACCAAAAAAACAACATCTGACAATTGATTAATGTGACACATATGTAGATACTTATTCATCTTCGCGACCGTATTGGCGTTCAATTGTAACTTATACACTGTTTTTCATGGATCTCTATTTACAACTACGCCTTATATGTCTGACCATTTACACTCATCTCCAACGGACCAATCAGCGAACTCGTAGGGGACTGGCATCGCTGGGGTCAACGGACTAATCAGCGAGCCCGTAGGGTAGGCGCACCCCAGGGGTCAACGAACCAATCAGCGAGCGCGTAGAGAAGGCGTACCCCGGGGGTCAACGGACCGATCAGGGAGTCCGTGGAAAACAATTGTTTGGTTGCTAGCTGTAACAGCCACTGCCTCCCCGTCATGCAAGCCCTGGAGCCGTATGCGGGGCGGATCTAGGAAATAGTCAACACAGCTGTTATCATTGGCAGTGCCCCGCCCCCTCCCCCCCCCCCCCCCGCTCCCCCTCCTCCCCACTGTTCGGTCCGCCAGCGAGTTATCCCCGAGATAGCGACTGTTCCGCGAATAGGGCCTCTAAACTGCCTGGAGGGGCGTTAGGTAGCGCTATCCGCGGTCGTTATCCGGGGTGGAAGGTATTTCCATATACTACCTCTATACCTGGGTTCCGACCTCTATACCTGGGTCGGAACCCAGGTATAGAGGTAATATCCCCGGGTTAATCATCCTCAAGTGCGCTGTCGACTCCGGTACGACAAAATCGTATATTTTGAGACCGGAATAATCGACCAAAAATATTTGTTTAGATTCGGTTCTCATGGGAAATGTCAGAAACGACATGGTCTGTTGTATATTCAGGTCGCTTAACCACTTTTGGTCAGATCGCGTCAATGGGAGAAGGAAGAAAGAGTGGAGCCATGTCCCGTGGGTAACCCCCTACTCTTTGCGAAGAAGGATATGGGGAAGCGACCAACCGAGGGGCTCTCTAACTCGCTGACCCCGCTAGTCCAGGCACTGCTGCCACTTCCACTGGTGTGTGAGCTTGATGATGAAGGCGGTTGCGCGGCGGGCGCGTTAATGACGTTGGGCATACTGTAATAGGGGTGAGACATGGTATGTGGCAGGGGGTGCACTGATTGGGGGGGGGTCCTTTGAAGTGTGCATAATGTACAGAAGTGCAAAGGACCTCACGAACAGATGATGAGGTAAAAGGATGCCGTAGACAGCTTCGCTACTGACACGCTAGCAGACGATCATTACACGGGGGTCGCGATTGGTCATGGATTCGTAATTAACTTGCATACCTCTTTGTGTTAGAAGAAACAGAGGTAGAGACACGTTCGACCAGGTCGCCCAGCGTTTCCACTGATTGCGTTCCTTGACCCATGCTGGCGACGACAGAGGTCTCGAGCCCCCCCCCCCCTTCCCCCCTGCTTGTGTCAATTGATTTACGGCGCCTGTGCCCTCCCCGGATGGGATGACCCCCTGTACGCCCCTCCCCGCCACCCCCATGGTCATGGATTCGTAATGGTTCCTTACCGCAAGTCGCAAGTGGTTTCATGAAACAGTTTCCGCGGAAAGTTTTATGTAATAAAGAATCTCACAAATTCCGATACTTCGTAATCGTTCCTCCACAGCTAGTATAGGAACATTTGCAGCATTTATGTTAAAATATGCGCGGGACAAAAAGTGAGGCCTTCGACATATTTGACCTCGATCGATCGGTACAAAAGCAATAGAGTCCTGGAATAAAGAATTAAAGAAAACAAATCTTGCTGGATTTGTGGGTGGTTGGCTAGATATCAATGGCATGGCGAACTGAGCCTTAAAACAAGAAAAAAATCGAGGCCATATAGCGAATGTAATTTAATCTTCGCACAGATCGCGCAAGAATCAGATTTATGACTTGGTGAAATATAGACACGATCATCTTCTTTTACCTCATGCTGCCTATTAAATGTGTGTGTGTGGGGGGGGGGGGGAGGGGGAGGGGGGGGCTCTGATCTTCCTTTGCCTTGCCCTGTTCCGAAAAAGGGATGTTACTTTATTTCTTGCAAAAAAATCATGCTTCGTACTATTTTTAAGTAAATACATTTTTTTTAGTCACACCGGGACCATAATGAAATGGGTGCGTTATTATGTGTTGCTCAGCTGACCAACTTCCTTTGACAGGCCAGTGTTAAATGGCGAACGCATTAAATGAAATTTTTGCTCTGAAGAAATTTTTTTTCCAATAAACGTAGACTTCAGCCAGCGCCACCGTGCCTCCTCGCGGAATTATTTGCTCGATTACATCAATACGATTTTGATTCTGGCTAACCAATCGGATACTGGCGTGGAGCGTCCCGCTTCCGGTTTAGATCGTGCGTAACGTATAGACGTCTCAATTCCTTTCCAATTGAGATCTTCCGAATCCACTCTAATACCCCTCGATTAAATCCATCCCACTCGGCTGGTCTATTTCGTTTGATAGGCCAAGAAAACTGAAAACTCGCAATTGAATCTATTTCTTTGGCCCAGGTTAATTAGCGTCTGATTGCTAACTGCCCTGGAGGCCAATGCAGGCAATCATGGGATTCGTTTGAGAAGTAGCCTACTATCATTTCGTTCCAGTTTTAAACAATTCTTTATTCAAGCTAAAAAAACTAACAACTATTCAAGATGCATGCTATGGTACTGTCGTACGTGGTGCCAAAACTGCTGAATCATGGAAGGCTGAATCTCTATTTAAACAACTTTTTATTAAACGTTAACAGATACAATGAAAATATGTATAAATGATATCATAAAATGCCCTGTGGTGGTACTCTGGTACCTGGATCGTCCCCCGGGGGCCTTCCGGTAACATCGTGCGCCCCACACCCCTGGGAGTTTTAACGGGCACAGTCATATAGAAGGGGAGACCGGGGGAGGACCAGCACCGGGTACACACCCAGGAGTAGATCTACCCACTGCTGACCGGACAACATGCGGAATCATTGTGGTACCTCATCATAGAATATACACGTATATATAGATGGTCCCGATTCCAAGTAACACGCCTACATATATCTATATAGGAGTGTCTGATATCTGCGGTGTTTGGCTCGGTAACCTGCTAGATCTATTTATTTAAGTTATTTGTCCACGTTGGTCACTTATTATAGTCCACTTCTGTTATTGCAGGCATCGTAATTTGTACATTATCAGAGCACATTAACTCTTTTGGGCCTCAAAGTGACACCACCGTTTATGACTAAAAAGACGTTGAGTAAACCGATTAAATGATAGACGTGGTTTGACATTAAACTGTTAAACTGTGTATATGTACATGTGGCCTTCGCCTCACAGTCTGTCATAACGTCTCCATTGATGTTGTCTGGATAGCACTGGGTAGATCTACTGGACGCGGCTACCTCCGCTGAGATGTATCGTTTAAGCAGCCGTTCATCTCTACTTCTTGGCACCTTTCTCGATGACTTTTGGCTCCAGTCCCCGAGCGGCCGCTTCCACCACTTCAATGATCTGAAACGAACCATTCACTCTTATCAGCTTCATTCTTGCAATTGCTATTTTTTCTTCACTAGTTAAAGCTGCTCATACAGCAATTTGCCACCTGTTCAAAATCTTTTCGGCAAATGTCCTGGGTGCATTGTCTGACAGTGTGAATGTTGCCTCTGTACGAAATAGATGTGATCATCTGTTAAAATTAAGGCAAACAATGACAGCGATGTCCGAATTTTTATGACGTAGCACACTCGAAATTAATCAGACTCAAAAAGAGGTAATAAAATTAAGGCTACTTTCGCAGAATCCAACTAACTTAAGCGCATGTCATGTAACGGTTTTTTCCAGGCGCAATGCGTGCAGGTCAAATACCCTGAAACACCAACATACGTCAACCCAGCTTGACATACAGGTGGGTGCATGACAGTCAAGGTTCGTTCCATGACTGTGATGTAACCTTGGTGTAAGGCTTCGACCTGACAGTGAGTGACCAGTGTGGGCTAGGTGTCTGTTAGGACCTGAAACGTCATAGTGACAAGAACGTCATACATCGTACACGACCTGCGTCATCTTGGAGCAAATGTACAGTTTCATATTGTGCCTCGATCGCCGTGTCTATTGACGGGGGCAATGAATATATGAGGCAGTAACTCTTCACTTTCAGCCCCCCCCCCCTCACCCCCACCGGATCCATCCCTTGAAGCCTTCTGCTCCTAGAAACCTTAGATGTCTCCTGCAGAAACGTTACGCAGGGTTTTGTGGGCGATAACCGGGATGGTTGAAGTCAAACTTAAAACTGTATATTTCATTCTGCCAAGATATGACGTTTTGGTCACAGTGACGTTTTGGGTTCAAACAGGTGTCCAACTGCCTCCATTGCTGTGCAGCCCAAGAATCTTTGGTGCAGTATTGGGTACATTGCTGAGTTACTTACGTCGTCCACGTCTGGGAAGGTTCCGTTCATCAGTTTGCTGTAGATCAACTTGTGATTGACCGTGACCTCAAACGATGCTACGATACAAGGCAACACAGTTATAATTCCAGAGTAAATATACTACGTATTGTCATAAGGTTAACAATTATAAATGCCGCTATAACTATAAGACCAGCGCTTTAAAAAAAATTGCCGATATGACTGAATTACGTTGAAGTTATACATGGGTCAAACGTCATATTTAAGCAAAATTTGTACCATTTACACATTATTTGATGGAATATTTAATGCGCATTTCTATTAGCTTATAATGTGTGCTTGGGGTCGTGTTTGGTGGGCAAAGACCCACTCTTGCTGAGCAATATGTCATCACTACCAAACACACACCTCTGAATACATATTGGTTCTAAGTGGGCAGATAATATTAGATAATGTCCTCATGTTTCTTATCAGAACGGCTCATTGCACCGACCCCGATCGCTATCTACAATGTATATCACCTGTGTATATATGGTGGATGGGTTGAGTGGCATATAAACCCACTATTGTGTGTACTCACACGAGCGACCTTTCTGCCCTGACACATCCGCTTCGGGAACTTGCCGTCGGATCTCGGCGGCAAGATCTCGATAGCGGGATGCGTACCCTCATTTAGAGCTGAAAACAATCGCAGAAAGAAACAACAGTGAATAATATCAGGGGTCTGGTAGGGGTAAATGGCGTCAAGCGACACAGGCATATTTGGAAAATCGACATTCGCCATTGACCCCTCAAATGCCGACACTGACGATCTGAAAAAGAGACATCGACACAGATTTTTGAAAAAAAAATACCACTGCCAAAAAGCGACTCGGAAGGTCGTTAAAAAATCGACATTCGACAACTGAGAATTTTGAAAAATCGACACTGGACCCTGGACCCCCAACTTCCTGACCCCTATTAAGGCTAACCAGTGGGTAACTGATGCTACTGATCTGCAATTTAGTTTACCATTATATTA
The DNA here is from genome assembly GCA_964019135.1 of Arenicola marina. NCBI lineage: Eukaryota > Metazoa > Annelida > Polychaeta > Arenicolidae > Arenicola > Arenicola marina. Next base: position 46,877,556 of record OZ025249.1, read on the forward strand.
AGTATTATATTATAATAAGTGAACTATAACCCTTAAAGAATATTGAAATTTGCTCTGGCCTACGTACTGCAGTGGTCTCGAGCGGAGGAACGGAGCGCCACCTAGCGAAGTGGAATTTCAATGGCAGCTTCGTTGGCTGTTACGACGTAAGTTGTTGGGAATTTCAATGGCAGCTTCGTTGGCTCTTACGACGTAAATTGTTGCAAAAAGCCATTGGCGGATCCAGTGGTAGGTGGGGGGGAGGCGGTAGTGGGGTTTCGTGTCGAGCTAACACTGAAAGTCGAAGTGGAATTTCAATGGCAGCTTCGTCGGCTCTAACGACGTAAGTTGTTGCAAAAGCCATAGGCGGATCTAGTGGTAAGGGTGGGGGGGGGGGGGGGGGTAGTGGGGTTTCGGGTCGAGCTAACACTGTGAAAGTCGCGCTTTCAGAAATACATCGCAAAAAACATTTTGGAGATGCAACCTACTCCCACAGTGGCGGAACCAAGGGGAAGGACGGGATTAAACTCACCCCACTTAAGCAAGGGGATGCTACAGACTGTTAAAGTCGATTTTTCTTTTCAGTGACCCTGGTTCAGGAAGAATACCGTCTGTCAAGGCCATCTGAGGTGTAACCCCGGGCACGCGTCTTTAGAGAGCATGCAGCGCCGCCCCCCCCCCCCCCCCCCTATTTCTTAGATGTGCCCCTGAATTATGTACGTACTATGTAACAACACTAATTGACAAGGCTAGGGGTGCTTGTACTACGAACAATTGTACCGAGGGGGTTCGGGGAACGGGAGGTGCCCCTGGTCTGTCTGCATGTGCTTACCAGTACTCCACCTTCACGACAGGCTTGCTGGACATCTTGCTGGGTTTTGTCACTAGTCCGACGAGAATCTGCAAGCAGGATCCTCACAGATATCACGTCTTGACACGTCGACTCTCTGGGCTTGTGTGAGCTAGCAAGGTTTTCCAGTGGCTATATTTATAACCTCATGATGACTGTGCATTCGCCATTCTCTTATCACCTATGACAAGCAGTTTCCGTATTCTTCGTCACCAATAGTTAACCGACATCCCAGTTCACTTTTAGTTTTTCTGCGGAATCATTCTTGTGTTGGCATGATCGAAGTTTCTTTCTGACGGGTGATCAGTTATATGCTATGTGTTACCAAGAGCGGATTCATCCTAGGTGTGAAACCCCCTCCCTATATTTATTTGTGAACGGGATCAATGAACGGGATCAAGCTAGCTGTTAGCTGTTTGGACAATTTGAAACACTCATAATAATTGTAATTGTAGTTACTATAGATATTCAATAATATCGGGGGCGCCGCGGGCGGGGGCGCCGGGGGCGGGGACGGCGGTGCCGGGGGCGGGGGCGCCGGGGCCGGGCTTAAAGTCGGATTTTCGAGGAAAAAAATTGTGTTTTTATGTAAAAATATTCTTACACGGAATCCGAGACTGAAAGTACAGCTGATTTGACCTTTTTCAAGACCTTGAAATTTGCTGGGAGCCTGACATGACTTCGCAAACATCTTGGAAACAGCATGACTGGCGCTATGTGGAAGTGGAAGTTGGCAACCAAAAGCGCGGGCCAAATGCATGGGGGGAGGGAGGGGAGCGAAGGGACTGGAAAATGAGAAATTACATAGCAACGTATACGCCTAAATACTTGATCCTCCCGTGAACGCCGACATAATTATAATAATTAAAACAGCCAAGTGTAAGGTTAACTACATGTGTTTGTTTCCATCGGCGTGCCATATAGTGCCAGTTCAGTCTTGCTCCCCGACGGTTTTAAAACCGCTTTTAAAGGTTTGTCCACCTAAAGGTGAACGCATAGTTTCATCTGTTGACAGTTTCAGCATATCTGTTGGCAATGGCCATGTGCTTATGAAGTTATGCTAGCATAAATATGCCGTATGTTACATTTTCTACCCGCGATTCAACGAGACTGTCTGTAAATATGTTAGTGGCATCACTTTGTCCAGCAGTCTTACATTTATGATTAAGTATGGTGTATGTGTTGATATAACTGGCAGTTCCGCGGAACCGAAACCGTCAAACCAGCTCTCTCGATACAGGGGCGGATCTAGGAATTTGCCAAGGGGGGGTTGCTCTCTGAAAAACTTGCGACCGGGTGGGGGGGGTAAGGGCGTGCTCGGAGAAGCCGGCTTTCACAGTGTATGTTCAGGTTCCCAAGGAGGGGTTGCTCTCTGAAGACTTGGGACTTTAACATGTATGTTAACATGTATGTGTATGTTCTGGTTACAAGGGGGGGTTGCAACCCCCCAAAGCCCCCCCCCCCCTAGATCCGCCACTGCCGATAGTTTCACGGTTTCGAGCAAACCGGTTTCGGTTCTTCTGTCGAACAGTCAATTAGGTAAACCGGTTTCTGGTTTCATGTAAATCGAACACACCCTAAGTTGCCCTTTTTTGGTCGTCCGGTTTCTCCGGACCGTCACCGCACTTTGTTGGTCCCTTTGAACATCTCCGGACTGTCCAATAGCTACCACCTCCCGAGGTGGTTCAGTTTGGAGAGAACACGCGACAAGATGGCGATGGGTGGCGAACTGTCAGCTATCGGTGTGGCACGTGTTAAGATATATTTGCAAACTTAATTTGTGTCTACATGTCAACCAGGCAAGAATTGCTGTACTGGTGTTTTCTCCGACCCCCCCCCCAACAAAACATTAAGCCGCCTGTTCCCCAAATTCTTTCCTAAATACCAGTAGTCAAACATTCTGTCCTAGAATACTAGTAGTCAAACATTGTGTCCTAGAATACTGAGTAGTCCAACATTCTTGGTCCTAAATACTAGTCAAACATTCTTTCCAAAATACTAGTAGTCAAACATTGTCCTAAATACTAGTAGTCAAACATTATGTACTAAATACTAGTAGTCAAACCTTGTCCCAGATACTAGTAGTTAAACATTCTTTTCAAAATAGTAGTAGTCAGTCCTAAATACTAGTAGTCAAACATTGTCCTAAATATTAGGACTCAAACATTGTCCTAAATAATAGGACTCAAACATTGTCCTAAATATTAGGACTCAAACATTGTCCTAAATATTAGTTCTATTACTCAGGAGCACCCCCCACCCCCCAGTTATATAGGTCAAGTAATTAGCGTATACGAACGAATTTTCATTACGAGTATCGTTATGCCAAAAATACATAATTAATTTGGATGATAAAGTAAACGAGGTAAACCGATATTCCGATATTAATTTTTATTTTTTTGTCTGTAGAGTAAAAGTTTGTACATCAAATGGCAAAATGTGCACGTTATAATATTCAACAATATTACCAAACGCATGAACATCATTCCTTTTACATCACTAAGTATTCCTTCTACGAGAGTTTCATTTATATACTGATATCAATACATATCGTCGCGCCAAACACCATCAGGATCAGAATACAGTTAAATACCCCCCCAGGGTCTAATAATTACCTTTAACTAAAAAACAAACATTCTATCAATCACCCTGGAACTCTTTTTTTCACATTTCCACGTATTCTTAACAAACTTTCAATCGTTCACATCATGGAGACTCAGACCTTGCCTGATCACACATCGCACCTATTATCAACACCCAGCATGTACAACATTGCCTCACCACGTACAGCTTCCGCGACCAACTAACCCGGAATATGGCAAATGAAAAGTCGAACCCATACACTCATCCTATACACTGATCTGATATACATGACACTACAAATCCTGGGCCGCACTTTCAAGCCATCTTGAGGCAGGCGACGTTGAAGCCGTTTCCCTTGTACTTGCCTGACCAGACTGAGCATGGAGTTTCTTCTTGTGGATGGCGTGCGAGGACTCGAGTTCGTAGAAGCGTGCACAGGTTGAAGAGGATGCCTTCCTGGAGGTACCGCTGGGGGTCGCTGTGCACCAGACCCTCTAGGGTGTTGATGGACTCCCGTAGGCGGCCCGTGTACAGCGAACACACCGCCATGTTGTTGATGGCCTGGGGTGGGGGAAGGGGGGGGGGGTAAGGGGAGGGGGCCGGGCCGGGGGGTGTAGGGTGAGGGGAGGGGCAGAAAGGGTAGAAAGGGTAGATTTAAGCAATCGAACGTGTGTGTACTAATTCGTTTAGAAAATAAGTATGGCGACGTCATATTGTGATAATTGATATTTACATATATTTCACAAGCGCGACATGCGTCGAGGCTTTCCTCACTTATCCACAATGTCTGTCACTATATATATAAAAGACTGGCGGCCAATGAAACACTTCGGGCCTAATATTCATGTTTTTGACGCTCTTCTCCGTAATTCTGCACCATCTAAAACCTGCACAATGTAAAAACGTCATCGGCAGGGGAGGCAAAATGTCAATAGAGTCATAACGTCACCCAGCAGGACACCCCACAGATGACAGCTACTCACCACAGCGTTGGTCGGGTCTAACCGAACGGCCTCCTTGAAGGTTTGGTAGGCGTCAGCAAACTGACCATTCGCCAAAGAAAGATATCCCCTGCAAACAAGACAACGTATCTATCAAATCAAACCAGACTATCCAACATAATATCAATATCATCATTCACAAAACTTTTGCGGAACAGTCATGCGTTCGCGAAGGAAAAAGACAACAAATATCCCAGGAGTGAAAATTATTCTTTGGGCGCCCACGGTATTCTTCACAGTGTTAAGTTTCTTGTTACTCCCCCCCCCCTCCTCTACCAGCAAGCTTACTCGTTCATGAGACTTCCGACTGGACAAACGGGGCGTCTTCGCGTGCCGCTGTCTTCTCCACTTGAGCGAAATACTTCTCTGCAGCCTTAATGTCACCGATCTGCAAACAATGTCCGCTAAAGCACGTCACGTGACGTCACCGTGTATCAGTGCAGGAACACGTGGTCCACCTTACGGCTATAAGCTCGGATAAATCGCGAGAAGAACCACCCCGGTGCCGGGAAGGGAACATCGTCATTACCGGCATTTGGGTGACGACAGTCCCCAAATCATGGTTTCCTTATGTATTACTATATTAACCGTCAGGAGCTGCTCAAAAACATACAGTCGAACATGAAAACATGGCATCTATGTAACTCACATACATACCGTAAGGTCTATTCTAGCCGATTCTAGTCTATTTTAAACGGCCAAAGCTCAGGTTTAAGGATGTTTGCAAGCGTGACATGAAGAATTCAAATTCTTGGGAGGATCTAGCATCCTAAAACAGAGGATGGGTAAGTCTCATGCGAGAGGGAATGGCCTACCACGATGGGCTCTGGTTT